>CM076569.1:777124776-777620264 GCA_034641835.2 Pinus albicaulis | reverse complement strand
ACGACCCAAAACTCTCCCTAAACTTCAATCTCCTCAATCCACATTTTTTGGCACAAAAACCGAGGCTAGACGTTGACTTTGACTTGGCTGCGTTGACAATCTGTTGTTGTTGTTTTGCGTTGACCTTTGACTGGACAACGTTGACTTTTTGTTGACCTTGGGTTGACCATTGTAGAGTTGTCCGAGAGTGTTGTGTGACACATTCTAGTTGGCTGACTGTGAGGAGACTTTGTTGGTTGAAGCATCCTGTTGACCGCCATAACGCACCACAACACATATATTTTGTTGATCAAGTTAAGTGTATTTTTGGCTTGTCTTCCGTCGATCTATTGGTATGTTCTATCAGCATTTTACTTTCATGTTTACGTGATTGCTATTTGATATTGGGTATAAAAGTAAAGTTGCATCAAGCATAGAACATCTACAAAAATTTACACAAAATTATACTAGGAGTATGACCATTGTGTCTACTTCAAAAGTTTGAATCGTACATTCATTAACTTGGTGTTACATGTTGACAATATTTTTGTTTTAGACAAAAGCATGGATGAGATCAACTGGTTGAAGGCTTAGATAGCTAGTATCATTGATACGAAGGATCTAGGAGCAACAAAACAAATCTTGGGCATAACAACACACGGAGACAAGAAAAATGGTAAGCTCAAGGTTTCACAACAAAAATATGTTCAGAAAATACTTGTGAAATTTGGAATAAATAATGTGAAACATGTAAATATCCCTTTAGCTTCCTATTTTAATCTTTCTTCACATTTTTGTCCTGGTAATGAGGAAGAAAAGAATTATGTGCCTCATGTCTCTGTTGGGAAAAATACTGAGAGGGGGGGTGAATCAGTATTTAGGACTTACTCAAACTTTTACTTTTTCATTCTCTAAAAACCCATACACTACTTTGTTGAAGCCAACTAGCGTATACACGCGGATATCCTTCATAAAACTCGCGTATATACAAAGATCTTATTATGCCATTAATTATTTACTTAGATCTATGCAACATTCATTCTTCTGATGTTTAGTTAACAGTAAGCATGTGCAGTATTAACAGAATAAACCATCACACATAAGCATCACACATGAACACCAGGATTTAAGGTGGAAACCCAAGTCGGGAGAAAACCACCGCTGTCGTCGTCTCAGTCTTCAATGGCCCCTTCATATAAAGAAAACATGTTACAACCATGTGCGCGCGGAACTCATACCGGCCACGCGAGGCACCCACGAGGAAGGCTACAACCTTCTCTCGTTTACCCGACTCCTCCTGGAAGGAGAGCTACAACCCCCTGCTCTCGTTTACCCGGCCTCTCACGGAAGGGGCTACGACCCCCTGCTCTCGTTTACCGGCCTACTTTACGGAAGTTATTTCGGCCCCCACCCTTCTCTCGTTTACCAGCCTCTCCTGGAAGGGAGCTACGACCTCCTGCTCTCATTTACCAGCCTCTCCTGGAAGGGAGCTACAACCCCCTACTCTCGTTTACCAGCCTCACCTGGAAGGGAGATACAACCCCCTGACTGAAGGCAACAACCCTCAGCACCACCATGGACCACGTTTCATCAATTTTCATACTGGATCCAATAGCTTCCTTTAGAACACAACTTGTAGGCCACTTTTCATCATATTTTAATACTGGACCCACTCCACACATTTAAGCTCAATCATACATCAAACTGATACTTATAACTTCATCAATTCATTCAATGAACCATCAACCAATCAATCAACAACTTGATATTTCATCAATGTAATCAGCAGCATAATCATCATTCAAACAACCCAGATCTGTATGAATACCTCATTGACAGATAGCAGTAAACCAACAGAACAGATCAGACATTTCGTTCCACAGACTTCAGAAAACCCTAGTTTTCATACGCGCTTTCTATTCACTAATCTTGTGTATATACGCGCTTTCATGCATATCAACCCGTGTATTCATCTGCACATATTGCAGAACTAATTTCACAACCCATACGCGCTTTCGCTTAAGCCAACCCACGTATATACGCGCTTCCTCTGTTACAAACTTGCGTATAGATCTTCAGAAATTTTAGGGCAGCACAATTCTTCAGAACAGATGCATAGCTCAGATTTTACCCTTCACTTCAGAAACATGTTCGCCTCATCTCAGATCTAAACATTCCATAAACAGATCTAGAAGATACATTTCAGATCTACAAATCCCTCTTCATCATTTTCTTCATAGGTGCATTATGAATTCAGATCTAGCATTCAACTGTTACCCATTCCATACAGATTTTCTTCAGAGAGAAGTATTCATTAAAACCCATACATCTTGCACACCATTTTGCACAATGAATTTCTTCTCCTTATATAGATTTAGCCTTTGTCAATACCATGAGCCAAAACCACATCACATCCGATGGTATTCCTGGACGGGATCAAATAGAAAATCCAGTGCTCAATACAATGGGTCAATACCATGGTAAATTCTCCTGATTTTACAAATTTACAGCACAATTAGGCATACGCGACTTGGCACGTATTTTTCCGCATGCATACACTACTTCTCCTTAACAAACCCGCGTATGCTTTGTGACACACACTTTTCATCTTGGTTCTGACCCTTACTGATATTTCTTTCTCTGGTACTTCTAAGCTGCTTGTAGAACATACGGTTACATCATTAATAAACTCATTAATGCATCAAGAACAAATTCATTAAGTAGGTTGCCATCATCTTCATCAAGTGAGTTTGCCATCAAGGACAACACTCTGCATCATATTGTCAACAATCTACCTTTGGACTTGGTGTGTCCACGATGGTGTTTGATCACCACAGCAGATAGATACATTGATTATAGCAATGTACAATAACCACTATTATACTCACTGTTCAAACACGTTGCCATAATCTTTATCAAGTGGGTTGCCATCAAGGACAACACTCTGCATCATATTGCCAACAATCTCCCCCTTTGGACTTGATGGCAACCACGATGGTGTTTGATCACCACAACAGATAGATACATTGATTATAACCATTATACAATAACCATGTTACTCTCCATTATACAATAACCATGTTACTCTCCCCTTATTCAAACACCATGTTACTCTCCCCCTTTGACATCAAGGGTAAAGGGCGGATCAAAACCAACACAAGGTTTTTCTCCTCATGTAGAAAGAAGAGCGCTGTAGATCTGATGTGCACTGAAGTTACCATGCTCCCCCTGAGTTCAAGCTGAATCTTCAAACATATTTTTCAATGAAGTACATGACTCTATGACCTTCCTATCACCAAAGACTCATACTTACATCAAAGATCCAACCAAGTGGAGAGACTCAAGTACCCAACCAAGTGGGTTTACACATTTTGACTCAACTACCCAACCAAGTGGGTTTACAAATTGAACAAGTCCTTACAAGAATGAATATTACAATTTTACATCATAGGTCTCATCATGACCTTTTCATCAAATTACAAATATGACTTTTTATGACCACTACCAAGGAGACCTCAAGAGAGATCATGTTTCAGAACCATCATAATGCCAACAATGCATTATACTCAGCAAGTCTAATGCTCCCCTTGAAAATGTGCATCCAAGCATCCTTTCCATATGTTCAAGGCTCCTTCTTAGCTTGTGCAACCTGAACACTTTCAACAGCCAATCATCAAGGCATCTTTACCCGATATCAGAGAATGAAACAAAAATATAAGAGTTGAAACATCATCAGAGATACCAAACAGCACTGCAGCTGTGCTGAAGAATGCTGACTCCAAGTAAAATTTGTCAGCAACTAATCATACGCGGTTTTATGTGTATGAACTCGCGTATATACGCGACTGTCTTTCAGGAAACCCGCGTATCCTATTTAATCTTCTGATTTTAAGTAGATCTGATCTTGTACATGGCAGAGACAACTCCCAGCTTCCGTCTTAGAAATTCGAATGCTTCCCTGGGATATATGAGAGAAGAAAGATAGGACAATGTAGCTATGTTTTCAAGTGTCATCCAACATTTGTAGCATAAGTGCATCAGTAACCAGGCCTTCAGACTTTTTCCAGCGTCAACAAATTCTTCCCAATAGGGATTATCATACCAGAACAACTTCAAACAACCATCCATGTGATCTGATGTCACCAAGATCTTCATGATTCATAAACATATGTAGGAATTATGTATACAAAATCTCCACCATGATATAAGTCATAGCAACAAACTCTGCAAGATCTATCTTTGTCTCTGAATCATAAGACTTTCATCTCATCCATAAAACTAAATACTTTTCGTCAAAAAAACAAACAGGGCTCATCCATAATCTTATCATAAGAAACCATGCATCACGTCATCATCATTTGAGTATGAGAACTAAGGAATAAGCAGATACAATGCCAACAATGCAATCATTAGTAGTTAGACTGATGCTCCCCCTGAACCTGTGCTTCTGTTCTTGAGCTAAATCACTGAATTTCTTATCACAGAAAAGCATACGCTTCTGTCTCCATTGGAACTCGCGTGTATACGCTACTTTACTTCATTAAATCCGCGTATGGAAAGTGAAATACTGAAAATTTCACACTCCTTCTTCTCCCCCTGAATTTGTACCACCTGTACCTGTCTTCTTCACATCAGATGCACTGTCAGAAATAAACATAAATCAACCATGAGAATCATCATACATTGCTCCCCCTGTGATGATACATTACTAATCTCTATAATGTATCTCACATCATTCCTGCAGTCATTATGAGAAGTAAGCTTTAGAAGCGGATGACTGCAGTAGGGTAAATATTCCCTACGTTTCTGACCGGTCTTCCTTCCTTTTCCAGCTTTGCTTGAAGTTTCTTATTGTGTGCTGGAAATTGTTCAATTTCTCAGATCTGTTCATCCTACATTCTTTTTCTACATGTCCATACTTGTTACAGGCATAACATCTTGCATGACCAGAAAAGTAAGCATATGGATCATAATGTGTTTTTCTATACTTTCTTCTATTGCAATCAGTTGCTTTATGACCATACTTGTTACATGAAAAAAAATATCCCTTAAAGAACCCAGTGTACTTTTCTGTATAGAATCTATTTGATTGTGACTGAAACAATTTGCTTCTGAAATTTGCTGCAACATGCCCATAATTATGACATTTAAAGCATTCAACATTATTTATCAAAGGAGGGAATGATTTCTTTTGAGAGTTCATGATTGTCGGTTGACCTTTTGCTTCTTTCAACACTTCAGGCTTTGCATTGATATCCTTTGAATCTTTAGCACTTCCTTGTGAACTAGATTCTCCTTTAACAATTTCATGAAAACCAAGACCAAATTTAACAGAGGGAGACCTTTGACTACTAAGAATATTGTCCAGAATCTTAGTACTATCTTGAAACCTCAAGAGTTTATCATTTTCTTCTAATTTACCTTTTAGAATGTTTACCTCAACCTCCAATTTTTGGCATTGCTTCTTCATACTTTCTTCGACCCTTCTTCCTTCTTCTACTTGATCATACAGTTTTAAAATCTCTTCTTTCAACCCATTTTCTTGTTCTTCAAAAATTTGTAGAAGTTCTTCATTCTTCTTATTTGATTTTTCCAGATCTGTTTTGAGTGAGATGATT
Organism: Pinus albicaulis; assembly: GCA_034641835.2. NCBI lineage: Eukaryota > Viridiplantae > Streptophyta > Pinopsida > Pinales > Pinaceae > Pinus > Pinus albicaulis. The sequence goes on along the minus strand of CM076569.1, from coordinate 777,614,667 downwards.
TCTGCTTCACGTCCTTATTTTTCAAATGATTGTAGAAGTTCTTCATTCTTCTTATTTGATGCTTCAAGATCTTCTTTTAGAGAGATGATTTATGTTTTGAGTTCTTCATTCTTCTTATTTGATTTTTCCGGATCTTCATTTAAATTGATGATTTCTGCTTCAAGTCTTTTGTTTCGATTGGTTTCATAATTGTACAACCTTTGATACTTGTCTATTTGACCATTCAGTATTTCTATCTGTCCTTTCATTTGAGAGATCATCTCATTCTAGATAACTTCTCTCTCTTTAAATGATCTTTGTTGATCTTCAACTTTAATCTTGAGAGCTTCTTCTAGATATATAACATTACTTTCACTATCTTTACCATTGCTTGCACAAGAAAGTGAATCACAAGAACAACAATTTGTACCTGTTTTATCTTCTTCATTTTCCACTGCACATGTTTTCTGAGATATCTCCTTTTGAGTAGCCTTCTTCTTTTGCTTCCTTGCCATTCGTAGGATCTCCTTCAGCGATCAAGCGTACAAAGGAACCTACTGCGATACCAATTGTTGGGGAAAAACAACGAGAGGGGGTGAATCGGTATTTAGAGACTTACTCAAACCAATACTTTTCATTCTCTAAAAACTCATACGCTACTTTGTTGAAGCCAACTAGCATATACACGCGGATATCCTTCATAAAACTCGCGTATATACAGAGATCTTATTATGCAATTAAATATTTACTTAGATCTATGTAACATTCATTCTTCTGATGTTTAGTTAACTGTAAACATGTGTAATAATATTAGAATAAACCATCACACATAAGCATCACACATGAACACCGGGATTTAAGGTGGAAACCCAATTCGGGAGAAAACCACCACTGCCGTCATCTCAGTCTTCAATATTTATTATATAAAGAAAACATGTTGCAACCATGTACTGGCGCAAACTCATACCAGCACGCGGAGGCACCCTGCGAGGAAGGCTACAACCTTCTCTCGTTTACCCGGCTTCTCTGGAAAGGGAGCTACAACCCCACTGCTCTCGTTTGACCTCTCACGGAAGGCTACGACCCCACACTCTCGTTTACCAACCTCACCCGGGAAGGAAACCGACCCATGCTCTCATTTACTGACCTCACTGAAGGGAGCTAAAACCCCCTGACTGAAGGCTACAACCCTCAGCACCACCATGGACCACGTTTCATCAATTTTCACACTGGATACAATAGCTTCCTTTAGAACACAACTTGCAGGCCACTTTTCATCATATTTTCAGACTGAACCCACTCCACACATTTAAGCTCAATCATACATCGAACTGATACTTATAACTTCATCAGTTCATTCAATGAACCATCAACCAATCAATCAACAACTTGATCTTTCATCAATATAATCAGCAGCATAATCATCATTCAAATAGCCCAGATCTGTATGAATACCTCATTGACAGATAGCAGTAAACCAGCAGAACAGATCAGACATTTCATTCCACAGACTTCAGCAAATCCTAGTTTTCATACGCACTTTCTATTCATTGATCCTGCGTATATACGTGCTTTCATGCATATCAACCCGCGTATACATCTGCACATATTGCAGAACTAATTTCACAACCCATACGCACTTTCGCTTAAGCCAACCTGCGTATATACGCGCTTCCTCTGTTACAAACTTGCGTATAGATCTTCAAACATTTTAGGGCAGCACAATTCTTCAGAACAGATGCATAGCTTAGATTTTACCCTTCACTTCAGAAACATGTTCGCCTCATCTCGGATCTAAACATTGTAAACGGATCTAGAAGATACAAATACATTTCAGATCTAGAGATCCCTCTTCATCATTTTCTTCATAGGTGCATTATGAATTCAGATCTATCATTCAACTGTTACCCATTCCATACAGATATACTTCAGAGAGAAGTATTCATTAAAACCCAGACCTCTTGCACCCATTTTTGCACAATGAATTTCTTCTCCTTATATAGATTTAGCCTTTGTCAATACCATGAGCCAAAACCACATCACATCCGATGGTATTCCTGGACGGGATCAAATAGACAATCCAGCGCTCAATACAATGTGTCAATACCATGGTAAGAACCCCTGGTTTTATAAATTTAGAGCGCAATTAGGCATTCGCGACTTGGCACGTACTTTTCCGCGTGCATACGCTACTTCTCCTAAACAAACACGCGTATGCTTTGTGACACGCAATTTTCATCATTGTTCTGACCCTTACTGATATTTCTTTCTCTGGTACTTCTGAGCTGCTTGTAGAACATCAGATTTACATCATTAATAAACTCATCAAGCATCAAGAACAACTTCATCAAGTAGGTTGCCATCATCTTCATCAAGTAGGTTGCCATCAAGGACAACACTCTGCATCATATTGCCAACAATCTCCCCCTTTGGACTTGATGGCAACCACGATGGTGTTTGATCACCACAACAGATAGATACATTGATTATAACCATTATACAATAACCATGTTACTCTCCCTTTATTCAAACACGTTGCCATCATCTTTATCAAGTGGGTTGCCATCAAGGACAACACTCTGCATCATATTGCCAACAATCTCCCCGTTTGGACTTGATGGCAACCACGATGGTGTTTGATCACCACAACAGATAGATACATTGATTATAACGTATACAATAACCCATGTTGCTCTCATTATACAATATATATTTACTCTCCCCTTATTCAAACACCATGTTACTCTCCCCCTTTGACATCAAGGGCAAAGGGCGGATCAAAACCAACACAAGGTTTTTCTCCTCATGTAGAAAGAAGAGCGTTGTAGATCTGATGTGCACTGAAGTTACCATGCTCCCCCTGAGTTCCAGCTGAATCTTCAAACATATTTTTCAATGAAGTACATGACTCTATGACCTTCCTATCACCAAAGACTCATACTTACATCAAAGATCCAACCAAGTGGAGAGACTCGAGTACCCAACCAAGTGGGTTTACACATTTTGACTCAACTACCCAACCAAGTGGGTTTACAAATTGAACATGTCCTTACAAGAATGAATATTACAATTTTACATCATAGGTCTCATCATGACCTTTTCATCAAATTACAAATATGACTTTTTATGACCTGCAAGGAGACCTCAAGAGAGATCATGTTTCGAGAACCATCATAATGCCAACATGCATTATACTCGGCAAGTCTAATGCTCCCCTTGAAAATGTGCTCCAAGCATCCCTTTCCATATGTTCAAGGCTCCTTCTTAGCGTACAACCTACGCTTTTTTCATGACCAATCATCAAGGCATTTTTATCAAGAGACATTAGAGAATGAAACAGAATTATGAAAACTGGAACACCACCAGAGATACCAAACAGCACTGCAGCTGTGCTGAAGAATGCTGACCCCAAGTAAATTTTGTCAGCAACTAATCATACACGGTTTTATGTGTATGAACTCGCGTATATACGCGACTGCCTTTCAGGAAACCCGCGTATCCTATTTAATCTTCTGATTTTAAGTAGATCTGATCTTGTACATGGCAGAGACAACTCCCAGCTTCCGTCTGAGAAATTCGAATGCTTCCCTGGGATATATGAGAGAAGAAATATAGGACAATGTAGCTATGTTTTCAAGTGTCATCCAACATTTGTAACATAAGTGCATTAGTAACCAGGCCTTCAGACTTTTTCCAGCATCAACAAATTCTTCCCAATAGGGATTATCATACTAGAACAACTTCAAGCAACCATCCATGTGATCTGATGTCACCAAGATCTTCATGATTCATAAACATATGTAGGAATTATATATACAAAATCTCCACCATGATATAAGTCATTAGCAACAAACTCTGCATGATCTATCTTTATCTCTGAATCATAAGACTTTCATCTCATCCATAAAACTAAATATTTTTCGTCAAAAAACATACAGGGCTCATCCATAATCTTATCATAAGAAACCATGCATCACGTCATCATCATTTGAGTATGAGAACTAAGGAATAAGCAGATACAATGCCAACAATACACGGTATTCCGTGGTGAGATTGATGCTCCCCCTGAACTTGTGCTCCTGTTGTTGAGCCATTTCACTGTTTTCCTTAACAGAAGAGCATACGCTTCTGTCTCCATTGGAACTCACGTGTATACGCGGATTTAGTTCACGAAACTCGCGTATGGAAAGTGAAATACTGAAAATTTCACACTCCTTCTTCTCCCCCTGAATTTGTACCACCTGTACCTGTCTTCTTCACATCAGATGCACTGTCAGAAATAAACATAACCAGAATTACCAAATCAACCATGGGAATCATCATACATTGCTCCCCCTGTGATGATACATTACTAATCTCTATAATGTATCTCACATCATTCCTGCAGTCATTATGAGAAGTAAGCTATAGAAGCGGATGACTGCAGTAGGGTCAATATTCCCTATGTTTCTGACCGGTCTTCCTTCTTTTTCCAGCTTTGCTTGAAATTTCTTATTGTGTGCTGGAAGTTCTCCAATTTCTCAAATCTATTCATCCTGCATTCTTTTTCTACATGTCCATACTTGTTACAAGCATAACATCTTGCATGACCAGAAAAGTAAGCATACGGATCATAATGAGTTTTTCTATTCTTCCTTCTATTGCAATCAGCTGCTTTATGACCATACTTGCTGCATGAAAAACAATATCCCTTGAAGAAACCAGAGTACCTTTCTGTGTAAAATACGTACGTTTGTGGCCGAAGATTTGCCTTACTTCTCAATTTGCTGCAACATGCCCATAATTAAAGCATTCAACATTATTGAACAAAGGAGGGAATGATTTCTTTTGAAAGTTCATGATAGTCGGTTGACCTTTTGTTTCTTTCAACACATCAGGTTTTGCATTATCCTTTGAATATTTAGCACTTCCTTGTGAACTAGATTCTCCTTTACCAGTTTCATGAAAACCAAGACCAAATTTAATAGAAGGAGATCTTTGACTACTAAGAATATTTTCCAGAATCTTAGTACTATCTTGAAACCTCAAGAGTTTATCCTTTTCTTCTAATTTACCTTTTAGAATGTTTACCTCAACCTCCAATTTTTGGCATTGCTTCTTCATACTTTCTTCGACCCTTCTTCCTTCTTCTACTTGATCATTCAGTTTTAAAATCTCTTCTTTCAATCCATTTTCTTGTTCTTCAAAAATTTGTAGTAGTTCTTCATTCTTCTTATTTGATTTGTCCAGATTTGTTTTGAGCGAGATGATTTCTACTTCATGTCCTTTTTCAAACGATTGTAGAAGTTCTTCATTCTTCTTATTTGATGCTTCAAGATCTGCTTTTAGAGAGATGATTTTTGCTTCAAGTTCTTCATTCTTCTTATTTGATTTTTCCAGATCTTCATTTAGATCGTTGATTTCTACTTCAAGTCTTTTATTTCGATTGCTTCCATAATTGTACAACCTTTGATACTTGTCTACCTGATTATTCAGAATTTCTATCTGTCCTTCCATTTGAGCGATCATCTCATTGTAGATACTCTCTTTAAGTGAGCTTTGTTGATCTTCAACTTTAATCTTGAGAGCTTCTTCTAGATCCACAACATTACTTTGACTATTTTCACCATTGCATGCACAAGAAAGTGAATCACAAGAACCACATTCAATACCTGTTTTATCTTCTTCATTTTCTGTTGCGCATGTTTTACGAGATCTCCTTTTGAGTAGCCTTCTTCTTTTGCTTCCTTCCCATTGCGACGGATCTCCTTCAAGCGATCGAAGCTTCTAACGAGAAGGACCTACTACGATACCAATTGTTGGGAAAAATGCGAGAGGGGCGGTGAATCAGTATTTAGGACTTACTCAAACTTTTACTTTTTCATTCTCTAAAACCCATACGCTACTTTGCTGAAGCCAAATAGCGTATACACATGGATATCCTTCATACAACTCGCGTATACACAGAGATCTTATTATGCCATTAATTCTTTACTTAGATCCATGCAACATTCATTCTTCTGATGATTAGATAATAGTAAGCATGTGCAATAATAACATAATAAACCATCACACATAAGCATCACACAAGAACACCAGGATTTAAGGTGGAAACCCAAGTCGGAAGAAAACCACCGTTGTCATCGTCTCAATCTTCAATATTTATTATATAAAGAAAACATGTTACAACCATGTACTGGCGCAGACTCATATCAGCACGCAGGCACCCACCTGCAGAAGGCTACAACCTTCTCTCATTTACCAGCCTCTCCTAGAAGGGAGCTACAACCCCCTGCTCTCGTTTACCAGCCTCTCCTAGAACGGAGTTACAACCCCCTAATCTCGTTTACCAACCTCTCCTGGAAGGGAGCTACAACCCCCTGCTCTTGTTTACCAGCCTCACCTGGAAGGGAGCTACAACCCCCTGACTGAAGGCTACAACCCTCAGCACCACCATGGACCACGTTTCATCAATTTTCACACTGGATCCAATAGCTTCCTTTAGAACACAACTTGCAGGCCACTTTTCATCATATTTTCAAACTGGACCCACTCCACACATTTAAGCTCAATCATACATCAAACTGATACTTATAACTTCATCAATTCATTCAATGAACCATCAACCAATCAATCAACAACTTGATCTTTCATCAATATAATCAGCAACATAATCATCATTCAAACAACCCAGATCTGTATGAATACCTCATTGATAGATAGCAGTAAACCAACAGAACAGATCAGACATTTCAGACTTCAGCAAACCCTAGTTTTCATACGCGCTTTCTATTCACTGATCCTGCGTATATACGCGCTTTCATGCATATCAACCCGCGTATACATCTGTACATATTACATAACTAATTTCACAACCCATACGCACTTTCTCTTCATCCAACCCGCATATATACGCGCTTCCGCTGTTACAAAATAGCGTATAGATCTTTAGGCATTATAGGTCAGCATACTTCTTTAGATCAGATATTCAGTTCAGATTTTACCCTTCACTTCAGACATATGTTCGCCTCATCTTAGATCAAAACATTCCATAAACAGATCTAGAAGATACAAATACATTTCAGATCTAGATATCCCTCTTCATCATTTTCTTCATAGGTGCATTATGAATTCAGATCTATCATTCAAGCATTTACCCATTCCATACGGATATACTTCGAGAGAAGTATTCAGTAAAACCAGAACCTCTTGCACCCATTTTGCACAATGATTTTCTCCTTATATAGGCTTACCCTTTATCAATAGCATGAGTGAAAACCACATAACTTCTGATGGTATTCCTAGACGGGATCAAATAGACAATCCAACGCTCAATACATTGGGTCAATACCATGGTAAAGTCCCCTGGTTTTACAAATTTAGTGCGCAATTGGGCATACGCGACTTGGAACGATCTTTTCGGCGTACATACGTGACTCTCCCTAAACAAACCCGCGTATGCTTTGTGACACGCACTTTCATCATTGTTCGACCCTTGCGGATTTCTTTCTCACAGTACTACAGTACACTTGTAGAACATCGATTACATCATTAATAAACTCATCAAGCATCAAGAACAACTTCATCAAGTGATTGCCATCATCTTCATCAAGTGGGTTGCCATCAAGGACAACACTCTGCATCATATTGCCAACAATCTCCCCCTTTGGACTTGATGGCAACCACGATGGTGTTTGATCACCAGAACAGATAGATACATTGATTATAACCATTATACAATAACCATGTTACTCTCCATTATACAATAACCATGTTACTCTCCCCTTATTCAAACACGTTGCCATCATCTTTATCAAGTGGGTTGCCATCAAGGACAACACTCTGCATCATATTGCCAACAGTCTCATATGCTAATGTAGTAGGAAGTTTGATGTATGCAATGGTATGTGCTAGACTTGATATTTCATATTTCACATGCCAAATCCAGGAAGAGAGCATTGGAATGCAGTGAAATTAATGGCAAATCTAGGAAGAGAGCATTGGAATGCAGTGAAATTAATGCTTTGGTATCTTATAGGCACAAGTGATTATTAAATCACCTTTAAATGTTGTAATGATTCTATTTAGGGTTATGCTTTTTTTTTTTGACTATAGGAATCGACAACTAAACCAGGTCGTACTTACATGACATGGGTCGATTTTGACTACTACCCACTATGACCTCTAGTTGAGGGTCACATTAGTGGGATACTGTAAGGCCCCCCAGCATGCAAGTGCGCCCAAATCCCAATTGAGTGCATCGAGCTCTTATGCACCACATGACTAGACTGAGACGAGTTGGCATGTTGGGTGCAACAATGGACGCACAAGTTGTCGTGTGGGCGTCGTAGTGAGCATGCATGCCCAATCAAGACGAGACAAGTTGGTGTGTTAGGTGTAGCAGTGAGCATGCACACCCAACTAAGACAAGATGAGTTGGCATGTGGGCATGCCAATGGGTGTCCACACCCAAATGAGACAAGATGAGTTGGTGTGTGGGCATGGCAATGAATGCGCACACCCAATCGAGTGGACGAGCTAATGCAAGAAGGCATATGAGGAGGAAGTCATGTAGCAACAAAATGTTGTATAGCGGGTCAACTTTAAGCTGGAGCAATGCATCAGTTGGTGAAACGCAAAGGGTCACACCCCTTAGTATTCCCCTCAACACATACATATACGACTTAGAGGGGAGCCAAATGAAGACACACAACTTCTCCAAATGAAGATACAAAACTACAGATCACACAAGATGTAACAACGAAGAGGGAGTGTTCACACCGCAACAAGGAAAAGAGAAAGGGAAATTTGGGATTTCTATTCTTTGGGATGTATGATCGTTCCTCCAACTGGGCTCATTAGAGAGCAAATCGAAGAGCTATTAGGGAAAAATCCGAGTTGTAGTTTAGTGTGCATGGTCTGTGCTACAGCATAATAGGTGTCAGCAATCTGTGTGTTGTATTACATAGTATTGGATTGTAACCAGTCAGGTAACTCAGTTGTAGACCCGAACCGAGTTGGTTGTAATCATTTGCACATTGTTATAAGTGTGTGTGTGTGTGTGTGTGTTTTGGTGGAGTAGGGCCGTTAGCCACTCCCATATATCTCTTGTGCACATATGTTATGTGACAGTTACTCGACATGTATAATGTGATGTGATTCATGTTATAATTCTATTATAGATAAAAATGAATGTTGTTGAGGAGACAAAGATACACTTGGTTTTGGAATAAGTTTAAGATTCCACTATATGACTTAACTAAGACTTATAATGTGAGTGTTGATTTGTGAGGCATAGTTTGACTGAAGTATCATCAAGGTGGTCAAGCCATCGTTGAGAAACATGTTGGTGCCACACGACTAGAGATCACAAGGAGCCTAAAATCGTGTAATGTCTCGAGGGGTGTGATAGAAACCCATGGGATTTCAAACCAGTGACCATTACACAAGGAATGCCTTAACAATGCACCCATTCACCAATTGTTCTACACCTTGTGGGCCTATTTGCAATTATGTTGATTCATATTTTGCATGTGATTTGGACAAGAGGAGACCTACTTCAGGTTATGTCTTTACTCTTGCATGAGGATCTATTAGTTGGATGTCACAGTTTCAAGAAAGAGTTGTTTTATCTATTACCAAGGCAGAATATATTGCTATCTCACATGCTTGCAAGGAGAAAATTTGGTTAAAGAGTCTTTTGGGTGAGCTTGGAAGAACGTAGGACAGTGTAACTGTATTCTATGATGGTCAAAGTGTTATCTATTTGGCTACAAATCCATCTTATCAGAGTAAGACTAAGCATATTGATATTAAGAACCATTTTGTAAGACAGGGTATTGATGGAAGTGATGAAAGGGCTTGGGCAATGTATCAAGGAAATTTGTTGCCAAGGTGGAGATTGTTAAAATTCATGAGAACAAAATCAAAAGAAATTGTAAAAATCAAAATTTACTTCATGTAAACTTTTTGGTAGTTTGAATAATGCTGTTAGTTTCCAAAACTGAAGTAGTTTGTATAACGAATGTAACACTACCAAGATATATATATCAAGGCAGCTTGAGAGATGGGTGGAGTGGGTTGTAAGCCTGATTTTCTTCTTCATAAATAAAATACCTTACCATACCCGGAGGATGTTTCCTTGACACATTGTCAAGGTTCTACCATGTAAAATTAGTGTTGTGTGAGTTATTCATCATTTTTGTGTCATTATTTCTATGTTGTTAATATTTTATAAATGTTGCAAATACCTACAGTATTTGAGCATTCCAGTTCCACTATAAGGTTAACTATTACAAGTGTTGCAAAATCCAGATGAGCAACATGAAAGGGCTCCTTTATGGGGATAACTGGATGATACGACAGGCAGGAAAGACTGTGTGGGATGTGATCATACTGGCAGGTATTTTCTTTTTATACAAAGGACGGTGTTGAGAAACCTACCATGAGGCGACTGATCCAGTCCACTTAGGAGAACTAACAGCCTTTGGACCAGAGTTAGTTATGCATCGATGCATATCTTTAAGAAAAATCTGTAGGATGCTTACTTTGGACTTTAATATGCTGACCATCCACCACCTACGGGACCTGCAACCCGATTTGACAGCAATGATGGCTTCTTCTATTTGAGGGCCCCCTTTGGAAGCACATCAACCAACAAAAAGCAAACATGTCACTAAGAGAAAATGAACCCTAGTCGGGTCTATAAAATTCCATGCTTTCACATACCCAGCAAATCCCCTTTCACATGATACCTTTTGGAAGCACACCAACCCACAAGAGGCAAACATGTCACTTGGAAAAAATGAACCCTAGTGGGATCTATAAATACTCCATGCTGTCAGAGACCCAACAAGCCCCCTTTGACATAAAAATGTAGAACTGTTTGGAATTGAAGCCAAAGTGGACATGCGTTCCCTATATGCTTATGTAGGGATAGGGTACATGTGTGACCGTACTCTGGCTTAACAATGTATCATTCTTGATGTGCTTGCAGATCATTTTAATGAAATATCTGATGCATTTTCCGAAAAACCTGATGACCAGTTATCTAGTGGTTATCAGGTGGAAGAGATCCAGGTTCTCAAACTTGTTGGGCTCACCATGGAAAATCATTTTGAGTTTGGGTTCAATCCCCAGGTGATATTGGGAGTTAAATTCGTCTGGGGTGAGGCTTCTAAGGGCCAGTTCGCTTTGTAGTTGAATCAGTCTTGAGCAGATTTCTTCGCAGTTGTGAAGTTTCTACTGGGGATAATTGAAAATTCCAGCAATGTTTGATCATTCACTAGATGCTGTGTCTGGGTAATTTATTTACTTTCAATAAATCAAATCTAAGTCTAATTGCAAGAATAGTCAGCGAAAAGCAACCCTCAGCAACGGTGAAGTTAACTTCTCAGAAGGAAAACAACAAAGTCGTATAGGACAAATAAACTCTACCTTATTGGCAAGTATAAGCCAGCAACTCCTCTCCGTGTTATGTGTCATAACTTCGGCAGGAGAAATATATCTACACCTCGCCATAGCCTGTAGTGATAATCAAAATAAAGCAAGGACTAATAGACAGCAGCTGTTTGGCAACAAAAGGAAAACTAGTAAATATACTTAACTTGTTCAGTATGCACAACATTTAAAACACCATTTCCATTGATTCTGATCATAAACTCACAGATCCGCATATTGCCTGTAGAATACTAGTGGAGCAACATTCTGCAATCGTATTTGGGCTAAAATCAGGTCAAGTAAGGTTGGTTATAGATTGTGTTTTCCAGGAACATAAATTGGGGAGATGAAGCTGAATCAAATCTTTTAACAGGCATCAATGTAGTAAAAATAGAAACTGATCTTAAGATAAAAACTCGCATCCCAAAGAAGTCCATTTATGAAAAACTCGAGATCACGAGCACATACCCTGGAGAATGGAGAACGCTGTAATCCAACTTATCAAAATCACAGTTGAAAGCTTCTGTAGAATTATTGAAAATTATTGAAAAACCATTGCGGATGTCTTATCGTCAATAAATATATACTTTGATGGGAATGGTTTCGGTGCTCCATGGAAACACAAAAGCATCCATTTCCTGGCGGAGGGACCACCTGGGAATCTTTAATAAACATAATATATATTTTAAAGTACTAAACCTTACATTTCTTCTCCGATTGTTTTTAAATGCTGTCTTTTTTTCAAATAAGGTGATGAGGCGAACTACCCAATGGGGGTGTGTCATAAATGTTGGACAAGTGGTGGAGGAGGCGACGGCAGACCTTGTTTCCCCTCGCCTCCACGCACGTCCTTACTCTCTGTTAATTAGATGTGATATCAAGGGGTGCGTTTTACTATGTGTTAATTAGATGTGATATCAAGGGGTGCGTTTTAAAGGAGATGGCTATTAAATCTCGTTTTTGTAGCTTGTTGGTATAGTTCGGTTGTGGTGGGAGATAGTTGTGTTTTGTATTGAGGAAAAGGTCGTGGAGTTCTTGTACGCTTCATTGAGGTCTAGTTCTTGGGGGAGAGGTGGAGAAGCTAATAGTTGGTGTGCAGTCTGGGGTGGTGGTGGCACTGGCCGGCCCTTCAGACCCTGGAACGCCCAGAGAGAATGAATTGTTTTGCATTATTGTCGGTCCAATTAGTCTTTGTGGCGTGGTGCAGGTGAGAGGGGAGGAGCTAGGGCTCATAGGCTTTGGAAAATTGTCAAAGAATTGTCTTCTTTCAGTGCGTGTGAGGTGGCAATTTTGGCCAGGCGCCCTGTGGGTCTGGACCATTGGGAAACTGTGGCAAGGTCTTTGGTTCTCGGAGTCACAAAGAGGAATTGTAGCCAGGAAGGGCTTAGCAAGCCAGAGGACGCAGACCGAGGTAATTATCGAAGTGGTTGTTGGTCGTCTTGAGTTGTTTCAGTGGTATTGAGTTGGGGACTTCTCACCCTGTTCTTCCTGGTGTGGAGAGAAGCTCTCGATTACAATAGGTGTTGGATAGACCCCCAATCTTCCTTGCGCAGAGTGGTAAATTTTACGGTGCCTCATGTTGCAGCGTTTGGTGGGGAGGTCTTGTACCCTCGATGGCCATACAGGGGTTTTGGGTTTATTGGGATGTCGTACCACCGAGGGAGACCACATCATGGGGGTGGCAATCAGAGGCACGCATACCAGCCAAAGTAGGACAATGGAGCCTCATCGTCCTCTTCAAGCAGCCGCAAGACAGAGGAGGTCGATGTAGGCTGTTTAGGTCATGTGGTTTCTCTAGCGACATTGGAGTCTATCGCCACCCAAGTTCGAAACATCCAAGTGAACATGGAGATCCTCGGGGATCACAGGTATGATGACCTCAACGAGCTAGTTGCTTACATCAATGACATTCAATTCAGCGAGAGTGAAATCATGGAACAACTAGATAACCTGCAATGCTAGCAAAGGTGCACCAACGACCACCTTCGTAGTCTTGAAGCGAGGGTGGAACATATTGATTTCCATATGCATGAATATGTTGGCCACTTCGCAGCCACCCTGTAATTCCCCCCAACCCCCTCCTTAATATGTTGTTTTATGTTATATTTCAAATTTTGTTTATTGTAGGTATGCCATGGCTTCTAGGACGTCGGAGAATAATGCATGGAGTCGATTGCTCATAAAATGCTCTAGGTCTCAATCTCAACAAGTCTGGTCTCACTGAAAGAAAGGAGTCTGTAGAGATACATTTTGTACTCTGCTCTTTGATGATAATATAATGATTGAACTTTGACTAACAAAAAAAAGGTGATGAGGCAAACGCTTTTGGCAGAGGTCATTCTTATGGTAGTTGTTTTGTTTTTAACAAACAGATCCATAACTATTTTTTGGGTGATATGTATAAGTTAGATTTTTTTGAAAAGTTTTCCAATTTATTTTCCTATCTAATTTGTTTAAAATTTGGTAGAGATTCGTTGAAATCATAGGTTTGAGGGTGAACTCTTCACAATAGAAGTGTCTCAATGGCTTTTGAGGGTGTTGAATCCATATATGCAGTTGAAAAATCAATTTAAACACCACAAATCAATATTCCACCACAAATTTTGTGTAAAATTCTCACTTAAAATCTGTAGAAAACTTCAAAAAATCTCACTTATAATTGTATATATATGTATCAATTGATAAAATTTGTTATGTTTTAATGAAATAAATTCGCATGCTTTAAAATAATAATAATATATTAAGTTTAAAATAAATTATAACCATTAAAGATATTTAAAATAATATGTGTTATTATGTTGATAGATGTACTTAGGAATAATTTTTTCTTTTATCATAGATGTGTGTATTTGGAAATAGGTAGTGGATGGGAAAAATTAATAAAAAGTGTATATTTTTCTATGTGAGACTAAATTCTAGTTCTAATTTAGGTAAATTAGGAGGGAGTTATTAATGTAAAAAAGTAAGGTTAAGAAGATTATAATTTAATTTTAATGATGTTAGGTTTATCAATATTAATGAATTATTTAACTCATACGATTGTGCTAATTATAAATTAATTTGACTTAAATTTTAAAGATAGAACAAATTGTATTTTTTTTTATTTTTTATTTTCTTTCACTTTTAATAAATTTAAAGTTAAAATATAATTATATCAATATTTAAATTAAAAATAAATAAATTTAAAGTTAAAATATAATTATATTTATACTTAAATTAAAAATAAATATGTTTCTCTTATTTTTCTTGAGATTTAATAAATTTATATTTAAAATATAATCATATTTATGCTTAAATCAAAAATAAATATTATTTATCATACATGGCATTTTTATTATCAAAATGAAAGGTTTAATCAAATTATCAACTTGGCAATGTCGGAAGGAGATTCTGCCAACTATCTAGAGGAAGCTCCACGAGGCAGAATAAGAGATAATAGGAGAAAGAGGTTGTCTCTTTACTGAGGTGGTTTCATAAATCCCAAATGTGAGCCAAAATCGAGGGAGACATAATCAATACCTCCACGACATTGACTTGTACTGGCACATGAGGACTCTATTAGGGAAGGTGTTGTTGGACAAAAATAAGGCCAAAGAGGAGACATTGCTCATGCTTGGTGAACTTCAACTTTACATGAAGAGCCTAGACCATATAATGGAGAGGATCAAGGACCCTTTGGGTCTCGCACCTAATTCAAAGCACTTCAAATAACAAGACAAGTAGAACTTTGAGTGGAACCTTCTACCTCCATTTGGCCTTCCCAAATTCTTTTTGTTTGAGTAGTTTTTTCCCTCCATCTTTAATTTAATTAAATTAAGCATAAGAGAGACTATTGAATTAAAAATTTAAGTGAACAACTTAGATCTTTTAACACCTAGGGTTTTATGATGATAAAAAACAATTCTTTGTCTTCTTATTTTTTGCAACTACATTTTTTGTTTCAAGAGTGTGATTGTTTCATAATTTATCACAAGGTTAAGTGCATAGTCACCATTCTTCTAAAATAGATTATTCGTACATATGTTTATGTTTTTCTTTTATGGGATTGATTTCTTGAACTCGTGATTTGCCTTTCTTCTCTTTTTGTGGTGGGCAAGCTCGAAATTGGTCATGTTGTTCTCTTTTGCATGACTTTCAACACTTAACACAATTTGTGTGCCTCTTTCATGGTCATTTATGACAATATAATATTTGACAATTGTGTTAGTAACTCACAATATAAAATTTCAATTCATTGCAAAGTCCTAGTGACTATAAAACGCCCTAGTTTTCCCAACTTCCACCATCTATGTGAATGATAAGTGTGTGAGCACAACAACTTTCACAAGACCTAAATTGCCCCAACTTCCACCAACTATGTGAATGATAAATGTGTGAACACAATAACTTACACTAAATTCAATGTTAATAGTGTATTTAATAGATGTATCTCTTTATACCCACACTCTTACTAGAGACTCCCATCTACACATGGAGAAGGATAAAAGGGGTCATTCAATGTTAATGAGAGGTGAAGCTTAAGATGAATGAGGTCAAAGAGATGAGGAACAAGTAACAACCACAAATAAAAGCATGAGTAAAGGAGGTTTAATTAAAACAATATCCTAAAATATATAGATGTAGTTGTCATCTTCATTTAGCAGGTGGTGAAAGGTATGATATACAAAATTGGGAAGGTGAATAAAACAACTAAGAAGATCTTAAAGGTTGAAGGAGGTCCAACCAAGGTCGTAACTTGAAAATGAGCCAATAAAAATTGATTGCTCAATACAAATATTAAAAGGACAAATGATGAAGAACAAGAGGAATAGTTGCAATGCAGCATAGTCCCTATCTCTACCGCTAATAAATTCAATTAAGGTAGTGCAAGGTCCACATTTTGTCGTTATTTGAGAATGCTTCGTTTTTGCAATTGTCTCTGCAAGTTGTCATTATTCCCACCTTCACACATGCTTCCTCCGCACAATTAAAGTCACCTCCACACATCTTCCTCCACCTCTACACAACTTCCTCCACACCTTTGCACTCCGCACATGTGGTCGGCCAACAATCCATATTATAGGTGTAACATTGAATTGCAGCGGAGGTACGGGAAAGCAAAGGTGTGAACCAATTTGAACCAGTTCGCTGCAATCGCTACTCAACTTGCACATTATCAATCCACTTGTTGATAACATCATAACTTAATGGTTATTCACAATTGCAAATAGTGCGGAGGAGCACCTCCTTCCGCACTCTTTAACTTCAATATGTGGAACAAGACCTGCTTGTGATCTTCGCATAAAGGAGAAACTCACAAATATTTTAGTTGTGGCTAGTAATATTTGTTCTTACATGCAATGGAAGGGCCATGTTAAGCGCTTCACAAACATTTTATTTGTGGTTAGTATTTTTTAAGTTATCATTAGGAGATTCGCAAATATATTATTTGTGGATAGTGTTTTTTAAATAATCTTATAATACTCCCCAATCTTAACAAAGTTACACAACACATGCATTTGAGGTGGGTTTGTTTAACAATTATGGAACCAGTGGAATTTGAAAAGAAATCAGAGTTCACACACACACACATATATAATGGTTGGTGTAAGTTAGTTAACAACATAACCTAATGGATATTTGTGATCGTGAATTGTGTGGAGGTGCAGCTCCCCCCGCACTCTTTAACTTCAATATGTGGAACAAGACATCCTTGCGGTCTCTGTGGTCTCTGCATAAAGGAGAGACTCATAAATACTTTCTTTATGGTTAGTAATATTTGTGTCTGTAGAGTGTGGAAGCCCATGTGCGGAGCGCGAAGATGTGCCCCTCATTTCTTCCTACACACTCCACACATGGGCTCCTCTGCACACAACATTTTCGTATTATAAGCACATGGCTCACACCATCCCATGATCATCGCAATACCATATCATGTTCTTACTCATTGAATTGTGACCATGATTGATGTCGATGTCCAAGAACCTTTATAAATTTAAGTCTCTGTGTTATATTTTGTATGTAGACTAGCCATTATGAGAGGTCTATCAATATTGTCCACATAGAGTAGCCACTATGAGAGGGCTCTTTGTTATATTATCAACATAGAGTATCCATTGTGAGAGGTTTATCAAGTCTCTAGTAATGTTATATTTTGATATGTTTTATTGAATGTTATATTCATTGCATATGTACTCGCATTCATTCAATGCACCAGTGCTCGACTCATCCCTACCTTCTACCAGAATACACGTCCCAATGTTGCTAATATGTGTTGATTAGTTGCATGACGCACTAGGAAACTATGATGCCAAACTCCAATTGTGCTTTCTATACTTGTCTTCCTTCCTAGAATATCAAATCATTAATGTGGAGTACGAGTTGATTCCTTTGTGGTTAGGAGAAGGTCTTCTTGAAAGGAATTAGAGTGGTCGCGACACATTTGAGATGGGAAGAATTTACGCTAGCATTTGATTCAATCAATGTTTTATCGAGCCAATTCTCATAGACATCAATGGTCACGTGGTCTGTAGCAGGATGCATGACATCCTCTGAAGTTTAGCAATACAAATTGTTCAGTAGGAAGAAAACTTATATTGTTGCACAAGTAATGGCTTGACAATGTTGGTTGAAAATGACTATTCAAGATGCACTAGGATTTTCTTGAGTGACAACCAATTGATTTCATTTCCCAAGTTATTCAGAGCTCCAGAAATTTTCTTATCGTTGATTTCCAAAACTATTTTACAAAGATTCCAAGAAAGGTAATTGGGAATATGGTCTCTCTAAAGGTTCTAGAATTGACTGGAAACTCTATGGAGTCATTGCCAAAGAGTTTGGGGAGTTTGAAACAACTACTACCCTTGCACTTATGAGGGATGCCCATCAAAAGGTTGCTTGTAGCTCTTACGAATCTTGTAATTCTCCAAGGCTTGGATTTTTCTTGGTCCAAAATCACAGAATTATCATTTGGCACTCATAAGATTACATTCGATGAAGGCATACCAATATTAAACCCATGCCTTGGCATGTGTTGTTGTTGATGGCTCCGAGGTAAACAAAACATTATTGCTTATTTCAAAATTTAACACTATAAGCCATAAGGAGCCTCTCGTCCACCTTCTTTTCGTACAATGGTATCATCTATGAGCAAACCGAAGGAACAACTATGGGTTCTTCCCTATCCCCATTTCTTGCTAATATCTTCATTGAACATTTCGAAGCTAGAGCCCTCAACTCATGGCATCTCAAGCCCAAATGCTTGTTTAGATTTGTTGATGACACTTTTGTTATATGACAACATGGCCTTCAATCCCTCTATGCTTTTCTGGACCATCTCATATCATTATGCCCCATATTCAATTCACTATGGAAATAGAATCCAATAATTCTCTTCCTTTCCTTGATGTTCTTGTTTCCCGTCTAACCGATTGTTAGGTCCCCATAATACTAGTGTACCCCTTATTATTGTTAGTGTAGCCCCATTATTGTTATTTTTGTGCCCATGTATTCCACATATTTTTATTATTGTGCCCCATAGGTGTAGCCCCATTATAGTTATTGTTGTGCCCATGTGATCCCCATATTGTTATAATGTGACCCCTTAGACTCCTATATGTAGAAGGTAGGTTTTGTCATTTGTATCATCCAAGAATTGTTCATTTATGTAATGAAAATTTGGTTGCCCCCTCGAAGAGGCTGATTTATAAGTCGTTGATCTATATTTTCTTCTATTTTGTGAGTTGGTTTCATAACATTTGGTATTAGAGCTTTGGATTCTAGGGTTCTATTGCTGCAAATAGGTCATCTTGGAATTTTCGCTATAACTTTGTTTCTACGAAGGTTCAAAAGCTGAAATTTTTTCCAAGAGAAGATGAAATCTGGAGGAAATTCATGTAAAAATTTTAGACCTTGGTTTGCTATATTTTTGGAGATATGATCTGAGGAAGTTAGGGTTTTTGCAGGCTTCAAAATTTCATCTCAAACATGTGACCAAGGGAAAATCATCATAACTTTCATTTCCGACATCTGATTAGAATGATGTAAAAAGTGGCCGAAATTTCACGGACTGTAGTTTCTTTTATATCAATTTCAGATCCGAAGGTCAAAACAGTGACATGTCGCACATCGTACAAGTCTGCTCTACTGAACCAGTCCATAATTAGGTCATTGTGGGAGACGGGGCATAACTTTAACTTGAAGGATCCAAATTAGGTCTAATATGTTGAATTAGAAAGAAGACTCAGAGGGCTACCATAGGATGGAAGTTAACATCTTGGAGATCCAAAATTACAGAGTTACAATCGTTTCAAGATCGAGCTCCTAAAAGCAAGAAAAAGATGTGTATTTAAAAATAAAAATTGCATAACTTTTGTTTGAAAAATCAGTTTGAAGTGATTCCAATGGCATATTTAAGCATAGATATGAGTACTGAGTTCTAAAATGCCTCCAAAAAATAATTCCACAAAAATTGATCCCTCATAAAGATCTACTATGACACATGAAGAAGAAGAATTGCAACATGATATCTCAAAATTACAGGACCAAGTGTAACGAATTTCGCTCTCACATAGAACAACCAAAAATGAACTTGAAGCTAAGATGGATGTTTTTAAGGATGGAATGAATGGCATGGAAGCTAAGATCAATGGTATAGAAATCAACATGGAATGTTTGAAGAAATACATGGAAGGTTTGGAAAAGTTTCTACAAGAAAAGCTTCCTAATGGCGAAAAGGTAGTAGAGGAAAATCATGATGAGAAAAAAATAAATGTTAATCATGATTTCATAGAATCTAATGTTGGATAGAAAATCCACCATATTCCAAAGATCGATATGAGGAATTTTGATGGCAAGGACCATGTAACGTGCATACTACAGATGGAGCAATACTTTGATATTCATAATATGCAAAACACACAAAAGGTACGCATTGCAACTTTATATTTAGAACCCAATACATTTGTATGGTATCGATGACTTTGATCTCGTAAAAAAATTGTCACTTCGTCAATTTTTATTGAGGAAATGACAGCACATTATGAGGATACAAAGAGCAACACCATCTTTAGCCAATTGATAAATCTCAAACAAAAGGGTTCAAAGGTGGAGCACATTGAGGACTTCCAAAACTTGAATTTTAAGGGTAAATGATATTCCAGAGGAGCACATGATTGATGCCTTCATAGTGACTTTAAAGGATAACATCCAACATGAGGTTCATCTTTGGGAACCTGATTCATTGGAGAAGGCATTCAAGTTGGCAAGAAAAATTGAAAGCAGAATTATGACGACAAGGAAGCCTACCACTCACAACTATAAAGATGGAAGTGTTACTACTCCTAGACTTCCACAACCTACAAGGTTGACACCACAACAATTGGAAGAAATTATTTTACATAGATTGTGAAGAGGAGGAAGAAAAGGAACAAGAAACTTCAAAAGAAGAGGATATACACCAGGAACCAACTAAAGATAAAGAAGAAATGAATCTAACCATATCTTGTAATGAATTGGCAAGAATTACCACTCCTCAAACTCTCAAGATAGAAGGACATATCAAGAAGAAAAATGTAATAGTGCTAGTTGATTCAAGTAGTACCCATAATTTTATTCATTGTAAGGTAGCCAAGGAATTGAATTGCTTCCTATACCTAGCACCCGAGTGTCAACTGATGGTTGCAAATGGAGGAACTATAAATTGCTCTGGAAAGTGCCATAATATCAAGCTAACCATGGGGTAATATGCATTAAATAGTCCAATGCTATCCATTCCAATGGGTGGTGTTGACAATCTTTGGGGATGATAGCTTTTAATTTTCAAGAAATTTTCTTGAATTTTTTTCAGAAGGAAAGGAAGTTGAATTACGGGGTATCACAGGGAAGTCGGGAAAGATAATCAACTCTAATGTCATGAAAAAGCTTGTGAAGAAAGAACAATGAGGTGTAATTGGACAATTATGCTCACTAGAGGTTCAAACATAAAAATCATCTAATTATCGAGATCTCCAAAAAGTCTTGGACAATCATTCCAAGGTGTTTGAGACTCCCAAAGGACTCCCACCTATTCGTGATCATGATCATGCTATTCATTTGATTCCAAGAAGTGTCTCCAAAGACCATACCTTACAGATATCCTTATGCTCAAAAGAGTGAGATTGAATGTATGGTTGCAGAAATGCTAGAGGCTGGTATAATTCAACCTAGTCAAAGCTCTTTCTAATCTCCAGTAGTATTGGTGCACAAGAAGGATGGATCATGGCGTATGTGTTTGGATTATAGGGAGCTCAACAAGCTCACTATTAAAGATAAATTTCCCATCCTCGTCATTGATGAATTACATGGAGAAATTTACTTCACCAAGATGGATCTCCATTCTGGATATCATCAAATTAGAATGAAGACTGAAGACGTTTTGAAAACAACATTCATAACTCATGAGGGATGTTATGAATTTTTGGTCATGCCTTTTGGCCTTACTAATGCACCTTCCACATTTCAAGGTTTGATGAATTCAATTTTCAAACCCTTCCTTATAAAATTTGTGTTAGTATTTTTTGATGGTATACTAATCTACAACAAGTCTTGGAAGGATCATGTTCAACATATTGACAGGGTGCTCAAACTATTGGAGGAGAAACAATTATATCAAAAAACCTCCAAATGTTTCCTTCGAGTACAAGAGGTGGAATATTTGGGTCATATTGTATATCATGAGGGTGTTAAGGGAGACCCTAACAAAATTAAATCCATTAAGAAATGGAAAATCCCCACAACCATCAAAAATCTTCGAGGATTTCTGGGGTTAACGGGGTATTATCACAAGTTTGTTAAGAATTATGGGAGAATATCGACACCTCTAACATAATTACTAAATAAAGATGCATTTTCTTGGAATCCAGAAGCAACTAAGCCCTTTGAACATCTTAAAGAGGCAATGTACCAATCACAAGTCTTAGCTATGCTAGAATTCACAAAAACTTTTATTGTGGAATGTGATGCCTTAGGAAATGGAATTGGTGCGGCTTTAATGCAAGGAGGAAGACCCATTGCTTTTGAAAGTCATCCAATCAAAGGAAAGAATTTACAGAAACCTATTTATGAAAAGGAAATGTTGGCAATACTACATGCACTAAAGCAATGGCGACCTTACCTAATGGGAATACACTTCAAGGTAAAAACAAATCATGATAGTCTTAAATACTTTTTGGAACAAATATTATCTTCAGAAGAGCAAAAAAAATGGGTCGCAAAGATGTTGGGTTATGATTTCTAAATCATCTACAAAAAAGGAAAGAAAATGTTGTTGCATATGCACTCTCAAGAAAGGATGAGGATCTGGAAGCATTGCTTTGTGCCATTTCTATTATCCAACCTAAGTGGATAACCGAAGCAAGGGATGAATGGAAGAATGATGAAGAGGTGTGGACACTCATTCAAAATTTGCAGCAAGATCCCAATACATTTGAAACATTTAGCTGGAAAAATGATTCATTATAGTACAAATATCACTTATATATTTGTAACAATTCCCAACTCAAACAAAATATTATTTTGGAATTGCACACCTCTCCCTTAGGAGGGCACTCAGGATTTTTAAAAACTTACCACAGGGTAAAAATGGAATTTTTTTGGGATGGCCTTAAATATGATATTCAAAAGTTTGTGGTGGAATGTTTGGTTTGCCAACAAAATAAATTGGAGATAATTAAGACCTCGATTCTGTTACAACCTTTATCCATTCCAAGTCAACATTGAGAGCATGTTTCAATGGATTTTATCACAAGTTTACCCAAGTCCGAAGGAAAGACTGTCATCGTGGTGGTAGTTGATAGACTTACCAAGTATGCTGACTTTTGTGCATTATCTCATCCATTTAAAGCCAGTGCAGTTGCTACTGCATTTATGGAAACAATTCAAAAGCTACATGGAAACCCAAAGATTATTGTAAGCGATAGATATCCCATTTTCACTGGAAATTTTTGGACGGAATTATTTTCCTGATTGGGTACTCAATTAGCTCATAGCTCATCATATCATCCTCAATATGATGGGAAAACTGAGATAATGACCAAATTTTTGGAAGGGTATCTTCGTTGCTTTGTATTTGGTAAACAAACAAAATGGGTCAAGTGGTTACCTCTGGCTGAATGGTGGTATAACACGTCCTTCCATACGACAGCAAAAAAAGACCCATTTATGGCACTTTATGGATATCATCCACTGTCCATCACATCATTTTTAAGAAACAATTCTAGGGTTCAATCAGTGGAAGATCACATCGAGCTTCAACAACAAGTTCTCCAACTCTTAAATGATAACCTCACTTTGGCTCATAATCAAATGAAACAATAGGCAAATCAACATCGCAGCGAAAGAATTTTTTATGTAGGTGACTGGGTATTTTTACATCTACAACGATACAAACAAATGTCCCTCAAGCAAGCTAAGAAGTATAATAAATTATCACCAAAGTATGATGATCCTTACAAGGTGTTGCAAAAGATTGGTACTATGGCATACAAATTGGAGCTTCGTGCATCTTCCCTAGTGCACCTAGTTTTCCATGTTTCATGCTCAAAGAAGGTTATTGGTGACAAGCTCCCAGTTCAAACAATTTTTTTTTTTTTTGTTGACAGAAACGGTTATATTTTGTATTAAAATTTCCAGCAAATTGCCCATTTACAAAGACTCAATTTTCTGGGACAACTCACAAGCTTCCCCCATTACCAATATCCACCCATCTTTAGTTCGGACAAAATGGATCTTCCTTAATTCTTTAAGCCATTTCGTCAACGAGATTTCCCCTAGCGTAAAGACACAAACAAACTGATGGAGTAAAAGACAGTAAATCATAATTCACATCTATGGAATTAATTCCCAACTTTTCTTCTCGTTCCAAACTAGAGTGCCTGTAGGGAGCAGGGCATCTCTATTTGCTTCCACATCTGCATCTTTATTATTGTTCTGCAAAACATGAAAGAAGCTCACCTTATGGAAGGAACTGGTAATCTTTTTAATCCTCGTCATCAAGCTGAGGAGTCTAATATCCTTTGGGCTTGTATTCTCCACTAACATTTTTATGATAGTTTGAGAGTCCCCTATGATTGTTTCCTCTTTGATTTCGAGATGTTGCAGGATCTTGAGACCTTGTAATAGAGCCAACCCTTCTTCTTGAGAATTGGTATCCTGGCCCAGTCCCCAAGAAAATATGTGCTCGATATGGCCCTCTATGTTCTCGATAACTCCTCCTGCCCTTGCATTTCCTGGATTTCCTTTTGCTACTCCGTCGAAGAACATTGAGTAGCTGGCCAAAGTCTTGTTCCATATGTCAAAATCTGCTTCAGATATTCTGATCTTCCAATATTTTTTCTTTTCCTCGTTTAAACCTGGACGGGAGTAGTGTAATCCAAGCATTTCACCCCACTCCAGTTCTTGAGAGGAGAGATTCTCATCTGATATAACTCCTACATTTTCATACATAAAATCTTTAAGAATGCTTTTAATCCTAGCTATGACAACCTGAGCATTGTGTGTTTTCCCCTGGAAAATTATGCAATTTCTCTCCAACCAGATATTCCAGCATATTAGTTTTGGAAGAACAAGCCAGCCAGCCTTGAACCAAGCGTTGTTTGGAAGATGTCCAGGGAAACGATTGGACCAGCTAGAAAACAAGTCGAAAATGGAGGAAGGATTCATCATTGCCTTAATCCTCATAATCAACACTTCTTTCCAAACCTCATTAGCAAATTTGCAACCCAGCATAATGTGCTGTGCATTCTCCTCACATGATAAGCAAAGTGGGCAACGAGAAGGCCCGTGGAAGCCTTTCTTTCTAAGGTTGTCAGCAGTAAGGATACGGTTATGGCAAAGAAACCAATTAAACAAATCATTTTTAGGGATCGATTTCACATTCCATAGCCCTTTCCAAAGTGTCGAACAAGGAGGGACATAAGGAATTGCGCAGATCTTTTTGTATCCTTGCGCCACTGTGTAAGCTCCGAAATTCGACCCCCATCCACGCTGATCGTGCTTCACTGCACTGATCGGAGCCTTCCCTTTTAGATTGTGGCACAACTGCTGCCATGCACACTCGAGCTCTCTGGGAAGCTCCGGTCTTTGCCATCCCATCCAAACATTCTCCTTCCACTGGGAGATGCTCCACAGTGAGCTCAGACCTGCGTTGTTCATCCAAGTTCGCAGCTCCTTTAACTCGTTGACATCCTTAAGAGGCGCAACATTCATTACTATGTCCTCCCATATGTCAATGGACTTCCCATTACCCGGTATCCAATATAAATTGTCTTGTATGAGAGAGTGAGCTTGCATGCACAACTTAAAAATCTGAGACCCATTTTTGGCAAGAGAAGGCTTGTCCAGGCTTCTCTTCCTTTGGCTTGTAAATTATTTCTTCCAGAAGACCTATTGAGCCCATCCGGCCTTAGGGGCAACTCGCCTCCAGAGAATTTTATCCCCCAAATCTAAGTTCTGCTTTCTTAAATATTTGAAATTCAATCCACCTTCCAAGAAGGGTTTGATGACTTTATCCCAATTGACGAGTGGCATTCTGTTCCTGTTTTGCTTTCCACCTTTCCAAAAGAAATTTCTTATACAAATTTCCATTTTTTTTAGGACTCCAAGAGGAGCAAGCATAAGCAAGGCTTGGAAAATAGGGAGGCTGATCAAGACTGATTTTATAAGCATAGTTTTCTCTGCTAGATTAAGCCAAGAGAAGCCCCAAGCTTCCATTTTGGATTTGAACTTGTCAAGAAGAGGGATCCAATCCTTTCCCAGAGGATTTTTCTGAAAAATCGGTAGTCCAAGATACTTGAAAGAGTTCCATCTAATAGATTCAACAAAACCCCAAATTCTGGAAATTGCATTCATCTCACATTGGGTCACATTCCATCAAAAAATGTGACATTTCCCTGTATTCAGACTGCAGCCAGAGGCATCACATAAATCATCCACAACCAATTTAAACTGATTGGCGGTATGAACAGTAGCAGCCCCCATAAGAAGCGAGTCATCAGCAAAGAGGGCATGATTTATCACTTTGATCCCTCTTGCAATTTGGATTCCCATTATGTCCTGATCAAGCCTTCTTTTTTCCAGTATAAAACTTAAAGCCGAGGCATGGAGAACAAATAACAATGGAGAGAGAGGGCAGCCTTGCCTCAGCCCTCTCGATGCTTTAAAAAAGGCTGTAGCTCTTCCATTTACCAGCGGGGCAATCCAAGGCTCAGAGATACAGGCTTTGATCCACCTAATAAAACCGGATCCAAAGCCAAATTTTTCCAGAACTTTATAGAGAAAGGAATGCCTAACACTGTCAAACGCATTTGCAAAGTCAAGCTTTACTATCATACCTTTTTCTCTCCTCTTCAGACTTGAGTGAACCGCCTCCTGGACAAGAATAATGTTGTCCGCTATTTGTCTTCCTTGAATAAATCCCCCTTGGTTCTCCGGAATGATATCAAGAAGGATCCTCTTCAATCTGCTAGCAATCACCTTAGTGATGATTTTATACCCAATATTACATAAAGAGATAGGTCGAAACCTACTAAAATAATTACCCCCCTTTTCTTTGGGAATGAGAGCTAAGAAGGTTGAGTTTGTGCTACCCCCAATCTTCTTACAGTCTTGGGATTTCATAACCATTCTATGAAGGTCTTTTTTAATAATCTGCCAACAAACTTGACAAAATTTTGCCATGAACCCGTTCGGGCCTGGGGCTTTATCCGGGTTCATGGAAAACAAAGCCTCCTTTATCTCCTTCTTGGTAACCTTAGCTTCTAGGATCTGATTCATTCTAACAGAAATTTTGAGCGGGATCTCTTCTAACATTCTATCACGATGCCCCTGCTCCTCGCCTTCACTGAAAAGGTTTTGGAAGTGAGTGAATGCAACCTTATTGATGCTTGGGAAGTCTCCATAAGATTGGTTTCCATCATTAATTTCAGTGATAGAGTTGAACCCTCTCCTAGCTTGGGCTTGCTTGTGAAAGTAAGCTGTATTTCTGTCTCCAGATTTCAGCCAGAGGCTTTTGGATTTTTGCCTCCAATATTCCTCTTCCTATCTGCAAGCAATATGGAACTTGTGTTGTAGATCTTCCTCAATACTTAGAGACTCCCTTTCTATATCCGCTTCTTCCATTAGGATTTGATGGGATTCAAGGGTTGCTTGGGCTTTCTTCCTTTCTTCTGCTGGACTGCGAATTTTTTTGGCCCAGCCCTTTAACTCGATTTTTACCCTTCTTAGCTTCTCCTCCCAAACAAAAAAAGGGGAACCCGTGACAGGTCTTACCCAAATTTTCAAAACCCTCTCCATGAAGTCCTTTTGGTTTATCCATAGAGGACAAAAACGAAAGGGGAGAGGGCCAAGATTTGACTGGGAAGATAAGGACAACATTATCGGTTTATGATCCAAAGTACTACTAGAAAGAATACTCATCTTAGCATCTAGACCCAAAAGCAAATAGGAAATTTGAATAAGAAACCTATCAAGCCTAGCAGCAATATGCCCAGGGCCAGCCCTTTTATTTGACCAAGTGAACTTACCATGGCACGGCTTGAGGTTGATCAAATCACATTCATGGATAAGGTCCTCCACCCATTCTCGGGCTAGATCCCTCACAATGCATCCTCCACGCTTTTCTTCATGACTTAGAGTAATGTTAAGATCTCCATAAATAAGAATATTTTCCAGATCCTCTTCTTCTGCCATGTTTCTCAGGGACTCCCAGCAGGTTTCTTTTTCCTTGCTACTAGCTGGGATGTACACATTGAAGAGGCTAAAAGTCTCCATTGATTCTTGGTGTTGAAGTTTTGTAAATAGCCAGTGAGCATGTTCCTTTTTCGCTGTCAACCTGAACTTGGAGGAGTTCTAGAGAGTGCCCAAGCCTCTCGAGGCTCCTCTAGCTGAGATAGCCAAAGTCCCTCCCTTGTTCCAAAATTTCTTGCTCCTTTGAAGGAACTCATTTTCCTCCAATTTTGTCTCCTGGACAAGCATTATGTCTGGGTTTTCTGCCATGCTTAGGTTCCTCATGGCTTCTTCTTTCTTCTTGCTCCCCAAACCTTTGAAATTCCAGGAGATCACCTTCATTATTTATTTTTGTGAGAGTGTGGGCCACCCTTGGGGCCCTGTCCCTGATTTCTTGCCACCTTTGTATTTTTTCCCAAAATATTTTCCAGTGTAGGCTGGCTTCCTTGAACTTTGTCTTTGTACGTTTCTTTGTCTCTTTTTTCGTTGGAGGACATTCTTCCTCTTGCCGACCTTCTTACCGAGGAATGAGAGCCTCCTATCTCTCCTTCTTCTTCAGATTCTTCTGAGCCTTGACTATCCACCTCGCTCTCAATGTGCTTGTCTTGAGGTTTTTCTGTTTTTCCATCCCCTTGGCTTGCCACATTTGCTGCTGCAGTATCATTATCTTCTTTGTCTTCCAACCTTACTGTCTCCACTACTGCCTTCTGAGACGGGTCCTTTTCATTTATTTCTTGTGTTTCGGTTCTAAGAGGCCCAAACATGTTCCCCGAATCATTCATAGGAAGGGTTTGCTGAGAATCACTAATGCCTTTAGGTTGTTGCCCTTTGCTCTTATCTTGATTTGCCGGCTTAGGAATCTTGGTGTTTGCTTTAGATTTCTTGACCTGCTTCCAGTATTCTTCTTTATCCTTCTTCTCCTTGCTCTTCTTTGGACAATTTCTGGTGAAATGCCCGTATTCTTAACACCCCCGGCATTTGAAAGGAAGCTATTCATAGTCCAGTTTTTAGATTTGAGACCAGCTTCCAACTTTAATTTTTATGGCTTCCAACAGCCCAACTTCCAGATCCACCTCCACACAGATGCGAGCACAGTCATATTGATCCTTATTGTTTGCTCTGTCGATGAATTTTCTCAAGGAGTCCCCTATGTGTTTAAGGGAGGTCTAGTTCCAGCAGTGGATTGGGAGATTGGGCAATCTGACCCAAACAAGCACAACTGAGGGAATGTCCTCTGCTGGGTCAAAATTCAGAGTCCACTTGTTTAAATACAGTCCTTGTGGTCCCATAAAATAACGCCCATTTCTAAAGATCAGTTCCTTATCCTCTTTAGAGGAGAACTCGAACAAAAAACAACCTCTGCCTAGGAAATAGGAAGTAACATTTTGGCTTATCAGGGGTTTCCAATTCTTAATCACCCAGGCTTCCGTGGCTTTGGGGGAAGGCCACAAGCCAGTGAACTGACCAACAAGCGCACGTTTCATCATGGTTAGGGCAACCTGAATAGGGTCGTTTGGCAGAAGAGCGACCTCCGACATTTCTTCAAGTCGTTTGACAAACTTCGAGTTTGTAGCCTTCTTCTTCTTGGGAAGAGAAGCGATGAGAGAGCAGAAAGCTTCTGCTTCTGGAGACAGCGGAGGGGGAGGAGGCGGGGGATCCCTAGTCGAGGCCGGCTCCTCCATGGCTGTGGCAGCCCGATCAAGCTCAACGCAAGGGTAGTAGAGCAGCGCAACAATTTTTTTTTGAAAAATATACCAGTTCAAACAATATTACTAGAACTTGATGAGGAAGGAAAAATTGTATTGGAACCTGAAGCAATCATAGAAACAAGAACCTGACAGCTGCGAAATCAATCAATTTCGGAATATCTCATCAAGTGGAAGAACTTACCCGTTGAAGATTCGACATGGGAGGATGAGAATTTATACAGAATCATCCAAAACTACTCAAGCATTGAGGACAACAATTTTTTTGAAGGAGAGGTGCATGTTAGGTCCCCATAATACTAGTGTAGCCCCTTATTATTGTTAGTGTAGCCCCATTATTGTTATTATTGTGCCCATGTAGTCCCCATATTGTTATTATTGTGCCCATAGGTGTAGCCCCATTATTGTCATTGTTGTGCCCATGTGGTCCCTGTACTGTTATATTGTGACCCCTTAGACTCCTATATATATAAGGTAGGTTTTTTCATTTTTATCATCCAAGAATTGTTCATTTATGTAATGTAATGGAGGTTTCCACCTCGAATAGGCTAATTTCTAAGTCGTTGATCTATCTTTTCTTCTGTTTTGTGAGTTGGTTTCATAACACCGATGGTACCCTTTCTCACCAATTTTATTGAAAAAAACCCATACTGATCGTTATCTCCATGTCCTCTCTCACCACCACCCTTCCCAAAAGTCTGGTGTCCTGAAGACCCTTATCTCTTGTGCCCTTAAAATCTCGGATCCTGAGTTCCTTCCTTCAGAAAAATCCCACCTAATCCAAGCTTTCAAAGCTAATGGATACTCAACCTCTCAAATTCATAAGGCTTTTCATGTCGCCTCTCATCCTAAATCCAACCCCTTTGACCCCTCCTTGCATGTTAGCCAAGTCCCTCACCCTTACATAAAATGAACCACCGATTCCATTTCCAAGATTCTATCCAAAAAAGAAAATTAGAATCGTCTTCAAACCCCATATAACCATAAGGCGGTTATTCTGATCATCCAAAGATAAATCAAACCCCATGCAAGGATTAGGTGTCTACCAAATCCCTTATTCATGTGGGAAGTCTTACATTGGCCAAACTGGCCATTCAATCACTGCCCGCCTCAAGGAGCACATAAGAGACAACACCCATCAAAGAGTAGCTAAATATGCCATAGTTGAGCACTCTCATAATACCAAGCACCTAATTGGCTTTTATTAGGCTCATACCCTAGCTTGTATCCCTTTTCATAACTCTCGTATCATTAGGGAAGGTTTAGAAATTGAAAAGCATCCCAATAATTTCAACAGAGATGATGACTATAAGCTTAGCCACTCCTGGAAGCCTATAATCCATCAACTTACTTATTAACCCCCTTTCCCTTCCCCCGCGCCCTCACCCTCGCCCTCCCTCCTTTCTTATCCTTAATTTCATTTCCTCCCTTTTCCTTAAAATCCTTAAAAAAATTAATAATTTATTTATAAGGATGGCATTTTTACCTTTTTTCCATTTCCATATATATATTAAAATTCTTCTTAAATTAAATTCATTAAAATTAATAATTTATTTATAAAGATGGCATTTTTACCTTTTTTCCATTTCCAGTTTTATCTCGTGTGTGTGTATATATATATATATATATATATATATATATATCAAAATTCTTCTTAAATTAATTTCATTATAAACCTTGACTCAATCTTTAAATTTAATATGTATTTTTAGATTAATTAAAATAAATTTATTTATATAAAACTCTCCCTTTAGTCCTCTATCATTCACTCAATTTATAATAATTTATCTTCGTAAACTCTAAACCATGAACTATATAATAATGTTTAATATATAAAAATTCTTTTATTAAAATTAAAATTAATTAAATTAATAGATTAATCTATTATGAAGCTTTGACTTAATTTCTCAAAAATTAAATTAAAATTTCTACACCATTCCCCTTAATAGTAATTATCATGTTTCAAAACCTTTTACAATTTAATAATAATTATCAATGGAATATACCATTTTAATTTAATTTTTGTCTAGTTTCTCATTTATTTATTTATTTGGTATGTATTTCTTTGACCATTAATCTTTGTCAATTTCTTCAGAATTTGTTGACCCTTCATCCACTTACCATTCATAATTTTAATATTTTCACCCTATTGACTGTTATTCTAGTCTTCATACTTTCATTATTTAAAAGGTTGATCAATTATCATGCTTAATATCTATCTGCTTTCCAGTCCTTGAAGATGGGTGGAGTGTCCACCTAAAACATCGGACAAGGAAAACTTCCACACAGTTCATATCTGAAAGTTTCAAACAAAATTATTTGTCTATGTTTACAAAAATGCATATTTTGCTTCTTCCGTCAAATGCTAATGTTTTGTCATATATACTTTAGGGTTGTTGTAATTAAATTGTTGATTTTGTTGTGTAATCATGGCTAGCACTGCATATTTTTTTTTCTTTTCTAAGGGACTAAATGAAGCGGTAAAGGTAATGCATGATTGTGTAGTCCACCGTGTATATTGTTGAATCACGACCAAACCTACTTTGTTTATATTCTGTGTTAACATCGTGCCAAGTAAAACCATTTCAAATTTTGCAGACATTGCCATCATGTCAACATCACAGACTGTGATGGAAGGAACTACATCTTATGGGGATGCAAAAGTTTCTAAAACCGAGTTGTTGTAGATTTCATATAGTAATTTTCAATGTGCTCTCATTTGTAACACATTAAATAAGCTATTGGAAACTTTCTCATTAATAAATTGTGCGAAGTGTGGAGGTGTGGAGGAGCTCCAAGTGTGGGGGCTTGTCCGCACCTCTGCACTCAACAAAATGTATCAACGTTATACCCCTTGACCTAAGAAAGGGCCCTGAAACTTAGCTAGTTTTGGCATCCTTGGGGAGAGTAGTAGCAGTATCAGGCATAACAGTGTCAATGTCAGGGCACTCACCGATGGAATGGCCACTCAGGAAATTCACCCTTTTTTTTTTTAATTTTAAATGATTTGTCAGGCACTGCAAAATACTGAAAATAAAATGGTCTACACCAGGGGAATCACTTGCCATTAGAGCTCACTCAGCCAATTGAAACTTAGAAACAAGATTTCCAAAAAATTATAAAAATATTTTTGAATTTACTGGAAAATAGAAATATTCAGCATTTTCCTTAAACTTTGGTTAAAATTGCAAAAACACAGCAAAATAATGAAAAGTCAACACACTTTGACGGCGAGGCAGATGCTATAGTCCCTATTGAGGCAGAGACTAATAAAGGAATAATTAGACTAGAGTACATCTCCTTGTTGTCTAAAATATATGGCGAGGGCTAATAATGGATTTAGCTCAGTTTATAATATTTAATTAATAATAATTTTATATTGCACAAATATATATATATATATATATATATATATATATATATATATATATATATATATATATATATATATAGATACGTTTATTTTTTGTTATTTTTTATGTTTAAATTTCAACCCAATATGATAGAGAGGTTGTATAGTAATGTAATGTAAGCCAACATGGATCAATCTTAACTATGGATCTATTAAGGTTGAGAGGGATCAAATCTCCTGTGGTGCAGACCTCTTTTTTTAGTGCAAAACTTGGGGAAATGTTTGCACCTCAAGAGATTTTATCCCTATCTGTGCTTAATAGATCCAGAGTTAAATAGATCTAGGTTGGTTATATATATATATATATATATATATATATATATATATATATATATATATATATATATATATATATATATAATTAGAGCTCTGTTGTTATCGTAAAATTAGAGAATGGGTTGATAAAACATGGAGCCCAAAAACCTACATCCATAAATTTATTATTTTATCTCAATTTTATTATTATTATTATATTTTTAATTATATATATATATATATATATATATAATGTAATTTGACTATTAGAGAAGAATACCATGGGTTGAAACCCCCATCCATAAATTTACTATTTTATCTCAAGTTTATTAAAATTATTAACTATTTTTTTCTTAACTGTAACGGTTATATTTATTTATAGTTAAAAACTGGTTGGGTCGGGGCCGAATCAAACATCATTACAGAGCTTCAAGCCAACTTTCCATGACATGAGAGACTTCACTACAAATTCAGGAAGGAGCCAACCTTTGTTTGCGTTGGTGTCTGCTTCCTTGTTCAAACCTCTGAGGATGTGGAAAAATTGGTATGAGGAGAAGTCTAACAGAATGTACTTCAGCCTTTGAAGGCTCTTATTTAGAACTGGATTGTTGAACTGGTCCTCCGAAGTTAACATCTTTATCAAAATTTCTAAGTCGCTGAAAGCTTGGAATTCTCTAATACCTTTCTTGCGAGCTATTTGGCATGCTTTTAGCAGACCAAGTATTTCTGCCTGATTATTTTTTCTCTGCCCAAGACCCCAGCTGAAGCTGTCTCTTCTTATACCATCCAAGGAGTAGAGCACACCCCCAGCACCCGCAGTCCCAGGATTTTCTTTGGAGGCACCGTTGAAGAATATCGCTGCTTACCCTGCTTCCTCCACCATGCTTGAAATATTTCGTCTGAAACTCGTAAGTGCCATCTTGGATTGGTGAAGGGGCTAGCTAAGGTTTTATTTTTGTCCTGATAAACAAAGTTTCCCATAAAATTATTTTCTTCAGGGAGGAGTGAGCTTTCAGGTTTATGAGAGTGTTGAGATGTCCCAAGAAGGAGAGCTTTGGCTTTGGCTGCCACCATCGAAGGGGACCAAGAAGTGCTATTGAAAATCTGCTTGTTTCCTGCAATCCATATTTTCCAGTAGGCGTATTTGGGGATGTTATGCCATACTTGGAACCATAGAGACTTGCTGGAAATTGCATGAGGATATCACACCTTCCAAGTGGAAAAAAGATCAACCACATAGATCTGGGTTGGGGGTGAGACATTGAGACCATGAAGGAAAAAAATCCACACATCTTTTGCAAAGGTGTAGCCCACAAAGAGATGATCCATTGTTTCAAGAGAATTTCTGCAAAGCGTGCATCTGTGAGGTCCAAGAATACTTCTTTTTATCATATTTTTCCCTGTCAATATCTTCTTATGCATTAGAACCCAGAAGAAGAAATTAATTTTGGGGAGACTAAAGGAATCCCAAACATGTTTCCAAAAGCTAGCAGGTTGATTTACCTCTCTCTGAGATTGCAGAAACAAAAATCCATGCGCAACAATGTATGTTCTAGTGTTTCCCCAACCCCAAGAATCTGAAGCCTGCTTGTGGACCAGAGCTGAGTCAGATAGCTCCTCTTTGAGCATGTTCTGTTGGGATTGCAAATGCTCAGGGACTCTGGGAAAGGCCCAGGAATGCCATTTTCCTGTCTCATCCCATGTAGATATGTCTTCAAGTCTAAGGATGCCGTGCTAAGAAATCCACTCACGAATCCCTTTTATGTCTTCAGAATTGGCAAGGGGCGAATGTCCCATTATGTTATTTTTCCACAACAGAATTTTTTTTCCATTTCCAGGAATGCGGTAGAGGTGTTTTTGGAAGAAATCTATTCCTCTTCGGCAAATATTCCAGATTAACGAGACTTTTGGAGTGTTTTCGACCTGTAGATTTCTGAAAGTAGCTCCTTTGACATACTTCTTTTTTAGAATTTGACTGACCAAATGTTTTGGATTTGCATATAGCTTCCACAGAATTTTGCAGCCCAAGGAAATTTGTGTGTGTGTGGGATCTATGATCTGGAGTCCGCCTTTTGAAATTGGACATTTTACCATTTCCCAATTGACCAAATGGAACTTCTTCTGGTTTCCTTTCCCTCCACGCCAAAGGAAGTCTCGGATTAGCTTTGTAACCTTCTCAGTGGTAGACTTAGGGGCCAACAAAAAGGTGTCCTGATAAATAGGCAAGGTCGAGAGTATAGATTTGATGAGAATTAGTTTTCTGCCATTGGTGAGCCAATGGCCTCCCCAAGAGGCGATTTTTGATTTGAGTTTTCATATGACTTCGCCCCACAACGCATTCTTATTAACTTTGAGTGTTAAGGGAAGCCCAAGGTATTTGATTTTGTCCCAATTGGCATGTCTAGCAAAGCCCAAGTGATGCACGATTCCGTGGATGGTTTGTTGGTCAACATTCCACCCATACACTGCACTCTTCCTGTCGTTGATGAGAGCACCAGAGACATTACAGAAGCTGTGGAGAATTAATTTGAAGGCATTTGTGATCCTCATGGAGACTCTGCCTAACAGGAGAGAATCGTCTACAAAGAGAGCATGGTTGATTGGATCCAATCCCTTCAACAATATTATGCTTGGAACTGTCCCTGCATGCTTTCCTGCTGTTAGTTTTCTGCTAAGATTATCTGCCATTAAAATGTACAGGAATGGGGAGAGAGGGAAGCCTTTCCTTAATCCCCTCGAAGCTTGAAAATAATTGGCAGGTCGTCCATTGACAAGCGGAGATATTCATGGCTTGTCTATGCAGACTTTGATCAGGTTGAAAAATTCAGGGGAGAAACCAAAGGTAAGAAGGACTTTGTAGAGAAACGAAAGGTTGACCCTGTCAAAGGCATTTTCCATATCAAGCTTGATCAACATCCCTTTCTCCTTTTGTTGATGGATGGAATATATTGCTTCCTGTACCTGAATGACATTATCCAGAATGTGTCTGTCTTTAACAAACCCTCCTTGAGAGGGTAAGATGAGGTTCCCCAACAATATCTTAATTCTGTTAGTGAGGAGCTTGGCGAGGATTTTGTATGAAGCATTGCAGAGGGAGATGGGCCAGAATCTTTCAAAGGATCCAGGATTCACCTCTTTAGGGAGTAAGGCTAAGAAGGTGGAATTAGTGCCAGCCCCCACCTTAGCTTTTTTTTGGAATCCTTTAATCATTCTCAGCAAATCGACTTTGATTATATCCCAACATATTCTATAGAAGTGAATTAAAAATCCGTCAGGCCTAGAGGCCTTGTCTGGTTCCATTGACCAAATGACTTTGCCGATTTCTTCATCAATGAAAGGCTTCATGAGGAAAAAATTGTCTTTTCTGCTGACAAGAGAGGGAATGTGAGAGAGAAAGTCATTTGTGTCCTCTTCACTACCATCACTCTCTTTTCTATAAAGATTCTAGAAATGTGGCTCAACAACTACTTTGATTTTGTCGAAGCCTTTGTAGAGAAACCCTTCAGGAGAGATGATTTCCGAGATGTGATTGCTGGAGAGGCGAGCTTTGTACTGGCGATGGAAAAAATAAGTATTTCGGTCTCCAGATTTTAGCCACAAGCTGCGAGAATTTATCCTCCAATATTATTCTTCAATGCGGAAGGAGAGATAGGAATTTCTTTGGGCGATCTGTTCCTTTTCAAGCTTCGCAAAGATGATGTCTCTTCCATTTCCATTTGCAGGTCATCCAACAACTGGACTGCTTCTTTTCTCTGGCTGATTGGGGTATTAGTGGGATTTCTAATCCACTCTTTCAACACATGTTTTGTAGCCTTGAGTTTCTATTCCCACACATAACTTGGGGATCCTCTAAAAGATTTGGACCAAGCCAAACAAAAAGTTTCATAGAAGTTGTCTCTCTCACTCTAAAGAGGGCTGAACCGAAACAGGATTCGGCCCAAGTTTTCTTCCTCTTCCAAGAGGAGAAGGATAGGTTTATGATCAGAGGTTAACTTAGGAAGGATTTTGGAGGAGATGAGACTTTGTTCCAGCAACAACGAACTCTGAACAAGAAACCTGTCGAGGCATGCAGAGATGTGTTCTTCCCCTACTCTATTGTTGGACCAAGTAAAGAGTCCTCTTGTTGGTTTGAAGTCCAGGAGGTCCCATTGGTGTACAAGATCTTCCACCAGGGGAAGAATTTGGTTCCTACTACAACTGCCTCCTCTCTTTTCTTTCGAGTCTAGAACAATATTTAGATCTCTGACTAATATGATGTTCTTGGGAGAGTGGAGGTCTAAAAATTCAGAAAGAGATTGCCAACAATCTATTTTTTCAGCATAGAGCATGAGAACATAGAGACTTAAAAGAGCAAAGGTTAACTTACTTGTGGAGTGACTTAGCTTGGTAAATATCCAGTGTTGGGTCTCAAAGGAGTTTTCCAGTTGAAATTGATGCTACGACCACAGAGTAGAAATTCCACCTGAGGAGCCCCTTGCACTTATGACCTTCCCTGCATTTTTCTTCCATTTCGATTTGCTGATGTCGAGAAGGGTGTCCCCTTCGATTTTAGTGTATTGGAGCATGAGGATTTCAGGAAGGTCCATCTTCAAAGGGTCCTTGATGGCTTCAAATTTCATAGGGTTCCCAAAGCCTCTGCAATTCCAAGAGACTAATCTCATTATTTACTATTGGAGGGGTTGGTAGCTCCTCCCTTGGAAGGCCTTGTTCTAGTGTTTCTCCCGATGGACATTTCGGTTGTGGATTGGCTTCCTTGAGTTTTTTACCTTTCTACTTCTTCTTCCCTAGCTTCTTTATGTGATTTTCTTCCCACTCTTTTTGAAGGCCTCTCAAAGGTTTCATCCTCTAAGGAGCAAGAGTTTTCCAGTGTCTTCTTTCTGATTATTTCGGTGTATGAGGGAGAGGAGGAAGTATCTAGGATTGCTCCGAAGAGGACTGTTTCTTCATTACCTTTTCCTGAAGAAGGGGAAGTGTTCTCCTGTTCAATGCCTTCCAATGTTGTTTCTGGAGGGTCTCTTGGAGTGTTAAGCTCTTCAATAGGTTTTTTGGCTCCTACCGAAGGGGGAACATAGCTCTCTTCCCCAAGAGTCTGCCCTACTGTTGATGCGTTGTTCCCTTTTATGACCCCTTTTCCTTTAGCTTTTGTCGGGGCTACTTTTTGAACTAGGGTCCACTGATCTCCTTTCAAATTCTTGCTTTCTTCTTTCGCCTTCTTTTTGCAGTGCCTTGCAAAATGGCCATAGCCATCGCAATGCCTTCATTTAAACGAAAGTTGCTTGTAATCCAGCTCTTGGATCTGGGTCCAATCAGCCACAGTTATTTCTCTAGCTTCTAGTAGCCCAACTTCCAAATCTACCTCAACAGATATACATGCACATGAGTATTGGTCTTTTCTCACTGCTTGATCAATATACTTTCCGAGGGTATTGCCAATGGTTTGAAGAGACTTTTGATTCCAACAATGCAATGGGAGATGAGGGAGACGTACCCACAATGGAACAGCTGAAGGCACATCTTGAGCAGGATCTAAGTCCAGGGTCCATTTGTTTAAATATAGTCCTTGTGGACCCATAAAATATGGTCCATTTCTGAAAATGAGGCTTCTGTCTTCCACGTTTTCAAATACAAATACAAAGAATCCTTTGCCTACAAAGTGGCTTCTGATGCTTTCCGAAACTAATGGAGTCCATTTTCTCTACACCCAATCTTCCACAACTTTGGGAGAGGGCCAAAGGCCAGTAAACTGTCAAATAAGCACTCTTTCAACAAGATTCAATGCAGATCAACATGTTTCTTCTATTGGAAGGGCCACCGATGGGATGTTGTCCAGCTTCTTCACAAACTTTTGCTGAGAGTTTGACAGAGGGCGTTTGCTGCTAGCCGCTATTAGTTTCTTAAATGCAAGAACTTCCGAAGGAGGAGGAAGGGGAGCCTCATGTCCCCCTCCTGTAGCCATGGCGGCTGGGAGGTCGCAGGTAGGTCAAGCGCGCACTCAGCCATTTAAAAAACACAGAGTGCAAACCTGGAAATCAAATCTTTTTTTTTTTAAAAGTTATTAACTATTAACTATTATATATATATACCGTGGGAAAAACCGTGGGAAAAACCATGAGATGCAAAAACCTAGAGCCCAAAAACTTCCGGTAAATTTACTATTTTATCTCAATTTTATTTTAATTATTAATTTTTAGCGTAGTCTAACTTATAGACTAAATGATTTTTTTTCTAGAGCATTTTTCTGGTTAATTTTAATCAAAATTGGATAGAGATTTTTTAAAACTTGAGTTTTAGTTGTTTAATCTGTAGAATTCTAGTGCCCTAGGGTTTTTCAAGGTGTTGAATCCATTTATACATTCAAAAATGTATTTTTGATGCAACAAAACTGAAAGTCAGCCCCAAGGAGAGCTGGTCAACTATAATGTGGCTCTGTCAGCATCTTCCTAGTCAACCCCATTCCTTGAATCCATGTGGCCTACTTTCTTTTTAATTTATTTATCAATTTCAAAGAAATTGACATATAAACTTATTCACAACTTTCGAAGGTTATATTATACTTCCCGGCTTATATATTATCTCCGAACCTTTATAATCAAGGTTTAACCCTTCGCGCTTTATATAAATCCAACGCACTGTTTTGACTAAATAACTGTGTAATAAACCTTGGCTCCGTGCCCCACCTCTACGACCAATAGACCAATCAAACGCATGCACCGTACCTCACTTATCGTTCGCGCACCTCATTTATCGTTCGCGCATCTACAGCAAGCGACCACCGTCCGATGGCCCTTTCCCAGTTCAACGATTCTCGGCAATATCGCTCGGCATCCTGGTACGAATGTTAACGTGCGATGGCGCGGTTTAAACAGTGGTTTTCCGGGGGTCCACTCCGCCACGCGTCAACAGGTCTATGGAATCGCTCCACAACCGGAAAATACCACTTATACACCAAAAGCGGTGCGATATGGGCAATCCGCCTTACAAATCCACTCGTGGTTTTTTTGTACAGTGATTAACCAAGGTTAGTCCGTGGTTGCGCTATCCTTTTGATTCATTAACTTAGGTCAGGGTTCCGATAGCTAAACAATTTTATCTCGGCGTAAGCGGGAATTCTACCATTTAAACAGAGTTCACTGCCACAGTTCCTCTCCAATGGCCCCGCCTGTGGGTGGGATTTATTCAACAGGGTTTTGTTCAATAAATTTCGAGAAAACGATAGACAGAGGGGTGCAGAATCGACACAATGGTTCAGATCACTAATTATACATACACAGGGTTCAATCACCTCATAATTAAACAATGTCTTCACAATTAAGATTCGAGACAGTTCTACGGAAAATGTGCACTGAAATCATTTAACTGGAAGCAATTGTAAACACACAGATTTTATTGCAGAAACCTCTTCTCTTCCTCCTTCTCTCTCATATGCATCTGAGGGATTACATTTATATACATGAACATTTGTCTGTTCGGTTCCTCTGTGAGGACCATTTTAGAAAATTAACAGCCTAATTAAAATAATTCAACTAACTAAAATATGACAGCTGGACTAACTGAGCTATTCGACTTCTACGACTCTAACTAATCTAAATAATACAATCAGCTGAGGTATTGACACCTAGCTGTTACAATTCAAATGTTTTGAACCCTCCTAGCCACAACATGTGGACAAAACTTCCTACATTGCTGGCTAGTGTCTAATGCCCCTGCATCAAACTCCCGAGGGAAATTTTCTTCATGGGCTCCTGTCCATGAGCTCTTCCACTGATCTGCCTATCTTCTGCAACATTCCTTCAGTCATCCAAGTGGCATCTTCCTCTGGCTTGTCCTTCCATTTGATCAAGTACTGAAAGTACTCTTGTCCTCTGGTCCTTCTGAATGGTCTTTTATCCAATATCTTCTCTGGTTGCAATGGTTGTGCTGGAGGTAGCTGTTCTTTCCAATCAACCTGTTCCTTGTCTACTGCTATTTCTTCTGCACCATCATCCTCATACTTGTACAAATCTGCAACATTAAAGATAGGAGATATTCCAACATCAGGAGGTAATTCAATCTCATAAGCATTTGCAGAAAAATTTCTAAGTATCTTGCATGGCCCAATCTTTTTGAACTTCAATTTGTTATACTGCTTCTTTGGGAATCTCTCCTTTCTCAAGTGTGCCAAAACCAAATCTCCTACTTCAAAATGAACTTCTTTTCTGCTCAAGTCTGCTCTGCTTTTGTATCTGATGCTGCTGCCTTGTAGTTGCTGTTTCACTTGTTCATGTATGGCCTGGATCTCTGAAGCAAATTCCTCACCATCTGCACTCCTTAGCTCTGCCTTTCCCAGATTTCTCAACTCTGATATTCCTCTGGGGTGCATTCCATAAACAATATGAAATGGACTCTGCCCTGTGCTTCTGTTTGGTGAGTCATTATATGCATATTCTGCCTGAGGCAAAATATGATCCCACTGCTTGGGATGCTCTCCTGCAAGACTTCTCAACAAATTTCCCGGACTCCTATTCACTACCTCAGTTTGTCCATCAGTCTGAGGATGATAAGCTGAGATGAAACTCAGTTTGGTACCAAGTTTCTTCCACAATGTCCTCCAAAAGTGACCCACAAATCTGGTGTCTCTGTCTGAAACAATACTCTTGGGCAACCCATGCAATCTAACAACTTCTTTGAAAAACAAGTTAGCAACATGGGTGGCATCACTAGTTTTATAGCATGGAATAAAATGTGCCATTTTGGAGAATCTGTCCACTACAATAAAGACTGCATCATTCCCTCTCTGAGTCTTGGGTAATCCTAGAACAAAATCCATACTCCCCATGTCCCAAGACCTGTCTGGAATAGGCAAGGGAGTGTACAATCCTGCATTCTGGCTCCTTCCTTTAGCACATTGACAGATTTTGCAATTATTCACGAACTTTTCCACTTCTGCTCTCATCTTGGGCCAGTAATAGAAGTGAATCAACTGCTCATAAGTCTTATTAGTACCAAAGTGTCCAGCAAGTCCACCACTATGCTTCTCTTTGATCAAATTTTCTCTCATGGAACATTTTGGTACACACAGTTGGCTTCTTCTGAATAACAATTCCTCCTGCAGGAAATAATCCAGCCACTGGCTCCTATCTGTTAGAACAGGATTACTACATGCCTCAAATGCTCCCTTAAAATCTGGATCTGTTTTATATAATTCTTTCAGAAAATAAAATCCTACAACTTCAAAATTTGTTTCTTGAACAAGCATGTGCCTCCTACTCAAAGCATCGACTACTTTATTGGCTTGGCCACTTATATGTTTCAAAAAAAAATTAAAACCTTGGAGATACTCAACCCATTTAGCATGCTTATGTTTCAACTTGGGCTGCTGTACGATGTACTGCAAAGCATGATTGTCGGAATATAATACAAATTCCCTGGACATCAAATAATGTGTCCACTTCTTCAGTGCCTGAACAATTGCATAGAATTCCTTCTCATAAGAGGAATACTTTCTTCTGGTGTCATTCAGATTTTCATTGAAATAGGCTACAGGCCTATCATCCTGACTCAACACAGCTCCAATGGCCTCTCCACTAGCATCACATTTTACTTGAAATGGTTTAGTAAAATCAGGCAGAATCAAAACATGCTTCTCAGTTATCTTTTGCATCAAAACTTTAAAGTTTATTTCTGCTTCAGCAGTCCACTTAAATGGTTGTTTGCTCTTCTTTATTGTCTCAATTATGGGTGCATTAATCTTACTGAAGTTTCTTATAAAATTTCTATAAAAACTAGCAAGTCCATGGAAACTTCTTACCTCAAAGACATTCCTGGGTGAAGGCCACTCCACAATTGCCTTACTTTTTCTGGGTCCATCTTCAATCCTTCTATAGAAACAACAAACCCCAAACACACCAACTCCTCTTTCATGAATGATCATTTCTTCAAATTTATCAGCAGTTTCTCTTGGTGCAGCCTTTTCAAGACATGATTAAGATGCCTTAAATGTTCTTCTTTAGCTCTGTTGAAAACTAATATATCATCCATGTACACTATCACAAATTTACCAATGAACTCTTTCAACACTTCATTCATAAGTCTCATAAAAGTGCTAGGTGCATTTGACAACCCAAAAGGCATTACCATCCATTCATACAGTCCTTCATTTGTTTTAAAGGCAATTTTCCACTCATCACCCTCTCTTATTCTAATCGGATGGTATCCACTTTTCAAATCTATCTTTGAGAAATATTTAGCACCACTCAAACAGTCCATTAAGTCCTCAACTCTGGGCAAAGGGAATCTGTACCTGATTCTGATCTTATTGATTGCTCTGGAATCAGTACACATCCTCCAGCCTCCATCTTTCTTTGGGCTCAATACTGCTGGTACTGCACATGGACTCAGACTTTCTCTAATCAGTCCTTTGTCCACCAATTCCTGCACTTGTCTCCTGATTTCCTCATTTTCTTTGGGAGTCATTCTGTAGGCTGCCTTATTTGGCAGATTTGAAACAGGGATAAAATCTATCTGATGGCTGATCCTTCTCACAGGTGGCAGCTCATCAGGTAAATCATCCACAAAAATGTCACAATAATCATCTAACATCTCTTGGATTTATACTGGTAAATCATAAATCTTTGTAGAAGTAAGAACTACTTTAGGTTTGCAAACTAAAGCAAAACTTACCTCTTCTTCTTCTATCTGCTGCAGATATTCCTTCCTGCTCAGCAACAAGGTCTTTGGATCAATCACTCTGCTGGATGGTTCTCCTTCTTCCATGGGTATCAATGTATGGTGTACCCCATCCTTGAAGAAATTGTAAGTGTTCTTCTTGCCATCATGCACTGCTGCTCTGTCAAACTGCCATGGTCTACCCAACAGTATATGACACACATCCATGGGCATTACATCACACAGGACCTTATCTTTGTAATTGCCCATTTGCAACTCTATCTCACACTGCTCTTTTACAACTAGCTGGTGCCCTTTGTGCAGCCAGGACACCCTGTAGGGAGTTGGATGCTCCCTTGTCTTCAACTTCAACTTCTATATTACCTCAGTGGAAACCAGATTGTCTGTGCTGCCACTATCAATGACTAGCTGGCAGCATTTCCCTTGGACTTTGCATATGCTCCTAAACAATGTCTTTCTTTGTGCAGGCTCAGTGACTTCTTTAGCTTGCTTCAACAGGACCTTATTTACCACCAAGTATTCTCCCCTCTCTGGAAGAATTTATTCTTCAATTTCTGCCTCTTCCCTAGCCTGGGAAACAAAAACATTCCTTGGACCAGCACCCACAGTCTATGGACACTCATAATGCTTATGTCCCACTTGCTGACATCTATAACACCTCAACTCTCTACCTCCGCCTCTG
Source organism: Pinus albicaulis (assembly GCA_034641835.2). Taxonomy (NCBI): domain Eukaryota; kingdom Viridiplantae; phylum Streptophyta; class Pinopsida; order Pinales; family Pinaceae; genus Pinus; species Pinus albicaulis. The sequence goes on along the minus strand of CM076569.1, from coordinate 777,569,810 downwards.
TCTCTGCCTCCTCTTCCTTTTCCTCTATAAGAACCCCTTCTGCCCCTTGCATCCTCCTCTGTAGATGCATTCTGAGGTGAGCTACTGTTAGCTCCATCCCTAGGTGTGGTAGGCTTTCCTCTACCACCCTGACTTCCCTTCCCACGGAAAGTACCTCTCTTCTTGGCAGACTGTTTCCTCAGGAGTTTCTCCTCTGCTTTCAAGGCCATCTGATAGGCCTCTTCCAATATCTTAGGAGACAAGAGACCAATCTCATCTTGGATCTCCAGCTTGAGCCATTCACATATCTGGCAGTTTTCTCTGGTGTATCTTGAAATTGCCCAGCCCTTATGCTTACTCTGTAGAATTCCTCTGTGTATTCTTTTACTGTCAGCAATCTCTGTCTCAAGTTCTGCATTTTCTTATACAATGTCAGCTGGTAATCACTAGGCAAGAATTTACCTTTTAATTTAGCCATCATTCTGGTCCAGTTTTTAATAGGTTGCTTGCCAACTCTCCTCCTTTCTTCTTGCACTCCATCCCACCAAAGTGCAGCATGTCCTTTCAGCTTTGTCACTGCAAACTTGACATTCTTATCCTCGCTTATTTCTTCATAATCGAAGCATTTATTCATTTCATTTATCCAATCCACCAGCTTGTCTCGATTCAGTCCCCCTGCATAACTCGACACTTCAATTCTGGGCTTAACTACAGACCCCAGAACAGTTCTAAGGAGCCTCATGTCAGGAGGAATTTCAACATTTTCTTGAGCTTCTTCTGTTTCAAGTTCACTAATGTCTTCCGAATCTCTGGGCTGTCTTCGCTCCAGGGCATCCATTCTGGCTTCGACCCTCTGCAACATCCCCAACACCTCTGCATTGGCAACGAGCCTCCTTCTGCCAGCACCTCTACCAACTCGGATCACCATGTCAGCTCTTCTGCAAAAACAACCTCAAAACAATGGCTCTGATACCACAAATGACGCAACAAAACTGAAAGTTAGCCCCAAGGAGAGCTGGTCAACTATAACGTGGCTCTGTCAGCATCTTCCTAGTCAACCCCGTTCCTTGAATCCACGTGGCCTACTTTCTTTTTAATTTATTTATCAATTTCAAAGAAATTGACAAATAAACTTATTCACAACTTTCAAAGGTTATATTATACTTCCCGGCTTATATATTATCTCCGAACCTTTATAATCAAGGTTTAACCCTTCGTGCTTTATATAAATCCAACACATTGTTTTGAATAAATAACTGTGTAATAAACCTTGGCTCCGGGCCCCACCTCTACGACCAATAGACCAATCAAATGCATGCACTGTACCTCACTTATCGTTCGCGCACCTCGTTTATCATTCACGCATCTACAACAAGCGACCACCGTCTGATGGCCCTTTCCCAGATCAACGGTTCTCGGCAATATCGCTCGGCATCCTGGTACAAATTTTAACATGTGATGGCACGGTTTAAACGGTGGTTTTCCGGGGGTCCACTCTGCCACGCGTCAACATGTCTATGGAATCGCTCCACAACCGGGAAATACCACTTATACACCAAAAGCGATGCGATATGGGCAATCCGCCTTACAAATCCACTCTTGGTTTTTTTGTACAGTGATTAACCAAGGTTAGTCCGTGGTTGCGCTATCCTTTTGATTCGTTAACTCAGGTCAGGGTTCCGATAGCCAAACAATTTTATCTCGGCGTAAGCGGGAATTCTACCATTTAAACAGAGTTCACGGCCACAGTTCCTCTGCACAGGCCCCGCCTGTGGGTGAGATTTATTCAACAGGGTTTTGTTCAATAAATTTCAAGAAAACGATAGACAGAGGGGTGCAGAATCGGCACAAATGGTTCAGATCACTAATTATACATACACAGGGTTCAATCACCTCATAATTAAACAATTTCGTCACAATTAAGATTCGAGACAGTTCTACGACAAATGTGCACTGAGATCATTTAACTGGAAGCAATTGTAAACACACAGATTTTATTGCAGAAACCTCTTCTTTTCCTCCTTCTCTCTCATATATATCCGAGGGATTACATTTATATACATGAACATTTGTCTGTTCGGTTCCTCTGTGAGGACTGTTTTAGAAAATTAACAGCCTAATTAAAATAATTCAACTAACTGAAATATGACAGCTGGACTAACTGAGCTATTCGACTTCTACGACTCTAACTAATCTAAATAATACAATCAGCTGAGGTATTGACACCTAGCTGTTACAATTCAAATGTTTTGAACCCTCCTAGCCACAACATGTGGACAAAACTTCCTACATTGCTGGCTAGTGTCTAATGCCCCTGCATCAATTTTAAACAACAAAAATCACAATCTTGATTTAGATCGTATTGCCATATTCAAGTGAAGAAGGTCATTTCCTTTAAAAGTTAGACTACGCATTAAATTTTTATTTTTATTTTTTATTTTTAATTTAATTTAATTTATTTATTTTTTAATGTAATTTGACCAAGTAAAAACGTTACATGACATTATATAACATAACATATGAGCTCGAAATTTAAAAAATATTCACATATCTAATGCCTACACATCTCACATCTAATGCCTACACATCTAACATCTAACGCCTACACATCTAACATCTAATTCCTACACATCTACCCCACACTTGGTCGTAGAGCTCCTCTCGGTGAAAATAAAGATTTTAAGTCAATTAAAATAAAATAAAAATAACAAAAACCCTATAAAATAAAATGAAATGAAAATGAAAATAACCCAAGGTATTCATGTGGAATATAACCTTTTTAAAAGGGGAAATTAAACCAACCTAGATCCATTTTAACTCCCCATCTACTAAGAGTCGAGAAGCATTTGGTAGATCCGAAGTTAAAATGGATCTAGGCTAAATATTCAAGATAAATCACAAAATTATTCTCAATATAAAGTTTAAAGTCATTACAATAATATATTTATTAAAAAAATAATATATTTTAATGAGAATTAAATATAATATACACAATAATATTTCTTTCTTCCAATTTTTTAAACTAAACTTAATTAACATAAAATTGGAACAAACCTTTCTAAATTTAATCCATTTTATATTGATATTAAAATCTGAAACAAATTACAATAAAAAATATAATACTGAAGATGTAAATTAAATATTAAATTTTACTTAAATTCTCAGTAAAGTTAATTTATTGCCCAAAAGGCACTCTCCATCCCAGTATGGTAGAGATGTTGTAATGTCTTGTCCCGTCTTGTTTAACATTTTGACTCATTCAAATTACATAAAAAAATAAAAATAAAAATTAGATTAAATTAAATAAACTAAAATCTTCGATGGGGTTGATTAACAGGGTATTTGACGTTCCCGAGGGAACACGTGGGCATTCATGTTGAGCACGTGGCCATGGGTGGGAGGGCCAGCCTCCCCGTCCTCTCAACATACCTTGTGTACGGGAGGGATCAATGCAATTTGTGCGAAACTTCATTCCATCTTGGTTCTCGCGCGTGGTGGCGTTCGTTGGAGTTTTATGGAGGGTGGTGAGGTCTGCTACCATACATTATGCATTTGGATGAGCTATGGAGTTGGTAGTGTGAGCCCTGAGTGGAGAAGCAATTGTTTATGTGGGTACCCCATCTAGGAGAGGTGGCACCCTTGCCGCCGGCATCCCCTCCTTCACTTTCAGGTGGAATTATTGTCAATTGCCAGTTTGGTCTTCAATTTAGGATTTTTTCATATAGGAAAGGTCTCATATTTATGGTTATGATTGTGTTTCATTGGTCCTGCTCGGGTCGGGTGGTAACCCTTTCATTTTGGAAGGAGAGTGGATTTGCAACCCTCATCGACCCCTTCTCGAGCTCCTACAAGGCTTGGTGGTGTTTGGGGAGCCGGTATATTGGATTTTGGGTGGTTTGGCTAGTGTGGTTTCATCTCTAGAAGTGGGATGACGATTTTTTCATGGATGGTGCAAAATTTGGTTCTTTACGGTCACTATGGGTTGGTTGGTGGTGGTCATGTCGGTGAGGGTGGTGTGTTTCTCCCTCCAGATAGTTACAACTCGGGAAGGTTCTCGTTGATTCACATTTATCCGTATCTGTGGTGTTGGGATGATCACCATGTGTTTGGTTCCCCTCTTAGTCCGCTCCTCTTCTCAAATTAAGCCCAATTTGGGCAGCTCGGGGGGTGGTGAGTCTCTCTCACAGCTAGAAGTGGTGACCGATACCGTTAGCTCAGGGTGGGGTGAAAACAACGACGGTTGCTCAGGTCGGGTAGCCATGGGTGGTCAAGGTGGTGGCAGGGTGGGGCATCCTGATTATGCAGGGTATGCAGCTCGTGGTGGCATCAGTCGGGGTGGCTTGGTGGCTAGTCATTGGAGTCACACCCCACAAGGACAATAGAGTGGTGGGTTGGTTCGTAGTGGTTGTTCAGGGAGATCGGGGATGGCACGTCATGGGGGATGAGAGAAGCAGAAAAGCTGTTGTGTCGAGCAATGTTGAGATTTGATACAATCTGTTCTTGAATGCCTGGAAACCTCAGAGCAAGTGAGGCAGGAGGAACATGTTGATCTAATTGCAACTATGAACAAAATGCACTATTTTCAGTGCCATGTCCGGGAATGTGTAGTGGTGGTCTAGCAAGGCCATAAATTGTTATTTGAGAAAGTAGAGAAGTTGGAGGCTTGGATGGCCCATTTCGAGGAGCATGTTCAATGCTGCTTCTGTCCTCCTCCTCCTCCTATAATAACTTCAGACAACACAACATCCATCACCTCCGATGATTAGCATGGTTATAGGTGTTTTATTTGTTTTATGTGTTTACTGGTGCTTATGGCCTCTCAAGTTGTGGACTGTGTATCTTGATGTTTTTCTATTTCATTGTCATATGCTGATAGCGGTAGTCAGAAAACCTAATTGGGGTGATACTACCTATGTTTTTCTACTGACGTACCTCTTTTTGGAAGAATGAATAGAACCTTGGTTTAAAAAAAAAAAAAAAAAAAAAAAAAAAAACACTAATAATTAAAATAAAATGGTTATTAATCACATAATTCATTATTTGGTCCACATTTTGAACCATCTAATGTGGTTCATCCTCAGGACACAAATTTAGCATTAGTTGTTTTTGGACTCTAGATTTTGAATATAATATTTTTATTTTAAAATAGAGTAGACTAATTTTTATTTTTTTAATAAAATTATTCATTTTTTATTGGGATGAGAAGTGCTCTCTACCTAGTATGTTAGAGATGTGTAACACAAGGTACTGTAATGTAAATATTTTGATTCAGTCAAAATAAAATTAAAATTAAAACAAAAATTAAAATATGGTAAAGATGTGTAACTTAATGTAATGTAATGTAAACATTTTAACTTGGTGAAAATAAAATAACAATAAGAAAATAAGAAAATAAAAGTACTCTATAAAAATTAAATAATAAAACAAATAAAAATGACCCATGGTATTCATGTGGAATATAACCTATTTAAAGGGGAAATTAAACTAGCTTAGATCCATCTTAGTTTGATGTTATATTTATATACATAACTAGTTGCACAAAATGATGGAATTGAATCCATGTAGCATGTAAAAGTAAAACTTGTTTTATGGATATGTTCACATTGGGAATTTGTATGGATCTGTTTGGTGACACTATGTCTTCTTGTATGTTGTGTTTCTATTATTTTATGGATGAATACATAATGAGTACAAGCTTTAGAGATCTTCTTTTCATTCGATGGTCAGGACCCTTCACCTGACCTTGGGAATTGGTTGCTTACAATGCTACGTTGTAACACCCTCCTCCCAGATCTAACCAAGTAATCGGGAAACTAGGGTAAAAATGCGACGAGAAGCTACTATGATGAGATTCAACCTCCTAGGTGACCTTAAGGAAGTGGAATAGACAGAAGCACATCACACATACATTGTACATCAACAATAACACCCCCGAGAGCCAACCCAACCATTCAGGCATCTTTCCCCTGGGTTCCACTGGGATTTTAAGCTCTTGTACCTATAGATGCATGCAAAATCTTGTATGCCTACATCTAGGAGGCTCTGGACGCATGTACAAGCCTGCATGCTTGCATCTAGAGACTATTTCTAGCAGTGTTGTGCCAGAGTCTATGGAATATAAGGCACTTTTCAAGCCTAGAATTCCAGCCACTTCCCAGAACTTACTGTAACTTCTGGAATCCATCAAACACATGATTAAAAGGCTGCTAAACCAAAAAATAACTCCAAGACTAAGCCTGACCATCCCCAACCAGGATTGACGTTTTTTCAAACATGTCACAAATATGAAAATTACAGGTGTAAAAAACATATCTGAGCATAGGGGTCTCATACTTATCTGAGAATCGCTAAGAAGAATTATTCCCTTATATCATTAGCTGCAATATCATCTATTAGGTCATATAAACATCATTCAACCATTTACAAATCAAAACATGAGGAACTCCATACAAATCACTGCCATAATACATGCTTATAAGAAATATGATAACAACAGAAATCTCAAGGATACATTAGCCATAAAATCCACATAATAACAAGAATATTTACCCATCAATACAAGAAGAAAAGAGCTCTTATTTCCATAAGGAAAATGCAGCCAAGTTTGAGACTTCCATGTTCCACTCGACCATAGACATGGTTGAGCCAAATCTCTCTTCAACCAGTCACCCCCGTGCCATATTCCAAGCATGAATGTGGGATCTCATCAAACACATCAATCAAAACCAAACTAGAGCTTCCAGAGGCCAAGCCACCTCAAACCTCAACCAGTGATTCTACCTCACGGTCGGAAATCACAACCATCACAGATTGGTCTCTAGCTAAGTTTTCCAAGGCTCCAGAGCGTTTTTTCCAACCAGGGCTTCCAGGACTAGTAACTCAACCCCAGTTGTTACAGGGCTTCCAGAGCTTTTTTCCAACCAACGATTCCAGGACTAGTAACTCAACCCACCTAGGGATTCTAGAGCGTTTATCCAACCAAGGCTTCTAGGACTATTAACTCAACCCATAATTTTCCATGTGTCCTCCAGAGTGTTTGTCCAACCAAGGCTTCCAAAAACGAATAACTAAACCCACAACTAAAGGAACATGAGAACCAACCAGAAATATAAAAAAGAAAAGAAAAGAAAAAGCAATGAAACTGAACCCACAACATCGTGGCTATCCAAGAAATGGAAAGGATAGGAAAATCCACTATTAATCTAGGCAATCCTCCATGCCATTGATAGATCATGACCAAGAAACCACATGCAGACACCATGCATGCAAAAAATACTGAGGAAAACATACATGAAACTCCGTATCTGCAATCAAAACCTATTGTAGTTGCTAATCTCAATGTCCTCTTGCACTTTCATTCTCTTCCTTTGCCTTCTTGCTCCAAATTACCAAATATGCCACACCCTCCAAGAGTTCTCCCAGAAAACTTTAAGTATCCAAGGGTATGAGAGAGAGAGAGAGAAAATAGAATGAGAGCCATAAGTGTGAGAAAAAGCTTACCAACTGATCCTCATAAGCCTTTTTATTAATGAGGCCTCTATTTTCTTCATTTTCCATTATTTTCCTTCATTTTCCTCCTCACATGCAACTTGTGACCTTTCACCTCCCTTTTCTCCTATTTTCGATTATTTTCATAAATAATTTCCAATAAATGTTACTTCGCCTTTCCGAAGCCTTTGCCATTGCCTTTGCCAATTTCATTAGCCATATTAATTGAAATTAACACCCTATAGGATGTTTTTCCTACCATTCAACTTGGAATGTGTGTCCCATGACATTGGTCTTATATACTTTACATGGATTTTTAACTAGGGTTGTTACAGAACCCTCCACCTTAGGGAACATTGTCCTCGGTGTTCAATGACACCTACAACCAAAAAAAAAAAGTCCTATGGAGCTTTATAACATAGCTCATTGTTGAATTTACAATGACCACTGCTGAAAACATGAAAAAGATACTGTTTACTGCAGCTTTATATCACAACTCAGTACAATATTTATAATAAAAACCACATTTGATTCAACTAGCAAATAATCATACTGTCTATGGAGCTTTATAAATCTAGCTCAAAACCATATTTACAATAATATACACATATAAACATATCATTTGATCAACCAAAAAATGTAAGGATACGTTGCCCGTATCAGAAACAAGGGAATTCTGAGGCTCACACCTCCACCCTCAAAGTAGTACCAGGATTCATTTCCTTCCCAGGAAGTCCAGAATCCATTGCCAAAGTCAAAGCTGCATCCAATATCCAGCGCTACAATATTGTGCTATTGTACCGTCAATGAGCAGTTATTGTCTCATTGTTCCAGGGCACACTCCCAATGTGCATTTGATTCCATATGGAAATGTTAATGACCAAAACAAATCTATCGTCGACCTTCCCTTCTCTACTACACAGTCCCTCAAGAAATCCAATCACCCCCTTCTGTGCAGTCACACACCTTCCAAGTTCTGTTGGCACCCCAATCTTAGGAATTCCATCCTTTGGCAAGGCTTCCTCGCATCAGAAGATACAAAAACCAAGGCATATCCCTGCCTCAAAACCATCATACTAGTCATAGCATGCTCATGGAAATCAATGTAAACTAATGGGTACCAGTGTCCCACAATGGCCCTGCTCTTGAAATGATTTACCAGCATATTGATTCATGTTTCAATTTCTTTTGCTACTGTTGCTAATTCTTGCAGTCAGTTTCAACCACCCAACTGGGAATTTCCATGCTTTCCTATACCAAACACATAATTTCCATTAGATTCAAAATTAATTGAAATATATTCAAATCATACCTCATTGGTAGTTCGTCAATAAGGTACACTTGAAATCCTGTTTAGTTCTTGTCACAACAAGTCAAACTAGATGTTTGACCAAATAATCATGTATAAACATATCACATCTAGTTAGCTCAAAACACAACCATCATAGGTCCAAATCATAAATCATATGTAACCATCATAAGTCAAAATCGTAGATCACATGCATAATAAAACTGAAATAAAATACTGATACTTATCCTTCATCGATCGTTACTTCTATCTTTTTTCTTTTGTACACACACTAGATCGGTTGCCACACCTAACAAGAACCCAATGCCTTTGCTTCTCTTCAATCACATACAGATACACACAGGGTACATCACAAAACGTACACCTGCATACGACATATAACACCATACAATACACGTACCCACACTGGCATACAACACATACACATACACCCGATGTACAATACAACACAATACATACACCTACATCGACATACAACACCTACACCTACACCTGGTGTACAATATAACACAACACATACTCCCACATCCGATGTACAACACAACACAATACATATACATATACAAAGTACAACACAACAAATACACATGTCACGATACCACGACTACACCATGCACATGCATAGTACCGCATGCCTGCAACAAAGCATGTATGACATGCACACAATCCGACATGTATACCAATACCATATGCACAACATGTACACAATATCACTCGTACACAACACTACCTGCACAATGGGTGCACAACATCACATGTACACAACACCACCTGCACAACGTGTACACAACGCTAAATGTGCACTGCACCACTTGTACAATATGTACACAATACCACATGTACACAACACCACATGCATGAAATGTACACGACACTACATGTACACAACATCACATGCACGACATGTACACAACACCACATGTAGAACATGTACACAACACCACATTTACACATCACCACATGTACAATCATGCACACAACACGATATGTACAACACACACACAACACCATATGTACATAACCTCGCATATACAACATGTACATAACACCATATGTACATAACACCGCATATCCAACATGCACACATCACCATATTCACACAACACCACATATCAAACATGCACACAGTACGATATGTACACAACATTGCATATCCAACATGTACATAACACCATCTATACCTAGCATTGCATATGCAATATACCCACAACACCATATATACAACATGCATACAACATCATAGGTACATAATACTACATATGTTACAGGTACACATCACCATAGGTACAATCCATGAATATAGAACATGCACAACATATACACAACAATAGTAATGCACATCCATAGACCACACACTGAGCCCACAAGCAACCTTGCTTCTAGTGTCTTTCCATTATCCATGCCTATCCTAGCATGTCGTAAATCACACTACTTTCACTTCGTTGATGTACCCCTCAACATTACCTGTACATAACATACACATAGGCATAGTACAAGCATATAATATCAATTCATGTCCACATGATAATTATCTCATAGATATTTCAGGGTTACTCTTCCCACTTGATTCCTCATAAGGCCAAGAATCTCTTCATGCCATTCACCTACATAAGCAATCATTCCTCCATAAGAATGTTCCTTGAAAACCTTGTCATACAATGACATAGATAGATATATATATATAAACATTGTCATAAAAAAATCATGATCTTGTTAGACAACGACATATATACAAACATATATTATACATATAAACATTAGCATCATTATCCATGACGAACTTGTCATACACAACATACATACATGTATACAAATATAAACAGCAACACAATCACAATCACAACACAATTGCTAGATATCATAAGGTATAAGTTAAGCTAATTTCATTTATTCACACACAACATGCACAACTTTGAGAACAACAGTTCCCAACATAGCCAAGGCATATAACACCTAAGATCCATTCACTTTATCTTTTTTTGTTGCCTTTCTCATGTTTGTACTACCACCGTCCATTTACCACAATGGACCCAACCAGTCTAGCTGACTGTCACATTCTTACCTTTCACTGCCCTTTACCCATGCACCAAGCTTCATATGGTTCTTACATTACCTGTTAGGTACCACACAACTCTCCCCGATCTCCATTAACTTTCTTCTTTCCCAACCAATTCCTAAGACTCTCAAAACATAAAAAGCAAGAACAAGGAACAAACAAGAAGAAGACCATGAAAAACCAAAAACAATATGACACCGCAACAAAGTGGCATGATCATGCACCAAACATAATAAAAAATGCAAATCAAGCACAAACAAATCACAAATATTGAAAGCATAAAACTAGAAGCAAACACCACGACTCAATACCCATGGTTCCTAGTGTTTCCCAAGGAAAACTCAACCCGAGTCTTTTCAAAGATTTCATAACACACTCTTTTGCCATGCAATCCCCTTCATCATACTGCCATAAACACCTAATTGTCAGTGCATAAATAAACACAATCAACAAGCTAGTTAGCTTACCTTGTTGTGCCAATCACGTTGCCTCGTAACTAAACACACACATGTCAGCCCTATGTATCAACATCAAGAAAACATATCTATCAATTCAAAATCAACATTTACCAAGACCAACAACCATGTCATAATCAACCATCGACTCACATTCATCGGTCATAATACATAATGCTATAACTATCACCTACTTACACTCAAGTATATACCAACTATCTTAGCACATATGTGTTAGTATAACCATCTTAAAAAAGATCATTCCTTCATGCAATCTTACAGACACATATACTTATATCATGCAATTAATCATACATTCAAACAACTTGCAAACACACCATGTTAATTAAATCAACTAGATGACATAATAGACACCAACTCACTCAAACACCAAATAAACGACATAATCAAACATTAAAGCACCAAGTATACGACATAAGAAAACTTATACCTTAATGCATCTTAAGGGAGGCTATCTTGTCTGCATAATCAATCTAGATTAGCACGATATAACTTCAAAACATATACATAATTAAGGTCATGATATCTATAACAGTAATTAGCTAACATGTTCACATCATAAACTCATAAAAAAATGGCATTCATGCATACTAATCACAGATGCATAGTCAACCTAGATTAGTATGATATAATATCACAAATAAGTTGAATCATACCGGAATTTCATAACCCTAACCATTTTCCTAGGCCAATCCAATTTAGCATGATACATATAACATTAATATATTAATGCTATCAAGTTAACTAACATATAACAACAAGAAGTTAACATATAACATGTTCATTAACAACATATAACATAATCATTGAGCTAACTATAAGTTAACATATAACATATTCATCAATGTTAGGTCCCTATATTACTAGTGTAGTCCCTTATTGTTGTTAGTGTAGCCCCCTTATTGTTATTGTTGTACCCTTGTAACCCCCATATTGTTATTATTGTGCCCTTACATTATTATTGTTAGGTTGGCTAGGCTTATATTGTGACCCCATGGAATCCTATATATAGAAAGGAGGTTTTGTCATTTGTATGATCCAAGAATTGTTCATTTATGTAATGTAAAGGAGGTTTCCTCTTGGAAGTGGCTGATTTCTAATGCTTTGATCTCACTTTTCTTCTATTTTTGGAGTTGGTTTCATAACATTTTGAATCAGAGATTTGGATTCTAGGGTTTCGCTACTCCAAATAGGTCATCATGGAATTTTCTCTATAATTTTTTTCTATGAAGTTTAAGAAGCTGAAATTTTTACCACAAGAAGTCAAAATCCTGAGGAACTTTGTGTAAAAGTTTTAGATATTGGTTCGCAATATTTTTGGAGATGTGATCAGTGGAAGTTAGGGTTTTTGCAGGCTCCCGAATTTCATCTAAAAGAGTTGACCGTGGGAAAATTGTCATAACTCTCTTTGAGCATAGAATTAGAACTATTTAAAGAGTTGCCACAAGTACACAGACTATAGTTTCTTGAGTATAAATTTCAAAGCCTAAGGAGGAAATAATGACACGTGGCACGTCGTGCAAGTTCGCTCTACTGAACCAATCCATAATTAGGTCACGTGGGAGATTGGGCATAACTTTGTCTTGAAGAATAAAAATCAGGCCATACCTATGGCATTTGAAAGAAGATTCAGAGGGCTAATACAAGATCGAATTTAAGATATTCAAGATCCAAAATCAATGAGATAATTTAGTTTCAATATCGAGCTCCTCAAAAGCAAGAAAAAAGTGTGTATTTTTTTTTGAACTGCATAAGTCTTGTTTGAAAAATCAGTTTGAATTGATTCGAGGGGAATATTGAAGAATATATATCATTATTCGGTTCTATCTCTAAAAATAATTCAACACCTATTAAGCCCTCAAAATACTCTACTATGACTCATGAAGAGGAAGAAGAGCAACATGATATATCAAAACTACAAGAGCGAGTGCACCAAATTTCGCTCTCGCAAAGAGCAACAAAAAATGAAATGGAAGTTTTGAAGAAAGGAGTGGAAGCTAAGAAGGATGGTTTTAAGAAGGGCGTGGAAGCTAATATGGATGGTTTGAAGAAAGGCATGGAAGCTAATATGGATGGCATGGAAGCTAAGATGGATGACATGGAAGCTAACATGGAAGACATGAAGAATGATTTAAAAGCATACATGGAAGGTTTGAAGGAAGGTTTGACAAAGTTGATACAAAAAATGATTCCTAATGGCGAAAAGGTAGTACAGGAAACTCATGATGAGAAAAAAATAAATGTTAATCATGATTTCATAATGTTGGATGGAAGAACCACCATATTCCAGAGATGGATATGAGGAAGTTTGATGGCAAGGATCCCGTAACATGGATACTACAGATGGAGCAATATTTTTATCTCAATAATGTGCAGAACACACAAAAGGTACACATTGCAACTTTACATTTAGAACAAAATACATTTGTATGGTATCGATGGCTTTGATCCTGTAAAAAAATTGTCACTTGGTCAATTTTTACGAAGGAAATGATAGCACATTATGAGAATACAAAGGGCAACACCTTCTTTGGCCAATTGATAAATCTCAAACAAAAGGGTTCAGTGGTGGAGCACATTGAAGACTTCAAAAAATTGAATATAAGGGTAACTGATATTCCAGAGGAACACATGATTGATGTCTTCATAGGGACTTTAAAGGATAACATCCAACATGAGGTTCACCTTTGGGAACCTGATTCATTGGAGAAGGCATTCAAGTTGGCAAGAAAAATTGAATGTAAAATTATGGCGACAAGGAAGCCTACCACTCACATCTATAAAGATGGAAGTGTTGCTACTCCTAGACTTCCACAACATACAAGGTTGACATCACAATAATTGGAAGAAAAAAGAGAAAAAGGGATTTTCTACAGCTGTGATAGCAAATACATTAAAGGTCATAAGTGTGCTGAGAAGAAATTATTTTACATAGATTGTGAAGAGGAAGAAGAAAATGAACAAGAAATTTCAAAAGAAGAGGATATATACCAAGAACCAATCCTAGAAAAATAATAAATGAGTCTGTCCATATCGTGTAATGCATTGGCAGGAAGTACCACTCCTCAAAGTCTCAATATAGAAGGACATATCAAGAAGAAAAAGGTAATAGTGTTTATTGATTCATGTAGTACCCATAATTTTATTCATTGTAAGGTAGCTAAGGAATTGAATTACTTCCTATACCCAACACTAGAATGTCAAGTGATGGTTGCAAATGGAGGAACTATAAATTTCTCTGGAAAATGCCATAATATCAAGCTAACCATGGGGGAATATGTATTGAATATTCCAATGCTTTCCATTCCAATGGGAGGTGCTAATGTTGTACTAGGAGTACAATGGTTACAATCTTTGGGGATGATAGCATTTAATTTTCAAGAAATTTTCTTGAATTTTTTTTCGGAAGGAAAGGAAGTTGAATTAGGGGGTATCGCAGGGAAGCCGAGAAAGATAATAAGCTCCAATGTCATGACAAAGATTATGAAGAAAGAACAACGAGGCGTAATTGCACAATTATGCTCACTAGAAGTTCCAACATCAAAATCATCTATTTCTCCAGAGCTCCAAAAAGTCTTGGACAATCATTCCAAGGTGTTTGAAACTCCCAAAGGACTCCCACCTATTCGTGATCATGATCATGCTTTTCATTTGATTCCAAGAAGTGTTCCTCCAAACATCAGGCCTTACATATATCATTATGTCCAAAAGAGCAAAATTGAACGTATGATTGTAAAAATGTTAGAGGCTGGTATAATTCAACCTAGTCAAAGTTCTTTCTCTGCTCCAGTAGTATTGATGCACAAGAAGGATGGATCATGGAGCATGTGTCCAGAT
Source organism: Pinus albicaulis (assembly GCA_034641835.2). NCBI lineage: Eukaryota > Viridiplantae > Streptophyta > Pinopsida > Pinales > Pinaceae > Pinus > Pinus albicaulis. Next base: position 777,554,665 of record CM076569.1, on the reverse strand, counting down.
TATAGGGAGCTCAATAAGTTCACTATTAAAGATAAATTTCCCATTCCCGTGATTGATGAATTATTTGATGAATACATGGAGTAATTTATTTTACCAAGTTGGATCTTCGTTTAGGATATCATCAAATTAGAATGAAGACTGAAGACATTCTGAAAACAACATTTTGAACTCATGAGGGTTATTATGAATTTTTGGTCATGCCTTTTGGCCTTACCAATGCACCTTCTACATTTCAAGGGTTGATGAATTCCATTTTCAAACCCTTCCTTAGAAAATTTTTGTTAGTATTTTTTGATGATATACTAATCTATATCAGGTTTTGAAAGGATAATGTTCGATATGTTGACATGGTGCTCAAACTATTGGAGGAGAAACAATTATATGCAAAAACCTCCAATGTTTCTTTGGAGTACAGGAGGTGGAATATCTGGGTCACATTGTATCTCACGAGGGTTTTAAGGTAGACCCTAACAAAATTAATTCCATTAAGGAATGGGAAGTCCCCACAACCATAAAGCAGTTGCAAGGATTTCTCGTGTTAACAGGGTATTATTGCAAGTTTGTTAAGAATTATGGGAATATAGCAACACCTCTAACAACATTATTGAAGAAAGATGCATTTTAATGGACTCCTCAAGCAACTAAGGCATTTGAACATCTTAAAGAGGAAATGTGCTTAGCACCGGTCTTAGCTACGCTAGACTTCACAAAAACCTTTATTGTGGACTGTGATGCCTAAGGAAATGGAATTGGTGATGTTTTGATGCAAGAAGGAAGACCCATTGCTTTTGAAAATCGTCCAATCAAAGGAAAGTATTTACAGAAAGCTATTTATGAGAAGGAAATGTTGGCAATACTACATGAACTAAAGGAATGGCGACCTTACTTAATGGGAAGACACTTCAAGGTAAAAATTGATCATGATAGTGTTAAATACTTTTTGGAACAAAGACTATCTTCAGAAGAGTAGCAAAAATGGGTCACACAGATGTTGGGTTATGACTTTGAAACCATCTACAAAAAAAGGGAAGCTAAATGTTGTTGCAGATTCAATTTGAAGAAAGGATGAAGAGGTGGAAGCATTTCTTTGTGCCATTTCTATTATCCAACCATATTGGATAACCGAAGCAAGGGATGAATGGAAGAAGGATGAAGAAGTGTGGAAACTCATTCAAAAGTTGCAGCAAGATCCTAATACATATGATACATTTAGTTAGAAAAATGATTCCTTATGGTATAAAGATTTCTTATATATTTGTAAGAATTCCCAACTAAACAAAAGATTATTTTGGAATTGCACACTTCTCCCATAAAGGACACTCAGAATTTTTAAAATCTTACCACAGGGTGAAGAAAGAATTTTTTGGGATGGCCTTAAATCTGATATTCAAAATTTTGTGGGGGAATTTTTGGTTTTCCTGCAAAATAAATTTGAGACAATTAAGACCCTGGGTATTCTACAACCTTTATCCATTCCAAGTCAACATTGGGAGGAGGTTTCAATGGATATTATCACAGATTTACCTAAGCCTGAAGGAAAGAGTGTCATCATGGTGGTAGTTGATAGTATTACCAAGTATGCACACTTTTTTACATTATCTCATCCATTTAAAGAAAATATAGTTGTTACCGCATTTATGGAAACAATTCAAAAGCTACATGGAAACCAAAAGATTATTGTAAGCGATAGAGATCCCATTTTTACTGGAATTTTTTGGACGAAATTATTTTCTTGTTTGGGCACTCAACTAGCTCATAGCTCATCTTATCATCCTCAGTCCGATGGGAAAATTGAGATAGTGAACAAATTTTTGGAAGGATATCTTCATTGTTTTGTATCTGATAAAAAAACATAATGGGTAAAGTGGTTACCTCTGGCTGAATGGTGGTATAACACTTCCTTCCATGCTGCAGTAAAAATGACCCCATTTATGGAACTTTATGGACATCATCCACTGTCCATCACATCATATTTAAGAGGAAATTCTAAGGTTCAAGCAGTGGAAGATCACATCGAGCATCAACAACAAGTTCTCCAACTCTTAAAGGATAACCTAAATTTGGCATAAAATCGAATGAAACAACAGGCAAATCAGCATCGCAGCGAGAGAAGTTTTGATGTAGGAGAGTGGGTATTTTTACAGCTACAATCATACAAACAAATGTCCCTCAAGTAAGCTAAGAAGGATAATAAATTATCGCCAAAGTACTATGGTCCTTGCAAGGTGTTGCAAAATATTGGTTCTATGGCATACAAATTGGAGCTTCCTGCTTCTTCTCGAGTGCATCCAGTTTTCCATGTTTCATGCTTAAAGAAGGTTATAGGTGAAAAACTTCTAGTTCAAACAATATTTCCAGAACTTTATGAGGAAGGAAAAATCATATTGGAACCTGAAGCAGTCACGGAAACAAGAACTTGACAGCTATGAAATTGATCAATTTCAGAGTATCTCATCAAGTGGAAGAACTTACCCACTGAAGATTTTACATGGGAGGATGAGAATTTTATACAGAAGCATCCAAAGCTACTCAAGCGTTGATGACAACACTTTTTTGAAGGAGAGGGGCATTTTAGGTCCCTATATTACTAGTGTAGTCCCTTATTGTTGTTAGTGTAGCCCCCTTATTGTTATTGTTGTACCCCTGTAACCCCCATATTGTTATTATTGTTCCCTTACATTATTATTCTTAGGTTGGCTAGGATTATATTGTGACCCCATGGACTAATATATATAGAAAGGAGGTTTTTTCATTTGTATGATCCAATAATTTTTCATTTATTTAATGTAAAGGAGGTTGCCCCCTCGAAGTGGCTGATTTCTAAGGCGTTGATCTCTCTTTTATTCTATTTTGGAGCTGGTTTCATAACAATAAACAACATATAACATAATCATCGAGCTAACTACAAGTTAACATATAACATATTAATCAACAACATATAACATATTCATCACGTTAATACCATGCTCAACTATTCAACACATGTAAATATGATCACACTAATCAACTAAAATCTATCATGTATGTAACCATAAAATAAATAGAATGAAAGGCATACACATAACCATAATCCATATGACTATGCTGATCAACTAACATTTATCACATATGTAACCATAATAATAATATAATGACAAACATATAAGTAACCTTAATGCTTACAACAACCATGAATCACATACCTGCATGCCAAATATACAAAATTGTATGATGATCTACTCTTACCCCATTGTTGCAACTTCACTTTAATGATCTGCATCTCCTACTCTATCTTAGCCAACACATTAGCATCATAACATACCAATATCATCATGATGACCTAATCTCATACAATGACCTTATGTATAACAACCTTCGCCATGAAAATGCATGCATAACAACATATAAACACAGACACACATAAAAAATTCCTATGAAAATGACATGCAATCACGACAAACACATCCCAACAACAACATCATCGAATTCCACATGGAAAAATCACTACAACCATGATCAACACCATGAAAATGCAATAAGCACATGGACTACAAGCATAAGGAACACATATGCAACTGACTTGAATGCACGACCAACACACCACCCATCTAGTTTGAGGGTTAAACCATGCTTTGATACCACTCTATAACACCATCCTCCCAAATCTACCCAAGTAACTGGCCAACCAGGAAAACATGCGATGAGAGGCTACTATGATGAGATTCAGCCTCCTAGGTGACCTTAAGGAAGTGGAATTGACAGAAACACATCACACAGACATTGTACATCAACAATAACACCCCCAGGAGCCAACCCAACCATTCAAGCATATTTCCCTTGGGTCCCACTAGGATTTTAAGCTCCTGTACCTACAGACGCATGCAAAATATTGTATCCCTACGTCTGGGAGGCTATGGATGCATTCACTAGCCTACATGCCTGCATCCAGGGACTATTCCCAACAGTGTTGTGCCAAAGTCTATGGAATTTAAGGTACTTTTCAAGCCTGGAATTTCAGCAACTACCCAGAACTTGTTGTAACTTCTAGATTCCATTAAAAACATGATGAAAAGGCTACTAAACCAAAAAATAACTCTAGTACTAAGCCTTACCATCCCCAACCAGGATTGACGTTTTGTCAAACAGGTCACAAATATGAAAACTACAGGTGTAAACAACATATATGAGCATAGGGGTCTCATAGTTATCTGAGAATCGCTAAGAATAATTATTCCATTATATCATTAGTTACAATATCATCTATCAGGTCATATATACGTCATTCATTTGTTGAGATTGCAACAAGATGAAGAGCTTAGTGGAAAGAAGTCGCCTTCACTAAGTGGGCCCGTAGGCTATTTTTGGCGCAAAGTCTATTTTTAGACTATGTCTATTTTTAGACATATGGATCATGTTCTATGAGTTGCAGGATGCTATTTGTGGATTGTTAGTCAAGTCGGAAAAAATAGATGGACTTCTATTTTTAGACATATTGGGCGGAATCTGTTTTTAGATTGCCAGTCTAAAAATAGATATGTCGAATATTATTAGCTCTTAATAATATTTGGACTCTAAACATTATCTTATTCTCTTGGAGCACTTCAGTTAAGTGCACGGATGTGGCACAAGAGCTGACAGAAGGAATTACGCTATTCCTGAGGGTTAAGTGGAGCTATTGCATGGATACTTCAGTTAGAACTCATGTGACAGAGTTTGGTGGAGTTGATTGAGGAATTTAGTGGAGTTGTATTCAGTTTAACTAATCTAAACATAGTTGAGCTATTTGTATTCAGTTTAACTAATTGATACAATTAGCGAGAGTGGTGTGAATTAATTATTAATTAATTCACTAATTATAAACTCATTAATCAACTAAAGAATGCATTAGTTAACTTCAGTGCATGGACAGTTTCAGTGGAGACCAGTGCAAAAATAGGTGAAAGAGCAGGTTAACTATCAGTTGTGACTATACAGTTGCTATTTGAAACACACAGATAATTGGAGAAGCCCATGAGGATTGTGCAGTACAATCCAAGTGGTTTATCTATTTAATGAAGCCATCCCATAGCATTGATTATGCAATAGAGGCTGGCTATCAAGTGGCAAAAGATTGGAGCATGTGTTTTGCTAGATCTAGCTTGATAGTGTGTAACAATTGGAGGTTGTGCTGAGAGCTTGTGAGGAGCTTTGTACGATGATTTTTACATGATCTCCATGAAATATAATATACAGATAGTTAGGGTTTTCAGCTTTAAGCTTTCCCATTAAATACTGTGTTCATATGTGTGATTGTTTGTGGTTTTAATGTGTGCATGCAATTGATTTTATTTCCGCATGTAATGATCAATGGTAGAAGAGATTCTGTATTATGCATGAAGCTAAAATAGTGTGTGATCAGGAGAATCTCGGTGAACAATATATCAGTTATTCAAATTTCTATATGGTATCAGAGCGATATTGATCATTGGAGCAATTGCAAAAGCATTGAAGCGGTTGAGTTTTGTGCTGGTGGAATTCGAATTTGCAGCATTGTTTTCTTGGTGTCGAAGTTGAGATGTCTTTCAATGGATTGCAATTGGAGTATGCCCTTGAGGGCAGCTTGAATTATATTGCATGGAAGGACATGATGGAGGAAGTGCTGGATGACAATGGGTTGAAGGAGTTCATAGATGCAGAAATTCCAAAGCCTACTTCTAGTGATGCTGCCGTACTTGACGCATGGCAAAAGAAGACAACAAAGTGTCGAAGGATTCTATTGGAGGGCGTGAAGGATCACATAGTGTCCAGCCTTCATGGTAAGGCTTCTCCATTCTCGATGTGGAAAGCTTTGACAAATTTATTTCAAAGCAAGAGCGACCAGAGGAAGTTGGCGCTCAAGGATAAACTCAGGAACATAAAGATGGAGAAAGGCGACAGTATGCCCAAGTACCTCATGAAGTTCATCCAATGCAGGGATGAGCTGGGAAGTGTGGGGGTTACTGTTGATGATGAGGACTTGGTGAGCTTGGCTCTCCTTGGGCTTCCGAAGAGTTGGCATTCCTATCAGGACTCTGTCAATGGTCGGGAGAAATTGCCAGGATGGGAGCGACTTTGGTCGGATCTTGTGCAAGAGGAGATAAGGCGAAGTACTAGGGACGGATCTTCATCAAAGAAATTAGATGAAGAAAATTTCTCTTTGGCTGCCAAAGCAAGGAAGGGGAAGAGCAAGAAGAATGCTTCTCAATCTGGTGTGAAAGGCAAGAAGCGGGACATGTGTCAGGTCGGTGCTTTCCGCCTTTATCTGTCTGGACATTACGCCACTAATTGTCCGCGAGAAGAAGAAAAATAAAGTGTGGAGGCCCATCATTGAAGCCTTAGCCTCACCAGGTTGGTGTTTCACTGTGATCGCATGCTTGGTTTCAAGTGTGATTTTAGTGTAGTTTCTTGATAGTGGTGCATCTTTTCACATAGCGAGGAGATGGATATTTGTTTACTGATCTGGATGAGAAAGATCTTGGAATGCACATCGAGATGGGCGATAATGGTAGATACAGTGCGACCGGTATCGGTACCATTTCCTTTGAGAGGGAGTCTGGTAAACCCTTCGTATTGAAGGAAGTGATGCATGTTCCAGGATTGAAGAAGAATCTTATCTCTGTGGCAATGTTAGAAGACAAGGGATATGATGTTGTCTTTAGCGAGGGAAAGGCTTTCCTGCGTAGTAAGGCAACTGGTGAGACCCAGAGGATAGGGGTTCGAGTTAAGAACCTTTATCAATTGCAGGTAGATGGCTGTGCAGCAATGGCAGGCAAGGCAGAAGGAGTGGTGAGCCGGGATGATGGCGAGTTGTGGTACCGGAGATTGGGCCACCTTCACAATGGAGCTTTGAAGATACTGCAACAAATTTCTACTGGGCTTCCTAAGGGTACTCTTGCACAGTCAGATCAGTGCAAGGGATGTACCTTGGGAAAATTTGTGAAATCCACCTTTCACGAGAAGGATAGTCATGCCACGACGATCCTTGAGAGAATTCACACAGACGTGTGTGGACCTTTCTCAGCAGCTTCGACAGCAAAGCACAGGTATTATGTGATATTTTTTGATGATTTTTCTCGTAAGTGCTGGATCTTCTTCATGCAGAAGAAGAGTGAGACATACTCAAAGTTCTGTGAGTTCAAGGCACTGGTTGAGAAAGAATCGGGGAAGCAGGTGAAGGCTCTTAGGAGCGACAATGGTGGTGAATTCATGTCTGGCGAATTCAAGGACTTTTGCAGCGCAGAAGGAATTTGAAGAGAGCTCATAGCACCTCATAACCCACAACAGAACGGGGTTGCTGAGCGAGGAAAACGAGAATGATCGTGGAGTGTTGCACGAGGCGATGTTGCATGATCAGGGCCAACCCATACACTTGTGGGCGGAGGCATGCAATACTGCAGTATATGTGCAAAACCGTTGTCCTCACAGGATACTTGGCATGAGTACACCCGAGGAGGCGTTTTCTGGTAAGAGGCCTGATATTTACCATTTGAGGATTTTTGGTTCACCTGTTTACATTCATGTGACGAAGGATGCCAGGAAGAAGCTAGAACCGACTGCGGAGGTTGGGATATTTGTGGGGTACACTGATACACCCCACAACTATTGTGTGTATTTTCCAGACAGTCACAAGACTGTTATGCGACGGGATATAAAATTTCATGAGGAGAAAGCCATGAAGTGTTCGCTTGAGAGGGAGCCACACTTGCATGCAGATGAGGAGCTATTAGTTCCTAAGGATGAGTCTCAGGATGTGGATCAGCCACAATATGAGGTTCATGGAGTGGAAGAGACCACTCAAGCAGCGCCAACCATCAGAGGGCGGAAGCACACTACAGAAGCTAAGCGACTGGCTCAAGATGTAGAGAAGGTTGTAGGAGCACCTACATCACAACGCAGATAGAGACAGTCACTTGACCGGTATACTGGATACATGGCTCTTATGAGCAAGTGTATTGTGACAAAGCCATCCTCTTTCGAGGAAGTTGTGGAAGACCCCGCATGGGTAGATGCCATGGTGGAAGAGTATGATTCGATTGTCAGAAACAGTGCATGGGAGATTGTCCCAAGGCCGGAGGGGAAATCAGTGGTGGGTTCGAGATGGATCTACAAAGTGAAGCGGCGGTTGTGAGGTGTGGAAGTACAGGCAAGATTTGTTGCACAGGCTTTTTCACAGTTGAGGGGATCGATTATGAGGAGACATTTTCACTTATGCGAGTGTTCTTCCATACGGACGACTCTTGCTCTCTCAGCGCAGATGGGGCGGCACATTCATCAGATGGATGTGAAGACTGCGTTCCTCAACGGAGTCATTGAGGAGGAGGTTTACATAGAGAAGCCCGAAGGTTTCGAGATCTTCAGCAGTGAGTCACATGTGTGCAGGCTCAAAAGAGCATTGTATGGGTTGAAACAAGCACCTCGTGCTTGGTACATACAGATAGACAGTTATTTCACCGGATTTGGATTCTCCAAGAGTGAGGCAGATTCGAACCTATACCAGATTGTGGTGGAGGGTAAGTTGCTGATCATTGTACTCTCTGTAGATGATTTGATTTTGACGGGTGATGAACTTTTGATACTCTCATGCAAGGATGATCTTCCAAAAGAGTTTGAGATGAAGGACTTGGGCCTCCTTCATTATTTCCTAGGATTGGAAATTTGGCAGCGCAGTGGTGGACTGTTTGTTTCTCAGGGTAAGTATGCCCAGGAGATATTGGAGAAGTTCAACATGCATGGATGCAAGCCTGTTGATACTCCTCTTCCTGGTGGTTGGAGGAAGGAGGATGCTACTTCAGCGGAGGTAGAGGATGCCACTGTTTATCGACAGTTGGTGGGGTCGCTTAGGTATTTGGTTAATACATAACCCGACATATGCTATGCAGTTAACCAACTTTCACAAGCTATGGTTAAGCCTACCAAGCTCTTTTGGAAGGCGGGGAAGCATGTATTGCGTTATCTCAGAGGAACATCGGGATATGGATTGTGGTACAGACAGTCAGATGAGGTGAAGCTATGTGGCTTCACGAATGCAGATTGGGCAGGGAGCCCAACGGACAAAAAGAGCACATCTGGAGGGATCTTCAGTATAGGGTCGACAGCAGTTTCTTGGTACAACAAGAAGCAGAGATCCGTGCCACTCAGTTCAGCAGAGGCCGAGTATATGGCAGCAAGTTTGGCTGCATGTGAGACTATATGGATGAGGAAGATCCTGGTCAGGTTGTTCGGGTCACACTTGGAGCCTACTGTGATTTATTGTGATAACCAGAGTTGCATTAAAATATCAGATAATCCAGTATTTCATGATAGATCCAAACACATCGACATCAGGTACCATCATATCAGAGATTGTGTCGATGGAAGATCATGATACTTTCCTTACATTCCTATAGAGGGTCGGGATGCGATATCTTGACCGAAGGCGCTCACCGAGAACAAATTCGAATACCATAGGGGTAGGATAGGGATTGCAGATAATCTTATCTTGTTGAAGGAAGTTTGAGAATGCAACAAGATGATGAGCTTAGTGAAAAGAAGTCGCCTTCACTAAGTGGGCCCGCAGGCTATTTTGGCGCAAAGTCTATTTTTAGACTATGTCTATTTTCAGACATATGGATCATGTTCTACGAGTTGCAGGATGCTATTTGTGGATAGTTGGTCAAGTCGGAAAAAATAGATGGACTTCTATTTTTAGACATACTGGACGGAATCTATTTTTTAGATTTCCAGTCTAAAAATAGATATGTCAAATATTATTATCTCTTAATAATATTTGGACTATAAACATTATCTTATCCTCTTGCAACACTTTAGTTAAGTGCACGAGAGATGTACAGGAGGAGAGCGACGAAGGAATTACGCTATTCTGAGGGTTATGTGAGGGGTTATGGAGCTATTGCATGAAGACTTCAGTTAGAACTCATGTGAGAGAGTTTGGTGGAGTTGATTGAGGAAGTTAGTGGAGTTGTATTGAGTTTAACTAATCTAAACATAGTTGAGCTTTTTGTATCCAAGTTAAAAAATAGATACAATTAGTGAGAGTGGTGTGAATTAATTATTAATTAATTCACTAATTATAAACTCATAAATCAACTAAAGAATACATCAGTTAACTTCAGTGCATGGACAGTTTCAGTGGAGACCAGTGCAGAAATAGGTGAAAGAGCAGGTTAACTATCGGTTGTGACAATACAATTGCTATTTGCAACACACAGATAGGTGGAGAAGCCCATGAGGATTGCGCAGTACAAGCCAGGTGGTTTATCTATTTAATGAAGCTATCCCATAGCATTGAAAAGGCAATAGAGGCTAGCTATCAAGTGGCAAAAGATTAGAGCATGTGTTTTGCTAGATCTAGCTTGATAGTGTGTAGCAATTGAGGGTGTGCATGAGAGCTTGTGAGGAGCTTTTGTACTATGATTGTTACATGATCTCCATGACATATAATATACAGATAGTTTGGGTTTTCAGCTTTAAGCTTTCCCATTAAATACTGTGTTCATATGTGTGATTGTTTGTGGTTTTAATGTGTGCATGCAATTGATTTTATTTCCGCATGTAATGATCAATGGTAGAAGAGATTCTGTATTATGCATGAAGCTAAAATAGTGTGTGATTAAGAGAATCTCGGTGAATAATATATCAGTTATTCAAATTTCTACATCATTCATTTACAAATCAAAACATGAGGAGATCCATACATTATCACTGCCATAATACATGCTTATAAGCAGCATAATAGCAATATAAATTTCAAGGATACATCAGCCATAGAATCCACATAATAACAAGTATATTTACCCATCAATACAAGAGGAAAAGTGCTCTTATTTCCATAAGAAAAATGCAACCAGGTTTGGGACTTCCACGTTCCACCTGACCGTAGACATGGCTAAGCCAAATCTCTCTTCAACCAGTCACCCCCCTACCATATTCCAAGCATCAATGTAACTCAACCCTAGCTGTTATAAGGCTTCCAAAGTGTTTTTATAACCAGGGCTTCCAGAACTAGTAATTCAACCCACCTAGGGCTTACAGAGCGTTTTTCCAACCAAGGCTTCCAGGACTAGTAACTCAACCCACAACTGTTTGTCGGGCTTCCAGAGCGTTTATCCAACCAAGGCTTCTAGGACTAGTAATTCAACCCACCTAGGGCTTCCAGAGTGTTTTTCCAACCAAGGCTTCTAGGAATAGTAACTCAACCCACAACTGTTCGTCGGGCTTCCAGAGCATTTGTCCAACCAAGGCTTCCATGACCTAATAACTCAACCCATAGCTAAAGGAACATGAGAACCAGCCATAAAAAGAACAAGGAAACTAAACCCACAACACCATGACTATCCAAGAAATGGCATGGCTAGGAAAACCCACAATTAATCTAGGAAATCCTCCATGCTAGTGACAAATCATGACTAAGAAACCACATGCATACACCATGCATGCCAAAACTAGTGAGGAAAATGTACATGCAACTCGGTACCTGTAATCAAAACCATTGTAGTTGTTGATTCCAATGTCCTGTTACGCTTTCTGTTATGAAACCAACTCCAAAAATAGAATAAAAGAGAGATCAACACCTTAGAAATCAACCACTTCGAGGGGGAAACCTCCTTTACATTACATAAATGAACAATTCTTGGATGATTCAAGTGAAAAAAACTCCTTTCTATATATAGGAGTCCATGGGGTCACAATATAATCCTAGTCGACCTAACATTAATAATATAAGGGCCAACAATAGCAATATTGGTGTTTTATGGGGCACAATAATTACAATACGGGGACTACAGGGGTACAACAATAACAATAAGGGGGCTACACTACAACAATAAGGGACTACACTAGTAATATAGGGACCTAACATGTCCCTCTCCTTCAAAAAAGTGTTTTCCTCAACGCTGGAGTAGCTCTGGATGATTTTGTATAAAATCATCATCCTCCCATGTGGAATCTTTAGTGGGTAAGTTCTTCCACTTGATGAGATACTTTGAAATTAATCGATTTCATAGTTGTTGATTTCTTGTTTCTGTGACTACTTCAGGTTCCAATATAATTTTTCCTTCCTCATCAAGTTTTGGAAAAATTGTTTGAACTGGAATTTTGTCAGCTTTAACCTTCTTTAAGCATGAAACATGGAAAACTGGGTTCACTCGAGAAGAAGTAGGAAGCTCCAATTTGTATGCCATAGCACCAATATTTTGCAACACCTTGTAAGAACCATAGTACTTTGGCAATAATTTATTATCCTTCTTAGCTTGCTTGAGTGACATTTGTTTATATGGTTTTAGCCGTAAAAATACCCAATATCCTACATCAAAACTTCTCTCTTTGCAATGTTGATCTGCCTGTTGTTTCATTCGATTTTGTGCCAAATTTAGGTTATTCTTTAAGAGTTAGAGAACTTGTTATTGATGCTTGATGTGATCTTCCACTGCTTGAACCTTATAATTTTCTCTTAAATATGATGTGATGGACGGTGGATGATATCCATAAAGTGCCATAAATGGGCTCATTTTTGCTACAGTATGGAAGGAAGTGTTATACCGCCATTCAGCTAGAGGTAACCACTTGACCCATTGTGTTTGTTTATCGGATACAAAACAACGAAGATATCCTTCCAAACATTTTTTCATTATCTCAGTTTTCCCATCAGATTGAGGATGATAAGATGATTCATGGGCTAGTTGAGTACCCAAACAAGAGAATAATTCCGTCCAAAAATTTCCAGTGAAAATGGGATCTCTGTTGCTTACAATAATCTTTGGGTTTCCATGTAGCTTTTGAATTGTTTCCATAAATGTAGTAGAAACTATACTTTCTTTAAATGGATGAGATAATGCACAAAAGTGTGCATATTTGGTAAGTCTATCAACTACCACCATGATGACACTCTTTCCTTCGGACTTAGGTAAACTTGTTATAAAATCCATTGAAACCTCCTCCCAACGTTGACTTGGAATGGGTAAAGGTTGTAGCAGACCCGAGGTCTTAATTGTCTCAAATTTATTTTGCTGGAAAACCAAACATTCTGCCACAAAATTTTGAATATCAGATTTAAGGCCATCCCAAAAAAATTCTTTCTTCACCTTGTGGTAATTTAAAAAAAATCATGAGTGTCCTCCAACGAGAGAGGTGTGTAATTCCAAAAGAATATTTTGTTTTAGTTGAGAATTCTTACAAAAATATAAGCAATATTTGTACCATAAGGAATCATTTTTCCAACTAAGTGTGTTAGATTTACTGGGATCTTGCTGCAACTTTTGAATGTGTGTCCACACTTCTTCGTCATTCTTCCATTCCTTCCTTGCTTTAGTTATCCAATCCGGTTGGATAATATAAATGGCACAAAGCAATGCTTCCACCTCCTCATCCTTTCTTGAGAGTGAATCTGCAACAATGTTTATGAAATCATGATTAACATTTATTTTTCTCTCATCATGAGTTTCCTGTACTACCTTTTCACCATTAGGAATAATTTCTTGTATCAACTTTGTCAAACCTTCCTTCAAACCTTCCATGTCTACTTTTATATCATTCTTCATGTCTTCCATGTTAGCTTCCATGCCATCCATCTTAGCTTCCACACATTTCTTCAAACCATCCATATTAGCTTCCATGCCTTTCTTCAAACCATCCATCTTGGCTTCCACGCCTTTCTTCAAAACGTCCATTTCATTTTTTGTTGCTCTCTACGAGAGAGAAATTTGGTGCACTTTCTCTTGTAATTTTGATATATCATGTTGCACTTCTTCCTCTTCATGATTCATAGTAGAGCCTTCCGAGGGCTTAATGGGTGTTGAATTATTTTTAGGGGGAATTTTAGAACCCAATACTGATAACTATAGTTCAATATGCCCTTGGAATCACTTCAAACTGTTTTTTCAAACAAGACTTATGCAATTTGAAAAAAAATACACATCTTTTTCTTGCTTTTGAGGAGCTCGATATTGAAACTGACGTATCTTTGTAATTTTGGATCCCCGATATTTAAGCTTCAGTCCTGTAATATCCCTCTAAGTCTTCTTTCCAATGCCATAGGTTTGAACTGATTTGGATTCTTCAAGTCAAAGTTATTCCCAATCTCCCACAATGACCTAATTATGGACTGGTTTAGTAGAGCGAACTTGTATGACGTGCCATGTATCACTGTTTCCTATTTTGACTCTGAAATCGATACAAAGAAAACTATGGTCCATGTAATTTCGACCACTTTTTACATAATTCCATTCCGATGCATAGAGAGAGAAAGTTATGATGATTTTCCCAAGGTCATCTCTTTGAGATGAAATTCGGGAGCCTACAAAAACCCTAAATGTCACAGATCATATCTCCGAAAATATTGCGAACCAAGATCATAAATTTTTACTTGAACTTCCTCAGGATTTCTTCGCAAATGGTTTTTTTTTTAGCATCTGAACCTTCGTAGAAAAAAAGTTATAGCAAAAATTATACGATGTCCTGTTTGAAGTAGAGAAACCCTAAAATCCAAAGCTCTGATACCAAGTGTTATGAAACCAGCTCCAAAAATAGAAGAAAAGAGAGATCAATGCCTTAGAAATCAACCACTTCGAGGGGGAAACCTCCTTTACATTACATAAATGAAAAATTCTTGGATGATTCAATTGAAAAAACCTCCTTTCTATATATAAGAGTCCATGTGGTCACATTATAATCCTGCCCAACCTAACAATAATAATCTAAGGGCCAACGATAACAATATTGGGGTTTTATGGGGCACAGTAATAACAATATGGGGACTACAGGTGTTTTACAGAAATCAAACCTACAGATAGATATGTTTTCCCTAAGTGTGGTGGTCGCACTTAGAACAACAGAAGAAAGATATTTGACCTTTTCCTTAAAATGAATAGATAAGGAAAGAACGCCTACTTGTGATCTTTCGCTATTCCTCGCCTCCCTTTTGTCGCTTCCGTCGCTCTCAATCAAACTGAACTCACTTGATTGGTACCTACAATGGAAAACAAAGGATAGAAAACGACATAAAGGCATATGATCTATTCATGTTAAACAAATTGAATCGATTGCATTTGAAAATACACATATAACATCATGGACACATGTATTAGGAAAGGAACAAATCTCCTTATTATGAAGTAGAAGGAGAATTTACAACCAGTTGGATCGATTCGATGTCAACTCGCTCCAGCTTCTGTCCTGCCCTCATCACATCAATAAAATCACTCCAACAACATAACATTACATGAAAACGATACCTCCAAGAGCTGTGATCTCACCAACATAGCTCTACTAATTTAAATTCTTTCTCTCTTGTGCACTATGATCAGTGATCAATTTATAAGTAGTGAAGGTAGTTTGAAATTAATGAATCATTGAATGGATTTTCCAAAAATGGATGAAGAGGTTTCCTTGTTCACGGAAATAGGAGGACAAGAGGTTCAATGGCTCCATGGTGTCCATATTCTAAGTCATCAGATGATGTGATAGCTAGAACAACTTCTAAAAGCCACTAGAGGGTGGGAAGATTCCTGGAATCCTATGAAAAATTCACTCCCAGTCGACCAACACACTATAAAGTGGGCCTAGACGCTCTGCAACGCAACTTTTCATAAGAGTAGATGCTCTGCAAAGCACTTACTGCAGTCTAGGGGTGCGTTGATGGCTCAATGGAACACTTCAACTGACATCTAAGAAATGAAACTTTCATAGAGGAAAACCATCAATGGGATGACTTATTTAGGGCATGTAGCAATTGATTTAGAGTATGATAGACCCTAATTGAAACTGATATGGGTTTTGGGAGTGATGCCCAAATTGACCTGTAATAATAGGGGTACAACAATAACAATAATGAGGCTACACTACAACAATAAGGGACTAGACTAGTAATATAGGGACCTAACACTTTCCTTCTCTTCCTTTTCCTTCTTGCTCCTATTTATCAAGTATTCCACACCCTCCAAGGGTGCTCAAAGAAAACTCTAAGTATCCAAGTATGAGAGAGAGAGAGAGAATAGAATGAGAGCCATAAATGTGAGAAAAAACTTACCAACTGATCCTCAGAATCCTTTTTATTAATGAGGCCTCTATTTTCTTCATTTCCCATTATTTTCCTTCATTTTCCTCCTCACATGCAACCTGTGACCTTTCAACTCCCTTTTCTCCTAACTTCCATTATTTTCATAAATAACTGTCGATAAATGTCACTTTGCCTTTCCAAATCCTTTGCCATTGCCTTTGCCAATTTCCTTAGCCATATTAACTGAAATGAACACCCATTAGGATGTTTTTTCCCACCATTTAGCTTGGAATATGTGTCCCATGGCCTTGGTCTTATATATTTTACATGGATTTTAAACCAAGGTTGTTACATACACCTTCCCTAATGGAATTAATTATGGCGCAGATATCAGGGCTTAGGGTTATAACCTCAAAGTTATTAGTTGGATTCATTATTTAAAGATATGTAGGGTCCTTAGCAACGAATTATGCATAAGAGCTTTGATTGTATGCATTAGTAAGAGGCCTCAGATTAGAGAATACAACTGACATCCATATAAGGTTTGTCCTTCCCTTGGCTGAAACCACAGTTTAAATTGTTATATTGTTGGGGTTTCATTCAAGGTTATTGAGATGTTTTTAATAAAATCTACCCTCCCATTTTATAGAGTTGATTCAATGGAAAGACCAAGAAGATGAGAAAATAATAGTGTATAATTTTTTAGAGTCGATTGATGTTATTGTGTATCCCTATGTTGTCCATGAGAATGTCATTAGTTTGTGCATTGTTTGATGCAACTACTCCATGGAAAATATCTGGAGTAAGCTCCTGATTTTCCCATGTGATGGTGGCAAGAGAAGAGAGGATCATGGTTGTAGTTGCATGTGGCCTTCCAGAAATGGCCCAACTTACTCATGGCGCTCCTGGAAGCAATTTAGTGATTTAAGAACGTATTTTTAAGAAGAGTAGGGTTAAGCAAAGCAAGACTAATTATCATACAAAATAATAGTTGCTTCTCCATTCTAATGGCTTCTTTGATAATCACATTAATATAATATTTGTAATATATATTTTTTATTTTTTTAATAAAATTATTCATTTTTTTATTAGGCTAAGATTTGCTCTCCAACCCAGTATGCTAGATATGTGTAAACATGTGTAACTTAACATAACTTAATGTAGGGTAAACATTTTGTCTTGGTAAAAATAAATTTAAAACTAAAATATGGTAGAGATGTGTAACTTAATGTAATTTACTGTAATGTAAACATTTTAACTCAGTGAAAAAAAAATAAAAATAACAAATTAAAACTAACCCTATAAAATTAAATAAATAAAAATAACCCATGGTATTGACCCATTGTATTAAGAATCCAAGGTATTAAACCATGGTATTCATGTGGAATATAACCTATTTAAGGGGGGAATTAAACTAGCCTAGATCCATATTAGTTGGATGTTATATTTAGATACATAATTAGCTATAGAAAATGATGGCATTGAATCCATGCTGCCTGTAAAAGTAAAACTTGTTTTATGGATATGTTTGCACTAGGAATTTGCATGGATATCTTCCGCGACCCTATGTATTTTTGTATGCTTTGTTTCTATCATTGAATGGATGAATACATAATGTATATATATATATATATATATATATATATATATATATATATATATATATATATATATATATATGCATGGAGAAAACTTTAAAAATATCTGAATCTCATTTGTTGGTCTGTAAAAGTAAAACTTGTTTTATGGATATGTTCGCACTAGGAATTTGTACGGATATCTTCGATGGTCCTATGTCTTTTTGTATGCTTTGTTTCTATCATTGAATGGATGAATACATAATGTATATATATATATATATATATATATATGTATATATGTATATATGTGTATATATACATATACACACACACACACACACACACACACACACATATCTATATCTATATATGTATATGTATATGTATATGTATATGTGTATATATATATATATATATATATATATATATCTATATATATATATACACATATACATATACATATACATATACATATGTGGAAGCTTTAAAGATCGGGATCTCATTTGTTGGTGGACACTTCCCCATACCTAATATTTTATCTAATCTGCCTACCTCCTTCCACTTTTTACTAAGTTATATTGGGTGAAATATAATACTATAATATTACATTTTATCCCATATTTCTCTTCAAGTGGTCCACTTTTTTTTGTAATTTTTCTTTATATTTGAAGTTTAAAAGTAAACAATCTCAACTATAAAATTAGCAGGGGTGAGGGAAATATTGAGTAAAATGTAATATTTAGGCTAGGGGTGACAAAAAATATTAGGTAAAAAGTAATAATACTAGTAATTGCACCCGATGTTGCAAAGGAAACGCTGTAAGGCAATAGCGTAGGAAAGAGTAGCATTAAACTATTACTCTTCCATGATGACAGTGAAAGTGTCATAAATATTGTAAGGCAGTAGCGTAGGAAAGAGTAGAATTAAATTATTACTCTTGATGACAGTGAAAGTGTCACCAGATGTTGTGGAAGGTGAGTAGAATTTTGGATCTTAGTTAAAGAGGGGCATCGTTGTCATGACTTTTGATTTTTAGTTAAAGAGGGGCATCATTGTCATGACAAGAGTACCCATAGTATCATGTTCTCTCTTTTTGGTTAATTATTGTAGTTACAAAAGAATGCATTATAGAGATAGCAAAGATATGTGTCCTTAGCACTTATTGACCAAAAAATTAAATTACTTCAATTTTTTCAATATTTGATGAAATTTAATTTAAATTTTATAATAAAACTAAAGTTATAATTAAATTTTAAATTTGAAATCAAATAAACATAAATAAATCATATATATTGTATTTAGCTAAAACTTTATTTAAAAAATAATTATAATTCCAAATTAAACAAATTCAAATGCGTGTCCAAATAAAAATCTTCATGAGTTCACTTTTAACTAAAAAGGTTTCAACATAAAACATCCTCCAAAAAATATACTAATTAGTTAGCTCATGCTCCCTGGTTCTAATTTTCTTTTGAAATCACTCCATGTAAAGAGAAACACTTGTTTGGAAATTTTGATGAGATTTGTAAAGGTGGACTTAAATCATATATATTGTATTTAGCTAAAACTTTATTTCAAAAATAATTATAACTCCAAATTGAACATAAGAATTGGGGTAAAAGTGAAGTAACAACATATCACAATGGTAAATTAACAACATCAATGTACCATTCAATTTATTAGCACAACCTTAATCAATCACATAAGAAATCAAACACAATATTTATAATGAAAAGCAAGTAGAATATTAATAGGGAAACCCACTATTAAAAAGGCACAATACTCATATTTAAATCAAGATAGAAGATCTAGATGTATAATTTTGACTACTCAACTCTAAGTGCTTAGATGATCAATCAATGTGTAATTACAATTTCATATGATTGTCTATTTATAGTCAAAATTCATTCCACAATGTTAATTGGTAAAATAAAAAATGATCCCCATGAGAATTGAACATAAAACTTCATAGAATTCACTTGTTCTGACATTATATTCATATAGATATTTAATTCATTTATACTTTTTAAAATTTAATACCTAATTATATTATAGAAGGTAGAAGGTAAATGATTTATATTTTGTGACATTTACAAAATGTATAATATTTCTAACAAACATTGCCTCTTCATCTTTGAAGATGCTTTTTAAAGTTTTCATAAAAAAATACGAGTAGTACATTGCAATGGAAGAGGTAAAAATAATAATTTTAAATCGTGAACAAAATGATTGCATCAGACATTGGGGAGTCGAAGAAGCAATAAGAAACCTGCAAAACAAATTTTATTTTATTTTATTTATTTTTATTTATTTATTTTTTTTAATTTTTAATTTTTAATTTTAATTTTTTTAAATTTATTTTATTTTATTTTATTTTTTTATTTATTTTTCAGAATATATAGAAGAATTATTATTATTTTAAATATGGAAATTAACTGTTGAAATTGTCTATAATGAGTTTGTATGTGAATTGTGTTATAATGAATTTGGAGTGAATGAAATTGAACTTACTTACCTGTGTCATGGGAAATTGAATACTTTAGTCGAAGATGTAAGGGGAACGATGGCATATTGAACACCATTAGAGATTTATGTGTAATTGAAGATGAATATTTCTTGATTGCCAGGCCGCTTGTATTTTTCACATTTTTCACGTTCACGTATGTGGATTATACGTTACAGAGTAGATTTTATTTTTAGTAAATATTGTAAAGTTGGTCGAAGACGGTAAAGCAATATGTTTGGATTTGGAAATGGTAGATTTTTTTTTCTTTCTATATTGTGTAATGTAATTAATGCTGCCTCTATTTCGTTGCAGTAATTATATAGTTGTGATATCTGTGAGTCCATATGTTCTGTTTCAGAAGATAGATAATGTTAAAAGAAAGTAGTTAAAAAGTATAATAAGAATGTAATATTTGTAACCATGTATTAATAATGAGTAAATTAGATTATTTTTAATAGATAGAAAAAGTATGCGATAAAAATAGATTGAGCTTAATAATTATGGGAAACCTTTTGGATATGTTAACATATGGAATGGAGCAGTTCGTCTGCAGGAGACATTGAACGAAGAATTTCTTCTGCGTGTTTTCTGCGAGGAATATTTTTGTTGTTTTTCATTTTAATGTAATGATCGAATTTAGTGAATGCGGTGCAAATTCAAAGATCTTGTAGAGAAGGGACTCTTGAAATTGTTGTGAATGTGAGACCTTGATGTTCAGTTTTTCCAATATCTATTGTTGATTTTGGAAATTTCATACCCTAATATTTATGTATAGCTAATGCCCAAACTATCTTTAGTGGAATTTGCGTACGTCCATTTCTTTTTATTGCTGGAATAGGCAAGTGATTCGGGTTTCTTTCATCCCAAGGAGGACCGATATATTTGGGAAAAGCAATGACAACAAATGTTGGAAGTTGTGGAGGTGTAGTTGATTATTTGTAAAAGATGGATATAATTTTCCCGAGGGAACCATTAACAAGTTCGGTTGAAACCCAAAGGTTGGAAGTCAACATTACTTTTTGGCCTTTGCATATGAAGACAATTCGTTTGAGATGCTCATCTTCTGAGGAAAGGCTAGAATATGTGTTGTTGTCGTCTATGATGGATCTTGCGACAAGAGTGTTTAAATATTTTATCATTTTCTTATTATGGACCAATTTTTAAGCATTGGTTGGAAATAGATGCATCAAATCATGTAAAGAATTTATTTCATCTTCTGAAAAGAATGAGTCTGTTTGCGACATGAGGATGTAATAGTCGTCAATTGTTGGATTTCCATTTCTAATGTTTTGGAGGATGTTTTTGAAAGTAACATAAGCGATGTTGTCACATTATTGATGGAATATTGTGTCTAATGTGATGAATGTGTTGAATGTGTTCCACAATGCATTTCCGTGGCTTGTGCCTACATATAGTGGTATGTCTTTGACGAGTGGTAACTGGCCGAGATCACCAACTAATATAATGGAACAACCACTAAATGGAGTGTTTCTTTGTAGTGGAAATGCCTCTCGAAGTCGTTCATCAATCTGGATAAAAATCTTTGGCCAAATGAATCTCATTTCATTGATTAGTATGTACCTTCTATGCTTAAGTTATTCTTGGAATTTTGCAAGATCATTGCTTTCTAAGGACATAATATCCTTTATGGGAAGGTGGAGGGTGGCATGGTTTGTCGATGCTTGTATGTTGAAGGCTGGAACACCTGTAGGGGTGAGGAGCATTATTAATGAAGGTCCTGAGCCAACAAGGGTTATGAGAATTTCTCTGATGAAATTTATAAGATGGGATTTCCCAGTTCCAACAATGCCTTGTATTATAATTCTTCGAGCATGTAAGATATACTTCATAAAATGATTAGAAATAATATTTAGATATTTTATTTGCATTAGAGATAATGAGTTAAGGTTCGTCAGGATATGTTTATGTGTTTGAAGAATGCGATGGATAGAGCGGTTATTCTCAGTGAAGCATATTTCTTGTAGATCTAATGGGATAATGGTATGAGTCTAGTTATGGTTGTCATCAAAACCATGAAGGCCAAGAATTTCAAGGTCATTTATGAGGAGTTCATTTGTAGGGTGCAACTAGGAAAGAAATTCCCATTCATTTAGGTCCATGGTGTCTGGAGGATGGGTTTCATGAATAGTCAAGTTATCATTTGCAACAGGTTCGATATCTGATAGTGTATGGTGTTGATGCCAAGGTTTGTATAAAGGACGAAAGGTTTGCCAATTTGTGATGGATTCTTCAGCAGAATCTCCTATATCTCGAGAAATATGACGAAATGGTTTGTAAAGCATACGTTCAACTTGACAAAAGTCAGTGTAGCAATATTCTGTTGTGGATGATATTAAGGAGTAGCGTGGTATGACATGAACAATTTCTTGTTCGAGTCTTAGTTTCTATTTGTTTGTCTTATAGTGAGGATCATATGACCAAGATCTTTCTAGTTCTATAAGTGATGTGGATTCGAAGGCAGATGCACGTTGGATGTATGTATCTATGAAGTGTGGTGATGGAGAAGAAGTGGTGTTCTTTTGTGGAAGACACATATAATTTTTTTGGCTTACATTTAAAGAAATAAATAAATGACTACACAATGTTAATCAGTAATTTTTGTATCATATGACAAGTTTCCTGTGCTCCAATGTCACGATTGACAAGAGTTTTTGCAAGAAATTTTTGAAATGAGGATTTTGCTGGGTAAACATTAGCTGAAGCAAGTAAAATTCTACATAGCATGTCGTGGAACCTTTCAGAAATTTTTTTTCTGCTTTGGATGCATATTTTACGATATATTTTTGAACGACATGGATTGAGAGAACTGGTTGGAAATCAACATTTGCATTCCAAATAGATAGGATGGTAGGGTTATGGCTATTGATTCAATCATCGTTGTGAGGAGGGGTGTATGTCTTTTTTCCGTTGGAGTCAATGAACAAGGATGATTTTGGATGTAATTCCCAAGGTGCTTTATAGGGAAATTCGAATGAGGAGCCTTTCTTTCTTAGGAATGTGCTTTCGATGCATTTTGTGTGTCTTTCAATGAAATTGATGAGTTTTACATAATCATTAAAAGGATTGGTTTTAAAAATATCTGGCATGGACAATAAGCAATGGTATTCTAAATTTTCTTGAGTAATGGGTTGGTTTTAAAGTGTAGAAAGGTGAGGGTTCCAAGCTAATATGTATCTATTGAAGAATTTTTTAACATTATCAACTGATTTTGTGTCATCTCAGTTAAGGATTTCCATATCAGGTGTGTTTTGTATCCAAAGGAAACCATGGATGTGTGTGGATCCTCTATGCTTCCATTCATACCCGTGAAGGATGCATTTTTGTTAGAAAATTTTGCATTAGATGGAGTTTGATGGTTAGAGAATTATGAAAGTAATGTGGTAGAGTGCATACATGTACCGACAATATTTTGTCCGCAAGTGTT
This sequence comes from Pinus albicaulis, assembly GCA_034641835.2. Taxonomy (NCBI): domain Eukaryota; kingdom Viridiplantae; phylum Streptophyta; class Pinopsida; order Pinales; family Pinaceae; genus Pinus; species Pinus albicaulis. The sequence goes on along the minus strand of CM076569.1, from coordinate 777,531,146 downwards.
TCTCTAAGATAAATTCATGAAATATTATGAATCTGTGGTGCATATATAGTGATGTTAAATGGGGGTTATAGATAATGTTATCATTTCTCCATTTTTTTTGTTTTGAAACATCAGGAGGTAGACATCCTGACATGACTGTATGAAGATCATACCACTTTGTATCAGCTGCACTTAAAGTGAAGAACAATGTTGGGAAACCGAGCTGAGATATCATGTCTTTTATTTCATTTTTTAGCTTTGTGCCAAAAAGATATTGTGCCACGTGGAGAGCATCCGAACAAAATGACATGTTCTGCCAACTTCTCATATGGAAGTTGTTGTAATCAGATGTTCAAATCGTGGATATATGTTGGAAAGTTATCATCGATGTTTTTCCTTACAAAAAAAGAGGTTGTTGCTTGAATACGATGGCACATCATGAGATTGTATATGTAGTAGTGAAATTGTGGGTGCTTGTCGAATCTATTATCATGGTAACAAATGAGATGAAGTGCATATTCATGTAACTACACTGCTTTTATTCTTTGTTGATTTGACATTGTAGCTCTCGTGGGGAAAAGGATGGGGAAATTCCTAAAGAGGAGACCTTCTATGTTGTATTAATTGATTGGGGATGGGCCTATTGTTGGCCATTCAATTATAGTATCAGAATGATGGTTGTAGGCATGTAAATATTGTCGTATTTCTTGGATTTCTGTATTTTTATTAGGAATAATGGGAATAAATGATGATGTATGGTGTGGGTATGTTTTTGCGAGTGATAGTTGGGTTGTTGGATTTGTGATATTGGAATGGAAAAGTGAGGAGGAGATATCGATGGGGAATGTTGGCAAGGATGCTAGTGCGTTGTTATAAATGCGAGAATTCTTATAGTATGGGTCATTTTCCAATTTGTTTCAAATGCGGCGAGAACCCGATGTATACTTATAATTCAATCATAAGAATGATGGTCATTACTATGACGAGTAACAATTAGAATGTCCAAGTCTTCAACACGTCATGGAAACATGCTTGCTATTTTTTTAATGTCTTGTGGAAATCAAATTATGTGGCCAATGTATTTATATTGGCCACCACATGCATGTGTTACTTGGAGGATAGGGTTAACCCTAGCAATGAGAATTTCTTCTATTTGTGAAAGAGCAGTTGGGATGGGTGGTTGAGGACCAAGGTCCATGTTGTTTGATAATGAGAAGTGATGACCTTTTGTTTTAGACATGCATCTGGAGCAATAACACATTTGATTCAACCTGCAAATATGGATTCCAAGATATGATTCAAGACAAATTGAGCATGGAAATTTAGGTGCAAGTCTATTAATATTTGCATGAAATTCACGATGTGCATCATTAGTGTGAACGTTGTTGAAAGCATGTGAAATGTAGGGGGGGGGGAATGAGCTATGGATGTATTTTTTTGATTGGTTTTCTCTAGGGATTGAGGGTTTGAAAATTGCAAAAGAGGATTGTTTTCGGAGTGGGAAGTGTTTGATGGAAAATGTGAATTTGCATCATATGTTTCCGATGATGAATGTTGATTTTTTTTTCTTTTTGTTTGTTTGGGAATCTGCGACACCTTTTTTAGCATGATAATTCTCACGTCGACATGCATTCATTTGTTCTTTATTCGCTGCATAGTATCTTTGTGCACGTTCATCATTACAAGTAGTATACATTTGCACAAGTTAAGGCACCTACAAGCAAGAGAGGGGAAACACGAATGTTATTTGGAGAGAAAACGACCATGTTATTGTATAAAAGGAAAAAAAATGAAGTTTTGAATGCTTCTATGTTAATATATGATTAGAACAATGTGTTTGAAAGCATATTTTAGTAATTTGCAACTATACATGAAGCTAATTGGATGTGTAATGCATCAAGTTCCTTGATTTGTTAAAATAAAGAAAGTTAAAACAATGTGAATAAGTGTAAATGTAATTACATACAATTGCATGTTGTGTTGGAAAACATATCTCAATAATGAATAAGAGAAATTGTCGAAAATTCATACAATACTATATGGTCTATAGTTGCATTTATAATTAAAATAATACAAATTGGAAATAAGGCAAAAGTACTTGTAATGATATTTATCTACGATATCTAGATGTTATCAATTGTTCGAAGGAGGTTGTTGCATTCTGTTGTGAATTGCAAGCTTTCTTATTTCATGATAACACATTTCAAGTGTGGTATTTCTCCAAATGTTTATGTCTTCACTGACAGTGTGAAGATGTGATCTATCTAGAGTGCTTTGGAGACAATATCCTTGATTAGATATGGATATGAGGATAAAAAATATAATTCCTTTGTATTAATCCCAATAATTGTAGATGTTGAGTCTTTGAAAGCAACTGTTGAAACTAACTCAGCAGTATGATCTTGTACATTGATTTTAAGTAAATATCATTAATCAGAGTCAATTACTTTAATGTTTCATTTTGGGCAATACCATTCGCTGTTTTTTTTGGAATAAGTTTTTTCATGCATTTTTTCCCATCAACAATAGAAGAGCAAGATAGGTAGTAAAAACTATCGATCCATATTTTTTTTATTGTGCCCTTCACATGGTAGAATGTAGGTTTCTCTGAGGAATCGATATTGTAAATATAAACAATTGCTATTTTTTTGGGTCAGTGGCCAAAAGAAGGTGAATATCTTGTTTTTAAGGATGTAAAAGTTGTAGTGGAACCTTATTTTTTAAACCATGACTTTAGTGTGTGGGCCACTTCAATGCCAGGATCTACAAGAATAATGGATCTTGCTGTAGTGCCAACATTTTTCCAATAAATTCACCAACACGAGTAGACTTGATTGCAATGATGGGATGATTTCCTGCAGCACATAAGACAAAAATTTCTTTTGATACAACATCAAAATTTCCTCCCCAAAATATTGCATCCATGTTATGTGCAGACATGCCTTGGAGATTTATTGTTTATTTAGTAACTTCAGATCCGTATTTTCTATGTATAGTGACAAAATGGAAATGTTAGTAACAATACCAAGAACATCAAAAATCGAGTTGATGTTTGTCGTTATGATATTACTGATTTATTTTATATTGAAATGCACTATTGTGTTGCATGTTCTTTCACTGGAAACATGCTCTATGGTAGATGTTGCATTTAAAAAAATTTCCCAGTCATTGTTTAAATGGTTGTATTGCTTATTAGCCATTTTCACATTTCCTTTCGAGACAATGTACACATTTCCAACTTGGAATTTGTCAAATAAATAATCTACAACAGTGTTGAAATAAGTAATGTGTATTTCTCCACCTTATGTATCGAAGAGGTCAAAGACAAACACTTTACCGGGTCTGTATTTATTTTGAAATTGTCAAAGAGGTGTCTTTCTTTGAACGTAGCCTTGTATGCACCAATTTGTATGATAAGGGTTTATTGCTCTGATGGGAATATGGATTGGCGTGACAGATGGGGTTGGAATATAAGAAAGAGGGAAATTCCTTTTCGACGAAGGGTGTTGGTTCGATGAGGACGAAGTGTCTTCTTGAGAAGTGATCAGGATACTCAAATTTTTTGGAATACCAATTAAGGGTACAAATGTAGTAGAAATTTCAAAGTCTAGTAGCGCTATAGACCTACACGGTAAATGATAGTCATAGGAGTAATTGTTAGACTTGAAAGTGATATGAAGAAAATATGTAAAGTTTAAATAAGAATTTTGTAACAAAATTACATTGATGGACCAATAGTTGAAGTAGTCCAACTTTTTACATGTATAATATAACCCTTTTGAAGCAAGCTTGTTGCAACAAGATCATTGAAATTTGTTGGAAGCATAAGGCACTTCATATATGTGCCATTAGAGATGGCAGTGCGATATCGTAGAGTTGAAATTTGCATTAACCTAATAGGGTAAATTTCAACAATTTGTAGCAATGGTTGAAAATGAGTTGATCCATAGAGCATTGAGAAAATAACATTCTCAGAAAGTTTTGTTGTCATTTTTTGAAAACAAAGATAAAAGAATAAGTAATTTAGAGAAGAAAATTCATAAATGTGGTTATTGCTTTAAAATTGTTTATATGTCGTTTTTATCGCGTTAGATATTTACCATTAATAAGATTCCCATAGGACTACAAGAAAACTTATGAACTAAGGGGAAGCAAGCATGTTCATACTATTTGTAATTGAGTAGTTATGTAGATTTGTAAACAAAAAAAAATGAGTTTTCTTATGTTAGTTTGAAAATATTGAGGTGATATTTAGTCAAATAAAATAAATGGAAAATATTTAGAAAATCTAAATTATATTTAAAAAAAATAATGAAAAAGAAAAAGAAAATGATAAAATATAAATATTATGGAAAAAAAGTCATGTAAAGATTAAGTATAAATATAAATAGTAAAATATAAATATAGATATTACTAATAACAATTTTAGATTATTAAAATATTCTCAAAATCATAAAATTACAATTAAATTTAAATTTGTTTTTTTTTTCAAGTAAAAAAAACATTTTTCTAAATTTTCAAATCATACACAATATTATAAAATCATAAAAAAATACTCTTCTTTAAACTACACTCTCATTTTAATTCATGGGACAAAATGAATTTACATTTTATCTCCCAAACATCAACAATTTGGTTTACTAAATCAACCCTATTTTTTTTATCTTTCTTTTTATAAAACGAAATCAACCCAATTTTTTATATCATTCTTTTTATAATAGTGGAGTATAAATGTAAATAATTACTAATAACAATTTTAGATTATTAAAACATTCTCAAAATCACAAGATTACAATTATACCAAATTATTCCAAATCTACCCATGAATAGAAATATTTTATTTAATATATTAATACACATTTAGAAACTATATTTATGATTAATTTTTATTCTTTTAATAAATGACTAATAATTAATTATCCTATAAACGAATATTTATTTAAATTATAATTGAAATAAAAACCTTGAAATATATTAAATAAAATAAAAACGAGTTGAAAATCAAACCTAAATTAATGATGGTATTAGCTGAATAAAAATATTAAAATATAGAACCTCAATCTATGAGAATATCAATGTCATACTTTATAGGCATGTTTGTGCTATGGTGGACACAAGTGTAAGAGGAATGAACTACCTTTATGGTTGAGTAATGGATTTTATAGAGTCGCATTGTTGATGCCAAAGGGTGCCCAATGTATTTATTTATGGAATCCAACACAATCAATTTTTGGTTTTGTTGTAGGCCCACACACCAATCTTGAGAATCCGATGATTGTTTATAGGGGAAAATCTTGGAGCACATATATCAATACAAAATTTTGATGTCCTTTTCAAGGTGTAGGGATGATATCAGAGTTGTTGTTTTTAGTGTGTTTTTTGGAGTTTATGGTGCCAAAATTCGACTGAAAAATTTGAGGTGAAATCTTGATTTGTGTTATTTAAACTGGTTTTTTGACTATATATATGGATTCAACACCCTCAAAAACCCCTAGGGCACTTCAATTGTGCAAATTTACCCATCAAAATTGTGATTTCAATGAATTCCTACTAGATTTTAGAGAAATTATACCAGAAAAATCCACCAAAAATGCTTCCAAAAAGTCGCACTAAAAACAACTCGGATATCAATGAATTATCTGGTAATCAGTCACTCACGAGCCCACTATTATCCTACTCTCATGAAGAGGTCATTCACTGCCCCAATGTTTAGATGTTTGTTATGACAACTGCACCAATACTATTGATTGAAGTGTATAGACTTGGACCAATTACAATTATTTTTTATTTGGAAAAATTGACTTAAAGAATTAGCTCAGAGATTGGGGCTTCAAACTCAGTATTTAAATAAAAATGATTTATTTGCATTAGAAGTCGAGAGCTGCACCAAATTTTATTTTTTATTTTAAAAAGAACTGAGATCATAAAATACTTGGCATGTGATGTCATAGTGCCTTCCTTTCTACATTGATGTGGTCATGGTCAAAATTAGAAGAATGCATCTCACAGAAATTTATCTTGTATTTCTCTATGTATTTCTATTGTTGAATTGCTCTTGAATTCCTTTTGTACATCTGCGCATTTAGTAGACATACTTACGCTTAGTTAACCCAATGAAGCTCGTATTGGTTCATGTCTAAGAACACATTGTTTACCTTCAATATCAAGAAAAACTCGGTGAAGTGTTTGAAAGCCATTTTGAAGGACAACTCTTGGCTATGGCATCTACGCTTCGGGAATCTCAGATTTAGTGGATTGAATATTGCAAGTAGTTTTTATATGCAATTTTGTTTCCGTTACTAGCCATTATAGAATTACAGTGTGAGCAACATGCCCAAAAAACTCTGTCCTAGTAACTTCAACATATATTTTAATTATTGTACATAAATAACAATTTTCCTAATATTGGATTAATCTTGTAGATAGTGTTATAAAAAAATTGCACTTGATTGGTTGCTAATCAGACAACTTCATGTAACTGTTTCAAACCAACTTGTAACGGAAGCTTAGCCTCTTTAGTCTGAGAGGGCTCTCTCAAAGGGTTTAATGATATTTGATAATGATGAAACTAGATGGCTAACTCTACCTGGAAAATAGCTTTCTTGTGATATGTGTAGGTTGAAAAGAGTACAAGTCTGCAACCATTGGGCTTATGGAGTCAACAAATCAGTAGTTCAGTGGTAAGGTCTCTTGACATGGAAGCTGAGGCAAGTAAGAGTTTTTAGCAAAGGTAAATCACACATGGAACATGAAGTAACACAACCATTTCATCAATAAAGGAAGTCAGAGCATACACCTATGAATTATGAGTATTAAATATGAAAACCACTGCAAATGGTACACATAGAAAATATAGATCAGATAAGAACTAAAAATTCCATGATAATCTCAGGTTGGTCAAGAAAAAGTCCTTTGTATTATTGATATCAGTCAAATTACATAAAGCTGCAGTATTGCAAAAAATCTCCAACCCTTTACAATTTAGAATACATGCCCTTTAATAGACCTTGTTACATAAGAGATGATCTGCCTCTTGGCTAGATTCATCGAAATTTTCCTAATGACACCTTGCATAACAAGAAAACATGTGCTTTAATGAGAAAATGATAGTTATTCTATTAAACAGTCCTTTTCCTAATAGGACTCAAACTGATAATTATTACATCAACTACCTTATCTCTTAAAACAGTTACACAACTGACAACTAATGCTTCACATGTTAAAATGAGCTATTACAAAGTTTATCACTACTTGACATCTTAAATATTCTCCTCAACCTATGGAACAAACCCTATTTTTCAGGAAAACAAGTCCTTACCTTCAACGAATGGTTTAGCTGATGAATTGTCTTCATTTCATGGTCTTCAAGTCTTGGATGATTGCTGGCAAAGTCCCTTGACCTTTTGAAAGTGTCCACCTATCCAAAAATGCTCATAAACCTACTCAAAAACCTTCAAAACAACTCGCAGTTTCGTAGTGTGCTTTCGTAGCATACAAAAAATGACCTTTGCAATCAAAATTTCTGCTTCTTTCCTTTTGCATTATGTTCATCATGCCCTGACACATCTTCCATATCATTTCCTCTCCTTGGAAGCTACCAAAAGTGGTTTTATAAGCAAAAATACAGCTACATGTGGTTTAGTAGCATTTTCCTGGCTTCAAGCCTAGGAAACGCTACGAAACTGTGGAAAACTGTGTAAATTCCAGATTTTTGCCTAGTTTCAAAAATGTGCCTTCCAGCTGTAATAATTTGGTTTTCAACATGCCATTGACCTTTCAAAATATAAACCAGCTAAAAATAAGAGTCTCGAGGTATTTCTTCTTCTTTGATGATGAGTTGAGCTATTGGCTCCTCAACTACTGTCATTTTAAGACCCTTCTTCTTCAACTCCTCGTGGATCAATTCTAGCTATTCTTGGAGCTATTTAACCCGATCCTTCAGCTTTCTATTGGTATATTTCAAGTGCAGGTTCATTTTTCTAACATGTTTCACCTCTTTCCTCAATGGCATAGTCCATTTGATTAATTGCTGTTTGTTATCTAGGGTCTTTGATACACTGTCAACCTGCTCTTCCCAAACCTCTTTCATCTTCTCAAACTGAATATTTTGAACATTATGTTTCCTTGCCTCCTTTTTCATGACTGCTATTTCATGATTATCTAACCTCAACTATTCTTCAAGGAGTTCAAACTCTGTTTTTTCAATGAATTTCTCCTTTCCTTTCTTCTGTTGGGTGTGGAGCCTGATTATCTTGTTTATTTTGTATCATAGAGTTGGAACCTTGTACCTTAATGGAGCAGCAACGTCACCCGAAATTAAACACTGCCTAGGGGTCTAGGGGGGGAGGCTGCGAATTTATGGAGCCCCCCTCTGGTGGGGGGTTATGGGGGCAGCGCCCCCGAAGCTAAAAACAGATGTAAAATTGCCTTATAAAAGTATAGTAATTTCTAGTCAATCTGGGCCGTTCATTAGGCAGATGATTTGATGGTAGAAGTTATGTTTAGTTTAGGGTTTTTTTCCATAGAAGGAAACCCCTCGCTTGTATGAGGGTATTGTATTGCGGCTGTGCATTGTATGTGTATTCTCGGAGCGAGAAAAAGATAGGGAGACTATGAGAGAGAACAGAGGATATTACAACGAATTTACTGTAGGTTGTGTCTCTTCATTTTGCAGGATAATAGAAAGGAAGGACTAACTGCTCGATGTGGACGTAGCCCAAACTGGGTGAACCACGTATATCTGTGTCTCTCTGGTTTTATGTGTTTTGTGTGCTTGTGTTTTCCGCATATTTTATGTGTTTCATTTCTCTGTAATATTTAATTTTCTAACAAATAGTATCAGAGCCGAAGGTCTATTTGGCTAATAAACTCGCAGGAAAGAAGGGTTCCTGGTTCGAGTGGGAGCAATGGCAGAAGATGGTAAATTTAGGGTCGAGAAATTTAACGGCCAAAACTTCCCACTGTGGAAGATGCAGATGGAATATTATCTGTATCAGAAAGATCTGTACCTACCATTGAGTAGAAAAACAAAGAAGCCGATGACTATGACAGACACAAAATCTTGATAGAAAGGCACTCGGAATAGTACGATTTTTCCTCGCAGTGTCGGTAGCCTTCAATATTTTGAAGGAAACAACAACATGGGGTTTGATTAAGGCGTTGGCGAAATTATATGAAAAACCCTCAGCCTCAAACAAGGTATTTCTTATGAAACTTTTATTTAATATGAAGATGTCGGAAGGTGGATCTATTGCAGACCATTTAAATGATTTTAATACAGTTACCAGTCAGTTAAGTTCTGTAGGGGTAAAATTTGATGATGAAGTTAGGGCTCTTTAGTCTGTGGCCATCGGCCAAAGTTTTTTTTGTAGAAAAAAATGGTTTTAGCATAGTATATCTCTTCATTTCAATTCCAAGCTTTAAAGTTTGATGATGTTGTTGGTGCTATCCTTAGCGAGGAATTGCGACGTGGTGGGCTTTCTTTGGATATCTGTGAATGGTTTGATGGCAAGAAATTCAGGAAGAAGAATGGTGAGGAGAGCTTCAGATAACAGCAGAATCAAGGAAAGGCAGATCCAAGTACGGTGGTCATATATTGTGGCCGGAAATGTGGGAAATGCGGAAAGAAAGGACACCTAAAGAAAGACTATAGATCTTGTAAGGGAAAATAAGGAGATGGACAGTAAGAAAGCAATCATGAAGCAAATGTGAGAGGTGATGTGTTACAAGATGCTTTGATTCTTTCTTTCAAAAATGTTATTGATTCTTGGGTTGTAGATTCAGGCGCCTCATTCCATGCGACACCTGATAAGAAATATTTTCATGACTATGTTCAAGAAGATTTTGGAGAATTCTGTTTGGGTGATGATAAACCCTGTAAAACTGTTGGAATGGGTAAGGTTATTGTAAAACAATAGAATGGAAACGAATGGCTATTAAAGGAGGTAAGGCATGTTCCAGATCTAAAGAAAAATATGATTTCAATAGGGAAGTTAGGCAGTGAAGGTTGCGTGACAAATTTCACAGATAAAATGTGGAAGGTGACCAAAGGAGCCCTGGTAATAGCAAAAGGCAAAAAGGTTGGTACATTGCATTTATGCAATGGTATTTCTAACTATGTTAATGCTTTAACTTCGAGCAGATGCAACATTATGGCATCATATGCTCAGACACATGAGTGAGAAGGGGATGAATATTCTTCACTCAATAAATTTGTTGCTGGGTTTGAAGAATATTGATTTGGATTTCTGTGGGAACTCTATTTATGGAAAATAGAAGAGAGTATAATTTCTCAGAGTTGGGAAAGAAAAGAAGAGTGAAAAATTAGAGCTTGTGCATACAGATGTATGGGGACCTGCTCAGGTATCATCTCTCAGTGGCTCTCATTATTATGTTACTTTTATTGATGATGCAACTAGAAAAAGTTGGATTTATTGTATTCAAAATAAATCTAATGTATTTGATACTTTCAAGCAATGGAAAAATTTGGTTGAGATTGAGACATGAAAGAAGTTCAAGTGTCTCAGATCAAACAATGGAGGTGAATATTGCAGCAAAAATTTTGATAGGTACTATTCAGAGCATGGAATTCGCAGATAGAAGACTGTTCCAAGAACACCACAATAAAATTGTGTGTCAGAAAGGATAAACAGAACAATCATGGAGCGTGAAAGGTGCATGACATTGCATGCAGGATTGCCTTTAAAATTTTGGGCAGATGGTGTAGATATTGTTGTTTATCTAATAAACATAGGGCCTTCAATTTCCTTGGATGGTGGTATTCCAGAGGAAGCATGGACAGGTAAAAAGATAAACTACCATTTTTTAAAGCTTTTTGGTTGTGAGGCCTTTGTCCATATTAATAAAGAAAAAAGAACAAAGCTTGAGGAAAAATCAAAAAAATGTACCTTTATTGGATATGATGTTAATGATTTTGGTTATCGCTTATATGATTATGAAAATAACAAAATCATTAGGAGCAGAGATGTAATATTCAATGAAAAGGTATTATATAAGAATCAGTTGCAGGAAAAGAAACAGGAAAAAGAAAACAAAGAATACACAGTTCTTTATGAGATCACAGAAAAGGTAAAGGTGCCTGAAAATAATAATAATCAAGAGCCACAACAACAGCAACCACCACAACAAAAAAAGGTACCTCAAACACCTGAAAGTGGTGTTAGAAGATCTACCAGGATAAGTAGACACCCTGAACGATATTCTCCTTCATTATATTATTTATTGTTGACTAGACGAAAAAGAACCCGAATGTTATGAAGAAGCAATGTAGGTTGAAAGAAGAAGTGGAGCTAGCCAAGTGCAAATGGACTCCTAATGCATAGCCATACATGGGACTTAGTCGTGTTGCCCTCGCAGTAAAACGACATTGCAGAACAATGGGTTTACAAGTCAAGGAAGAAGATGGAGGAAAACAAAGGTACAAAGCTAGACTTGTGGTGAAGGGGTTTGCAGAGAAGAAAGGTATTGATTTTGATGAAATATTTTCTCCTGTTGTTAAGATTACTTCAATCAGAACTATTTTAAGTCTTGTAGCAGTGGAAGATTTACATCTTGAACAATTAGACGTAAAGACAACATTTCTCCATAGATATTTGGAGGAAGAGATCTACAGAGCAACCAGAAGGATATGAGGTCAAAGGGAAAGAAAATTTAGTGTGTAGGTTAGAGAAGAGCTTGTATGGCTTAAAACAGGCTCCAAGGTAGTGGTACCTAAATTTGACAAGCTTATGTCTGAACAAGGTTATACTAGATGTCACTCTGATCATTGTTTTTATCTGAAAAATAAAAATGATGGTAGCTATATTATATTGTTATTGTATGTAGATTACATTCTTGTTGTAGGGTCTAACATGCAGGAAATAAATTTGCTCAAAAGAAATTGGCAAATTCCTTTACAATGAAGGATTTGGGAGCTGAAAAACAAATCCTTGGTATGAGAATAACTAGAGATAGGAAAAATTGCAAATTAACACTGTCTCAGAATGAGTACATACAAAAGGTGTTGAAAAGATTTAATATGTAGAATGAAAAACCAGTTAGTACACCTTTTGCTAGCCATTTCAAACTTAGTAAGGAGATGTGCCCCAAGACCCAAGAAGAGATGGACTATATGTCTAAACGCATATGCATCAGCAAAGTTGGAAGCACGACAATGGTATGCGCAAGGCCTGATATTGCACATGCATTGGGAGTTGTAAGTAGGTACATGAACAATCCAGGAAAAGAACATTGGATGGCAGTAAAATGGATTCTCAGATATTTGAGAGGTAGGAGCACTACAAGATATGTATTTATTGTAGGTGGAACAGTTGTCTGCTGGGTTTGAAAAATCCAAAGTGTTGTTGCACTTTCAACAACAGAGGCAGGGTATGTTGCTGCTACAGAGGCTAGTAAGGAAATGATTTGGTTACAAAGGTTTATGGATGAATTGGGTAAGAGGCATGATATGGGCACGTTATACACTGATAGCCAAAGTGCCATTCATCTTGCAAAGAACTCAGCATTTCATTCCAAGACTAAACACATACAGCTCAAGTACCATTTCATACGGTCAGTATTGGAAGATGGACAGTTGAAGCTGGAAAAGATACACACTAGCTAGAATCCTACAGATATGCTAACAAAAGTTGTATCTTAGGGAGAAACCGAGAATATGCCTGGGCCAATTGGTCTTCAAGGATGACGATGAAGATGAGAAACAACAAGGTCCAAAGAGGAGTCATTGTCCAAGAAATGAAGCAATGGTGCAATTGCTACAATCAGCCCAAGTGGAGATTGTTGGGTGTGGAGCCTGATTATCTTGTTTATTTTGTATCACAGCATTGGACCCCTTTACTTCAATGGGGGTGGCAACGCCGCCCAAAATTAAATGCTCCCTAGGGGGTCCAGGGGGGGTTTCAGGGGCAGTTCCCTTGAAGCTAAAAATAGATGTAAAATTTCCTTGTAAAAGTATAGTAATTTATAGTCAATCTGGGCCGTTCATTAGGCGGATGATCCGATGGTAGAAGTTATGTTTAGTTTAGGGTTTTTTTCCCTAGAAGGAAACCCCTCGCTTTTTATGAGGGTATTTTATTGCAACTGTGTATTGTATTTGTATTCTCAGAGTGAGAAATAGATAGGGAGACTACGAGAAAGAATAGAGGATATTACAATGGATTTGTTGTAGGTTGTGTCTATTCATTTTGCTACATAATAGAAAGGAAGGACTGGCTGTTCAGGGTGGACGTAGCCCAAACTGGGTGAACCATGTATATTTGTGTCTCTCTGGTTTTATGTGTTTTGTGTGCTTGTGTTTTCTGCATATTTTATGTGTTTCATTGCTCTGTAATATTTAACTTTCTAACATCTTTTTCTTGTTGACTAGATCTTCTTCTGTAGGATATGAAAGGTCAATAATGTTTTGTGGTGGCTAGACAGTGTCAGTGGCTGGATGGACTTCTTTACTGCTTTCCAAAAGTTTTCTAGCATGTCTTATCATGAGCTTCCTAGCCTGAAACATAAAACCTACATCCTCACCTTCAAACTCTAACTTCTTTGCTGATTTAGCTTTCTTGATCTTCTTTCCACCTTCATCTATATCCTCAACCTAGAACATAGGAGTCTCTTCTATATCAATAGCATGTAGTATGTCTTCTAAATTTCGTTTAGCCCCTGTTTGGCTCCTTGTAATCCTTTTCCAGCCTTGTGTACTCACATTTGGCTCTTGTTTTGCAGGTCTGATCATTATTGACTTTTGTTTTACAGGTGGAATAGTGGGTGTATCAAATCTCTGCAACTGCTCTGTTTCCATCATTATTGGTTCACTCTGCTCCGCCCCTACTGGTTCACTTTCTTCTGCCACTAAAGGTGATGGTATGTGTTAGTGTCCCGTGATTTGGCAGATTGGTAAACCCAATGACAGGGTAACATCAGACCAGTCTTTAGAGTCATAGGACCTAGCCTTCCTAGACTCAGAAAGGGCTCTCTCTATTATGCGAAGGATGTGAACTTGTTCGCTTTGGATGATTGATTTTAGGCTAGTTGTTAAGTGTCGGTTTGTTTGTTTGTTTTGGGTTGGGGTAAGATGATCCAGTAGGATAGGTGGAGTGAGAGGTTATCAAATCAATTAGGCAATGGATTCTATGATTTCATTGATATTTTGGTAGCGAATCGGGGTACATCACAAGGAAAATATAGTGTAGTTAATGGATCTTTTAAGTTTATGTGTGAGGTGAAATGGACATCAAGTTTGAGAACCAAGGTAGGGCAAAGGGAAGTTAAGAATACTTTGTCAAATACCTATGAACAGAGAGGTCTTAAATACTGATAAGCAAAAGATACTAATCATGAGATAGGGCACACCATTTACTCAATGACAATAATTTTAAACAAATAAACATCCAAGATAAACAATCCAGTGGAACAAGGAAGCAAGAGAACTTATCTAACTTCAATGATTCTACTTTCAAGGTTTGAAAACATATAAGAGACAAATAACATCAATAAATGAAGAGAGAACACCTAAACATCATTCATTAAACTATAAAGAACTTCGAGGCAATCTGATAAGCATATTCAAAGGGCAAGATTGAAACAAGACCTCTTTGACTTAACCTAACAATCAATACATCAAAGAGAGATTTGAAGACAGAGTTTAGATAGCCTTAAACAAGCAGGGCTTACCATGAATCATGTTTATAAACTAGAATATTAATCCAATAATGAAATAGAAAAGCTTAGGTGGGCCTAAGGAGAAATGAAGAATTCTTTAAGATAACCCAACAGAAGAAAACATGGAAACAATAGCTAACAGGAGGACTGAGGTGCCTCAAACAACATTTCTCATCCTATACTCTTCTGAGCTATTGAAAAATAGAAAGATGGACATATGGAAAACAAGAAAAACATGAACATATGAAATATACATCACCATTAACTAAACTTAGGGATCCTGCAAGCAAGCCTCATCACCATCAATCAAGGCAATTCATCCACAAGCTCCACAACACTAAATTGTTCTTCAACTTCAAAAAACCATGTATTGGTCTTAAACACATCAAGTCCCAACTGTTTACAATGAATCCTCATGCCTTATATAACAAGAAAGGTGGAGGAAAACCAAAGAGAGTATTTAGAAGCCTATTAGCCAACAAGAAATATCCTAAGTTGTCCTTGAGGCCTTGCAAGGCCCAAGGCACATAAATATCTAAAAAATATATTTTTTGGCCTTGAAAAGCATATGAAAACTTGCTAAATGCACATTCTGCCCAGTCATCCACAGGAGCACAACACACTATGTCAAAATTTGAAAATTTTCCAGGAGCGCAGCACAGAGACAGAAAAAATAGGTCTTTTTGTAGCAGTGTTTTGGAGGCCTTCCCGATGTCGGAAAAGGCTCTGTGATAGCTCATTGGAAAGCCCTTGAAGTATAATTTCCAGATCTACATTTAGTTCTTCAATATTACCTCTGAAAGTTTCCAAAAAATTGAAAATTACAAGACTTCAAGGAGCACAACACATGCTCTGAAAAATGGGCAGAATGGTGAAAAAATGAGTGTTTTTTACCCTTTTGGGGGATCAAAACAACTCCAATTGAGCTGAAAATTGGTGAGATTACTCCTCTAATGATGGGGAATCCAAAAATGTAAACATCACCTCCTGAAGATGCCCTCGGAAAAAGCAGAGCACAGGGTGTGCTGGGCTCCTAGACTCAAAATTTGCAAAAAACAAAAACTTGTTCAATTTCTCCGAAGTTTGGTAGGTAGGTGCCTCATGGGTCTTGGGAGACCTGTAGAGAAGCTTGGGCCAAAATACCAATCCTAGCTTGGTATTTTTTATCTTTTGGTTCTGAGCCCTCATTTTGGGCAGTTTTGAGTTTTTTCCTTGCAAAGTGGTTTCTTCGTTCACAGTGCTCAGTAATTCTCCTTTGCAAGTCTAAGTCTTTGTTGGCCTTCTCTAGTTTGGCCTCAAGATGTATGTTGGCCCTCTCAAGCCATGATTCCCTATTATGCTCAATTTCCATGGTAAGGAGTTCACTGAGGGGAAATTTTTGTGCTTGGGCTAATTCTTCTTCTTTCTGCTTTGCCAATGCTTTCCTAAGACCCATAGTCCTAGGTCTCCTTCTAGTTTGACCCTCTTCATCACTACTTTCCTCATAAGTTCCCATGTACTCCTCCAACTTTACTTGTGGCCTTTGAGCCTCTTTCCGGTATTTGAGCGCCCTTGCTTCATAGATGGCCTGCTGGCCACTCATTTGTTTGTTCTGCATCTGCAAGAAGTGAATGACATCTTTAGAGCTTTATAATTCAAATTCCAAGTCGTTGATCTGTGCATTCCTATCTTGTAAAAGGGATTTTACAATTATTGTCTCATTTTCCTCATCACTGTCTATGTGAATGAGTTCAAACTCTCTTTCCTCCTCATGATTATCTTCTTCCTTTTTCACTTGTTGTTTACCTTTGTCAATTATTTGAGTTGAGGAGGATGGCATGGCCCCTTTCCCTTTGGAGGCAGCAAACACATGCCTCTTTCCTCTTTGATAGGTAATGGGGAAAGGTGTGTTAGTATGATTCTTTCGTCGTAAAAGATCACTTTAGCTATGCATATCAAGTAGCCCTAACATCAAGTATGGCTGCAAAATATCTTTAGATTTGCTGCATAATATTAACGAAGACAAAAGACACACAGAGCAAAATGTGAAATGGCTCCATGCATCCAATGGACAAGACAAGAACAATGTATAAAAAGAATCTTATATTATATTAAAGAACAAGACCTCATAGTGAGCAAGAAAGGTGCAGTCCCCCTCTGGGACGGGTTCTTGTAAGTCCTCAGTGTTTCAGATCTAAAATTCCTCTCTTTGGTTGATATGAAAAACCCTAACAAACATGGAACTCAATGGGAGTTCAAAATGAAAACAAAATGAAATTGGTGACCAAGAGTAGATCTAGTGTCACGATCTAGTGCAATGGAGGTGACTAATGAATGGGGAAAACCCTTCTATTTATAACAAAATATTGGGGTGTTCTAGAACTCGGTGAATGAATAAAATATTATCAATCACATTCTAGAATCACCTTTTAGGAATATTTTATTATATTTGTTGGAGGGAAAAGGGTTTTTGACTTGGGTCATTTTATTTATTTATAAATAATAAATAAATAAATGATTTATTTATTATTTAAGGGAAATGAGGGGAATATAATTAAATAAATAATGGTTTATTTAATTATTTAAAAATGATTTAGTCAAATTTAACTAAGATTAGTATTTAAATAGTGATTTCAATAAGTTTTTCTTAGGAAATAATTAAATAAATAATGATTTATTTAATTGATTACCTTGTTTTGGGTTAAATATGACCAAGAAATGTAAACGGATGTGGTGCAAGCGATTTTACTTGGGGTAAAATTAGTCTTACATGGTGTACTTGGGTTTATCTAACGATAATGGGTTAGATGACCAAAAAATGGTGTAACAGATTGCCCCAACGCACGAGTGTTAGGAGCAAATCGTATGACCGAAGTACGTTGTAAGAACTCAATCACTAGGTAGTAAGAGGGAAGTGAGAGAGAGGAATGTAAGGTATTCTAAAGCGTGAAAGGACTGGACCTTGAGGAGACGAGACTTACAGGTGCAACAAGTCTCTAGTTTATGAGGTGGTACCTTTTTTAAAGGTGGCGGGGGAGGCATACCTATGCCCGCCGAGACAATAGTACACACAAGAAGGCACCCGGAAAACCACGGAACGTAATAGTAAAACCAGTGTTGGCCTAAAAATGAGCCAGATAACTAGAATGATGAATCCCACATACATGTCATGCTTGGGAGAATCGTCGGGACTTATACAATAATATTTGAGTACATGAGATATAAATATGCCCAAATGCCCCCTACACACGGGGAAGGGCTTGCAAAATCTAACTGATACATGCAAATCAAAGAGGCGCTGCAAGCGGTTGAGGCTGATATCATCAAATGAGAGGAGCTGCATCAAGGGCGGAAATGAAGAAATCATCCGAGCATGTGGGGCGCTACCTGCAGGGCCACCCCCTCATGAGGGTTCAAACATCTCACACATGCCCTGGAATCACCAATAGCTGCTGCTACATCTCTGGACCATCAAATGTATAGATCACGATCATGATGAAAAGAGCTCAAACCAAGGTACACTGCCCCCTAGACCTGGCTTCTGGAATAAATGAGCTAAAGTTGACAGAAGTAGGTCTGCCATAGGTGAGGAAATAAGGGAACCCCAACTAAGGCACGAGGGAAAATAGTAGAGTGACGAAAAGATAGACACTAATGATGATGATGGAATGAGGGATACTGAGTAGCAGATGGATGACTTCCCTTGTTAGAGCACAAAGGGCATGAATGGCATGGCAGCAACTGACACAATATCATGAGGGATACGGGACAGTGGGACTGAAGGCCATAATGTGTGACACGAGATAGGGACCGAGCAATGAAGGATGGAGGGCTATAGTGGGATACAAAGGGACTCGGGATAGATTCCATGAATGCGATGATGACTCAACTCGGATGCTCTAAACAAGGGCGACTCGATGGTGCTGCCACACAGTAAAGGTCCAATGGGGGACCATAATAACATGAGTAGAATAGGGTATCTCATGATGAAAATCAACACGAACAAGGACAAGTAAGGAGGTAAAGTGGTGCCCCCAGTACAAGTGTTGTAAGTGAGGAAATTCGATTTGGAGGAGAGGTGAATAGACACTTCGTGGAGGCAATGGGTCCTGGTGAAGTATCAAGGGACTAAAAATTAACAGGTACCTAGAGCTCATGAACAAGCCAGGTCGCATTTTTTGGGGTTTGTGTTGTGGCCTGGGTAGCAGGTACTGGGCAAAAAACTGCGACCTATCGCAGGAAATGACCTGAAAAGTGCGACCTGTCAGAGAAAGGGGGTTTCAGTGCTATTTTTGGCTGAGATCTGGAATTTGTATGGTTGAGGGGCCTAGGTGCCCCCAAGCATGTTGTGGTCATGCCAAAATGTATTAAGGGGAATCTAAATACATTTTAATGATGTGATGCGCCATTTTTTTGTGTTATGGTTATGCAATATGAGAAAGGAAATGGAGGATTACCAATCTCTTTTAGTACTGCATATATGAATCAAATGGACTTTAAGTTTTTGGGTTGGCATAACTGGTGTCACTATCCCAAAGAGAGGATTTGGAGATAATGAACTGATGCTCTTCTGGAAAACCTATAGGTTGGTCAACAACAATGTCTAAGAGACTGGGTTGCGGATGGAAAATGAAGGAACGATAAGGGGTATCATCCCGAGAGTGATCTGAAGTGATATGGGACTCTAGAGGTTCTTCTAAATGTGGAAGAATAATGGTACTAGAGTCGGCACGACCAGATATACTAGGAGAGTTGTAGAAAATTGCTTCTCTTTGTCTCTCAAATATGGGTGCCCCCTTACTCAAACATTGGGTTTCAATGTAATGGCCACAAGGTGTATGTGGTGTGAATGCATGGGTTCGATGTAAGGGGGAATAGATAAAGTCAGGGGTGGGGATTTTCTCCATAATTTCTTCATCGTGATAGAACATAGGGTGTCTGGTGGAAGAAATACCACCTGATGCGGCGAAGCTACATGACTCATCATCATGAGAAGAGAGGTTCACATGCACATCGTCACAAGGGGTGACAGAAGAGTAAGCAGATAAGGGATTTGCCGATGTTGAGCCCAGGGTGATCGCTGAAGGAAGGTAAAGCGAAACAACAGGGGAAGATTCAGAGGAAATGTTCCCCGAGGGTCGCATGGATGATGAGAGGTAGAATATGGTGGACGAAGGCTCCGTCATCTTGATATCAAGAGGGGGAATGTCAATGGGAGCCATCTTGTCTAGTAATTCTGGTGAAGCAAAACGTGCAAATAGGGAAGAGGTGGACTCGTTATGCTTGGCCTCGAATTGGTGGACTGCGGCTAGAGAGGTGCGGAAGTCCTTGAGGCGAGGACAAAGGTGGGTGTAATGGCCATGGAGATCACACAAGGCACAGGGGTGGTTAGTGTGAATATTCTTGGGGTTCTTGGCCACGGCCATTGAAGGAACAAAGGCTTCCGGGACCGTGGACTCAGGGGACGTGACATTAACCATGGGCTTGAGATGAGGCAACTCAGGGCAGGTATGGGTGGCATGACCAACAACATCACACAAAGCACACTGGATGGTATTCTTTGGAGGCCGAGGAGGGCCAAGGTTTGTCGGGGCTGCCTTGTCCTTTGATGCCCCCCTGCGATCTTTGCCATTCTTACCCGAAGCAGTCACAACAGGAGGTGGGTCCTAGTGAGGTGACGGAGGCACTGTTGCAGCGGGAGAATTTATGGGGACTGGTTGGACCGGGGTCAAAGTAAGATAAGGTTTGGGTTGACCAGGTGGGGTAGCGGTTGGAGGATCAAGGTACCAGACTGGAATCCCAAGGGTCAGGTTAGGAAGAGAGAGGGTGGCCATGACAGATACCGTGTACACTTCTGGTGGGGGAGCTAGAAATGTTAGCTGAACAGCGGGGTCATGGCCAGGAGGGACAACGCCGAGATGGTTGAGACTTGGTGGAACCGACCCAGGAGGGTAGAGAGGCACATGGGTATCAGCAGTATGAGAAGGGGCTCAGAGAGAGGTTCTGGATATTTAGGCGAAGAGCTAGGAGGATAAGGCGCAAAGTGCAGATTGGGGTGAATATACTAGCCGAAGCGGGCTGTTTAAGGTCAGCCTGAGACGATTGCATCATGCAAACATCCGCTAAGCTAGGATTAGAGACAGGAGGAGGAGGAAGACCAAGGAGGGTTCCAAGCAAGGAGGAGTCTTTGTAAACGCCGGGGGAAACATTGGTCAAAGAATCAACGGTTTGCTTATTGGTGATAGCAGAGATGGTGGACTCAGGGGAAGTATGAGATGTTGGTTCATGATATGTCAACTGGTCAATGGTGACAATCTTTCCATTATGTGGGAAAAACAACTTGTGGTGGATGGCGAATGGGACAATAGACATGGCATAGGTGTAACTACGCCCTAAAATACTGTTATAGTCAAGAAGGGCGTCGATAACTTCAACGTCGACACAAACAATATTGCCTGCAAGGGTGATAGGACAGTTATGGAAAAGGCCAATGGGCTGGGAGGCATGGCCATCCCACGCACGAAGGGTGATTGTGGAAGGGGCCAGCTCAGGAGATCCGAGTTGTTTCCAAACCGAAGCGGACATTACACAGGTGGATGCCCCCTCGTCAATGATGCAGCGGGAAATGTTAGCGTTCCAGATTTTGACTGAGATTTGGAACGCTACGGAAGCAGGAAGAGGAGGAGACTTTGACTGATGGGCATCGAAAACAATCAATTGGTCATCTGCTGGATCTACAGTGCCCAGGGTAGAGAGGAGAGCTTTTCTTTGGGAGGGGCACGACTGGAGGAGTTCCAGCGTGGAAATGGCAACATGAGATTGGGCCAGCTCATCGACTATGCTAAACGAATGGGAAACTCGGTCAGAAGCAGCATTTCGACGTAATGGTCCCTTAGGAATTTTGGTATGAACCTCAGCGTTGGGCGGAGGGATATGCAAGGGACCATTAGTTGTCGAAAGAGGCTCTGTAGAACCTAGAGAAGGTGACTCGAGGGCAGATGGAGCAAGAGGCTGGGGGTACGGACGGGACTGAGTTTGAAGGTTAAGGTCGACGGTTATAGGTTGGTCAGAGTTCATCATGAGGATCTGGTAATCAGAGGTACCAGATGGAGGGGGTTGAGCGGTTACTGGTCCGTGAGGTGGTTGGGTAGCCACAAAGCCCTGCTGTGCATCCACCTTCTCTTGAGGGGGCGATGAATGTTGTTGCGGGGGTTGAAAAGACAAGGGAGGCGGAGGTGCGAATGCTGGAGGAGCTGGAGCACTAGGCTGTGGATATGGGTGATAATGAGGTTGAGGAACAGTGTGGTAAGCCGAAGGTTGGGCAGAAACACGAGGCGTGCCGGATCCTGGATGCGTGCTACCGGGAGGGGGAGAAGTGCAAGAGGTGGTGCCCCCTCCCCCAGGAAAACCATAGCTCATGGGAGGTTGGGCGGATGGATGAGAGAGAGCTCCAACGAAACTATCGGCGACATGAGGTGCCCCTGGTGCATTAGTGCCACTGGGTATGGGGACGTCAGGAAGGACGGTATAAACATAACCTGATTGAGCATAGATCAGGTCATATTTCAAGGCTATTTGGAGGGCAGCTTCTTCGGTTTGAGGGAAGTGGGATGCGACATCTTTGCCAATGGGAGGTAAGAAGAAAAAGTGTGTTCCGTAACGAAAAATAAATGTGCAGTAAATAAGACTAAAAGAACAGAAAATTAACAACGAAAAATGAAGCAATCTAACCCAAGAAGGAAGGTCTCGCAAAGCTAGTCTATAAGAGGGAAAAAAATAGGCAAAGCACGCTAAAAAGAGGCCAATAGTTCGAAGGTCCAGAGGGACTGGGATCTAAAGGGTAAATCTGCTGAAAAGTGGTGCAGAGGGCAGAAAATAAGCAGAGGAAAGGTTGCTGCTAAAAAGGAGGAGATCAGCTAAAAATAGAAGAGACAAGGCAGTGGCCTTAGAAATGAACCCAAAAAAAACGATATGAGGTGGTTTTGAGAGGGAGAAGAGCTGATCTAAAGGGATCTAAAAAGGAGGTATCCGATCGGAGAAAAAGAGGGCTGAAACTCTGGAAATTCAGACTTCTGAAACAGAGAAAACTCTCCCACAAAAAGTGGAGGGTACTTAAGCCCTAAAGGGCTAGATTCCCACTTAATTGAGTAAAACGGAGCAAGAATAGGTCTAAACGGGCGAAGATGGAGGTCAGACAATCCTGACAGAGGTTCAGACAAAACCCAGAAAAATTTCAGAAAAATTCCAGAAAAAAGTCCAGGTCGCAGTTTTGACCTGTTTTTCGCTCAGGTCGCACTTTTTGGGCTGTTTTCTGTGACCTGGGATGCACTTTTTGGGCCAAAAAGTACGACCTGCACTTCCGGTACTCTCGGGGGCAGATTTCAGAAAAAAGTGTCGTCTCAGCTGTGGCTGATGTCGGTCACCTGCGCAAAAAGGCCAAAAACACACGGAAGTGAGAAATTTGAATGTTTGAGGGTTTTAGAGGGGAAAACTAGCATAAAAATGGAAAAAATAGGAAAAATAAAAAATGGAAGAGAAACCCTAGGGTCTGAAACAGCTGGATATGCAGGAAAATAGACAACGACAGTGGTCGCAAAAGAAAACCCGTGTGGAGTCGCCAATTGTTAGTAAGATTCTTTCGTCATAAAAGATCACTTTAGCTATGCATATCAAGTAGCCCTAACATCAAGTATGGCTGAAAAATATCTTTAGATTTGCTGCATAATATTAGATCTAAGCATAAAAGACATTAAGCAGATAAAATGTGAAATGGCTCCATGCATCCAATGGACAAGACAAGAACAATGTATAAAAAGAATCTTATATTATATTAAAGAATGGGGCACCTGAGAGGAAAACAAGAAAGGTGTTTTTCAGTTCTCCTCAGTGGGATGAGTTCTTGGAAGTCCCTCGATGTTTCAGATCTAAAAATTCCTCTCTTTGGTTGCTATGAAAAACCCTAACAAACATGGAACTCAATGGGAGTTCAAAATGCAAACAAAATGAAATTGGTGACCAAGAGTAGA
This sequence comes from Pinus albicaulis, assembly GCA_034641835.2. Lineage (NCBI taxonomy): Eukaryota > Viridiplantae > Streptophyta > Pinopsida > Pinales > Pinaceae > Pinus > Pinus albicaulis. The sequence continues at coordinate 777,507,492 of CM076569.1, read as the reverse complement.
TCTAGTGTGATCTAGTGCAATGGAGGTGACTAATGAATGGGGAAAACCCTCCTATTTGTAACAAAATATTAGGGTGTTCTAGAACTCTGTGCATGAATAAAATATTATTAATCACATTCTAGAATCACCCTTTAGGAATATTTTATTATATTTGTTGGAGGGAAAAGGGTTTTTGACTTGGGTCAATTCCTTTATTTATAAATAATAAATAAATAAATGATTTATTTATTATTTAAGGGGAATGAGGGGAATATAATTAAATAAATAATGGTTTATTTAATTATTTAAAAATGATTTAGTCAAATTTAACTAGAAATAGTATTTAAATAGTGATTTAAACAACTTATTCTTAGGAAATAATTAAATAAATAATGATTTATTTAATTGATTACCTTGTTTTGGGTTAAATATGACCAAGAAATGTAAACAAATGTGGTGAAAGCGATTTTACTTGGGGTAAAATTAGTCTTACATGGTGTACTTGGGTTCATCTAACGATAATGGGTTAGATGACCAAAAAATGGTGTAACAAGGTGCAACAAGTTTCACTTGAAAACCTTGATCATAAGTGACCTTAGGACTGCTTTTCTCCTTATGGATGATATCTGTGTGTGCATATTTTTCACCTTGCTCTTGACTGCCCTTTTGAGAGGCATCCTCACTTTCTCTCATGCTAGCATCTCTGCCAGGACCCTTAGGACTGTCATCCTCTATTTTTGCAATGCTAGAGGTGTCTTTATCATTGTTTGGTACATATTCATCTCCATGACTGTTCTCTTCTTAATAATTTGACCTACTGTGTTCACTGTCAAACTCAGCCTTTGTATCACTGTCTGTACTCTTTTTAGGGTCACTGTCTTGGGCACCCTCATTAGTCTTTCCCTTACTATGATGGTCATTTTCTTCTTCACTAGGAGAGTTATCTTGGCTGATTCCTTCTTCACCATCTGGTTCATTACCCTGATTGGATCATGATCTTCATTGTTTTGCTCACTGAAATCACTTTCAAACTCTGTTTCTTGGCTGCCTTTTCCATCTTTGCCACTGTCATCTTTGTCTTCTCTATTGCTGGCATATGCCTCACCTCCAATGTCCTTTGTATTTTTAATGTCACTTTATTCATCATTTACTTCTTCTCCTTGAATGTCATTTGTTTTTCGATTGTCATTAGGCTCTCTATTTTCCTCTTTTTCTAGCTCACTTTTTTCCTCTTGATAAGCTGCCTCTGTCCCTGTATCCTTGGAGTCATATTATTCATCATTAGACCCACTGTTTTGGTCTTTTTGATCATCATTGGGATCACTAGTTTCATCTCTGTTTTCTTCTTTATCAATACTTTATTCTTTGTCACTGCCTTTATCACTTTCTTTTTCCTCTTTGCCTTTACTGATTTTTTCATTTTCATCTTCCTCTCCTTCACTGCTTTCTTCATTTTCATCTTCCTCTTCATCACTGCTTTCTTCTTGGTCATATTCCCCTCTTTCACTGCTATCTTCATGTTTTGATTTGTTAGGAGAAGGTGAAGGAGGAAAGTTTATTTGAGGAGGTGATTCATGTGAAGAGGATGAACCAAGGTTAGTGGAGGGTGATGGAGGTGTGTGAGGTGGAATTTGAGATGATGATGGTAGACTTTACAGAGGGATAGGTGTGGATTTGTGAAATCATCATGGGTGATGAAAACCTCCCATGGGATGCCTTGTTGTTCTAGTTGGTGTGAGACAATCACTTTGATGAGGGAATGATGAAAAAGGCTTGACATCTGTTGGGATGGAGGCCTCTTTTGCATGATGGAAGACATTTTCTCAATAATTTTACAAAGGTAGTAGGGAAAATGTAGCGGCTTGGTTTTGGTGAAATGCATGAGGAGTCTTATGTGGTAGGAATAGACTCTGGAGAACCTACCCTCACAGGTGAAGTATTTCATAATGATCTTCATTAGGAGAGAATATTTGTCCAATAGATGAGAGAAGGGAAACATGGTTTTGCAACCATCTTGAAAACTTGGTTTCAAGAATGGGTGATAGTGGCTTAGGTCCAGATGCATTTTTTTGAACCACCTTTCTCCTATGCAAGGTATTCCAGTGGCCATAGAGATGGCATTGGTGGTCAGCTAAAACTTCACCCCAGCTAGGTATACTTGGTGGTTATGAAGGTTTAGGGCAAAGAGCTTGGTCAACTGAGGGTGACTTTGGATCTTTTGTACTTTTTTCACAGAATTCATAGCATCCTAATTCTTGAAAACAGGAAAATATAGTAGGAGAGGCTATCAGTTCTTCAGTTCTTATATGCTCAAACCTATTTGGCTTCCCACCCTTCCTTTGCTGCTCTTTAGGCCTTTGACTTGCCTCATCAATGTCAACACTGCCTTCCCTAGGCATTATGTCCTTCACCCCTGCCTCAAGAATTTTTGAAAAGAATTGACACTACTTGTGGAAGGATGTGAAAATGGTGAATGAGATGGTGAGGTTCTAATTAGGTCAAGGCTCAGGAGTGTATAGGCCAAGTGTTTTCTTTAGGATTTCACTGCCTTCTCTAAAATCAACTTCCAATTTTATTTGTAATCTTATCTTTAGAAAAATAGGAACATGTGGGAAAAGCTCAAAATACCTCTCAAAATATCTCCACAGCTGAAAAAACTGGCTCAAAACACCTTGTGGGTAGGTCGGGCGCTCCTAAACGAATGGTCGGGCAACTCCTAAATAGGTTTTGGTCACCTCCTGCACGTAGCTGTGTGCCTCCTGGGCAGCTCTAAACATGTTTGGGTCACCTCTTGCACGGAATGTCGTGTAGCTCCTGAACAGAGTTTCGTGCAGCTCCTGAACGCAGTTGCGTGCAGCTCGGGTGGCCCTGAACGCAGTGTCGTGCAACTCCTGAATGGAGTTGTGTGCAACCTTCGAAAGCAGTTGCGTGCAGCTCAGGCGGAGTTTCGTGCAGCTCCTGAACGTAGTTTCGTGCAGGTGCTGAACGTGTTTCGGGTGGCAGGTTACCTTCTGCATGAAGTTAGAAGGCGTGCAACATACTCCCTCTTGGGAAGTCCTGAACGTCCTGTCGGGCAAGTGCTGAACGCTGTTGGCAGGAGCACAGCACACTACCTCTGCACGCCGGTCGGGCAAGTGTTGAACGCTGCCTCTTCTACAGGTGCGCAATGCCTCTGCACAGGAACGCAGCGCCCTTCGGGGATTTGTATGGCAACCTTGTACAGGAGCGCAACGCCTGAAAAACTGCCTGAAGACTCTGTCAGGATTTCGAAAAACTTGGAAAACCCTCAACCCTTTTGCAAATAACCAAATGGAGCTAGGAGATGCCGTTTGGGTTGTTTTTATACCCATTTTTGAAAAAATTAGAGAAAAAAAACCCACTCTTCTAAGGTTTATGGTGTGTTTCTCCCCTTTTCAATATGCTCTTTTTCTCTTTGTAGGTAGTGTCAAAAAGCAATGTTTTTTGATCCTCTCATTTCTTTTGGAGTTGGCACTTTTTCAAAAACCCTTGGAAACTGGTGATTTTGCTTGGTTTTTCCATTTTTTCATATTGAAACTATTTCCTCTCTGATTGACTACTTGATGGATGTTGACCCTTTTTTGAGAGTTCTGTGTCTTTCATACTGATACCCTTTTCATCTTTTTCAACTTTAAAAGGCTGCTTTCAAATGTCCTCTGAAAATTTTTTTGTCCCTTTGATGGAGTTGCATGACCTTTTTAATCATTCCTAGAAAGATTTGGTTCTGCTTCATGGTGTTGATGCATCTCTGTATTTGCGATTTCTTACATAGATATCTCACTGGGCAGTCACCTGTTGTGCCAAATAGCTGCAACTCCACTGATACTCTTTCTAAATTTGGCCTTTATTGTAGTGAAATAATGTTGTCTTAACAAACCTTAGAATTTTTTCCCTGACATCATCTTCTTATCTCTGTTTGTAGTCACCAAGGAGGCTTTTCACTCTGGCTTTTTGTTTATTGAATCTTTGATTGGTGCACAGTTGTGCTCATGTGCCACTGTCTTCAGGACCTTATGCATGGGCTCTTTGATGGGCAACACTTTACAAAAATTTGTTATGATATCATGATCCTCCTTGGGAACTTAGGCCTATTGTGTCTTTTCTCTTGCAGTGGAATGTCATTTATGGGTTTAGGCCTCCTACTTTACATCTGTTCTGCTGTTGACCATTATAAATCATTCCTGCAGAAATTCTTGAACATGGGCAAACTTTCTTTATGCAGACTTAATGCTTGATCAAGGAGATACCTTTGGAGGCCTTTGATGTATTTGGACAATGATAAGTTTCACCCTTGTTTTCACTTGACTTCACCTTTGAATATCTGTAGAAACAGTGAAATTAGAACCATGACAATGCATAACCTAGGAGAACCTATATGACTTATTGGGATGTCCTTTGGAATAGGTCTTTGACTGGAAAGCTTGAATTAGGGTTTGGAGGTGAAGAAAAGGTTTTGACACAATTTTATGCATTACCATCCTAGACAATTTAAAAACTTTGATTTACCTAAAGATCTTAGAAAGGGAGTTCAGAATCACCATTGCTTGAGGCACTTGGTGAGTAGAGGAAAATTTTTGGGTTAATTGGCGAAACAAGGTGTGAAAATAGAGGGCTTAGGCAAACAAAGACAGAGTGTTATAGGCAGAGGTGGCGAACATAGTGAGTAGTGAGGGACATCAGTCCATGATTTGGTCTTCGGGGAGTGATAGGATGGGCATGCCCTGACCCAGTAGTAGGATAGCGAAAAATTGGTCTTAAGGATAATGAAGGTTGTGGGATTTATATAACTCACATGATTCTTGAATTTTGTTTCTAGAAATCCGGGAAAAGTATTTAGTCATCTAAATAGGTAAAAATTACTGATGAATAATAGTATGCCTCTAGGTTTAGGAGTAATTTTATGGGTAATGGTATCCATTTCAAAACCACTAACAAAAATAAAAGAATACCAGTCTCTGCCTAGTCTTTGTACTCATCTAAAACCAACAATTTTATTAAGCCATGATGAAAAAGCGAGGTTTCACTTCCCTCAGATTTAGCTTGAACTTTATTTTCCATTTTTTCTAAGCTTATGTGTAAATATAAAGGTAGATCAAGAGATATCTTACCAACAAAGTGTAGAAGAAGCTTGAAGTGGTAAGAATAGACTTTATGATATCTCCCTTCACATGTGAAATATTTCTGGATGATAAGCAGTAGCTTCGAGAAATTGTCCTTCATGAAGCTCCTTGGAGTGGCATTTGCAAGGTTAACTTCACTATTTTCTGGCTTGATAAACTCTTGTACATTCCTCCATGTTGAATTTGAACCCTTTGAACCATTTTTCTTGTCCTCTTGGAATCCTTGTTGCTACTGCAATGATCTCTAGTGTTACAGTGAGATTCAACATTCCCACTTTTGTAGCTGTTCCATTGAAGTTTAGGGAATATTATTTAGAAACCTATACATGGCATCCCTGTAATCTTTCACAAAACTGTAAATATCCTGTTCTTTTGAAAACTTCTACAGCTGTTGGGTCTTCATTTATCAGGTTCATATCTGATGTCTCATATCTAAGACAGTGGCCACCTTTGTTGGTCTTCCTCTTTGCAACCATGGTTCTTTAATGTCTTCTCTGCCTCGCTTGATAAGTTGTACCTGCAAACCTTTGAAAATACCATCCACAACTTGGACTCAGTGGAATAACTCTCCAAAGCTCAATAACACGCAAAGAAGGAATGGAGAATGAAAAATGACTCAATTTGGAAATATTTTGAAGTTCGATGACAAATCATAGCATAATGATGACTCATACATGCTTAAAATGGTAATAATGACTTTAGCCCTGACCATGTACCTTGATCTTTACCCTAATTGACTCGAATGGTATCTAACTTATCCTTTTCAATCATTTTCTGACACCTAATAGCTAATTTGACAAGACAAACAAGAATCCTTACTTTCGTAGCATTCCTAGTGTATTTATGGGCATTTTTGCTACGAAAGTATTAGTATTTTTGTAGCGAAAAGTGAATTTTCTCTGTGTATTTCGCTACGAAAGTGTGGATTCTTGGTTAAAATGACTCTTTTGGTGCTATAAACTTGGGAAATGAAAAATTTCAGAAAATCATGACTGATGTGACATAAAAGGATTTGAACGAGGGTGCGTTTAGACCTTAGGATAGGCTAAATAAGAAAAATTAAAAATTTTACTTGACCAAGTAATGAAAAATGAATTCTATGACCCTACCTTTGACACATGAACCTCTAGGACTTTGTTAAATGATGCTTCATTTTTTCTGAATGATAACAGATAGAAAGGGAAATATTGAAGAAAATGTTAATATTTTTATTTATGTATTTGGGCACTTATTGGCATGTTTTACCTGCAAAATGCAAGGAATTCCCCATCAGGTAATCGATTACAGAGCATTGATTGAATTTACAAGGGAAAAAGTTTATGACAAATGAAGACTCCATGGCTTAAGGAAATCTAAATGATTTTGCAAGTAGTAGAAGATAGAGATGAAAAAAGGGTAAGACACAAATTAATTTTAAAGATATTTCAAAGTGATAGATTCTTTAGGCTGAATAAATTTTAAGAGATATTCCCTAAGTTGTGGCAGGGATAAACTTGAATAATAGATACTTACCATGACCTCATTATCCTATACACATTTGTTTTAGTGGGTATAATATTTCCAACTTTGCACATATGAGGTCGGAAGCTATTAAGTGAGATCATGAGTAAAATCAAGAATAAAAATTATATTATGATGTTGATCGATAAACCTTGGTGATCGGATTGTAACTTTGAATAAAAATTGGAGTATGAAACAAAATTGTATAGATATTGCATGAAACAAAATTGTCTGTACTGATTTCTAGAAAAGAATTAAAATATAAATTGTATGAAACAAAATTGTATAGGTTTATGTTTTCTAAGCGTTATTAAATTAGGTACATGTAGCTTCTAAATTTGACTTGCTATTGTGGAAACCATTCTCTCTCTTTATGGAGAAGGAATAAGCCTTTTTGTGCCTCACTCCGTGGATGAGTTGTTAAAACTTAAAAGGATTTTATATAAGGATTACTACTTTGTTAAACAAGGTTGTATACTCCTCATTGACACTTGTTATGCAATCAATACTAGTCTGGACACATAGAGCTTATAACTTAGGTACCAAATTCGTGATAAGGAATACGAATCAAGCTGGGTGTTTCCATAACTATCCACATTGAATATTATAGATTAGCTAATTGGTATAAGTCACATGTTATAGCTGTGTAAAGTTTAAACATGTCCAATTCCTACTTTATGATTGTGTAAATGCACATACTGCCACTGAATTCTACAATTAATGACATTCAACTCAAATACCTATATTTGCCTTGTTGATAGTACTGAAATGAGACTTCTAATTTTTCTACAGGGTTAAGTCCCTAAAACTCACCTCTAAATTTGACTTGCTATTATGGAAACAATTCCCTCTGTTTATGGAGAAGGAATAAGCCTTTTTGTGCCTCACTCTATGGATGAGTTGTTAAAACTTAAAAGGATTTTAGGCTTTCAACGAAAAAGACCTATTTAATGGACTCATTATATATTCTGAAAATATTGAGAATCCCTTTACTGGGCATCCTCTACCCACACTTATCTGATCTCACATTATCCAAGACAACATGTGGTAAGAATTAACCACTGTCCTCACCATTTTATTTTGATTTCCTTCATTCATAGGTATATCCCATCTTGGTTGTGTAGATAAAGGCTGACACACGCTATTACATATGCCCACATTAAATTTTTCTAGTATAAATCTATGAACTCTATTATATGTGCAGTTCATGGTATACATGGCAAGAACTGAACCTCTTAAAATTTACGTCCTTGAATTTTAATGACAATTCACATGCATGTTGTTGTAGATATCGTCTAAGCAGAGAATCTTGTTTCACCAATCATGATATCAAAATGCTTTTACATATTATATAAATGTTGTGTGAATTTACCAATTTCTTTTTTTGTTTGTCCTAAATCTTGTGTAAACATGCCCAATTCCTCCTTTATGATTGTGTAAATGCACACACTGCCACTAACTATTGCAATTAATGACATTCAACTCACATACCTATCTTTTCCTTGTTGATAGGTGTAGTGGTGGTTTTGGTGCACAAGTGTACCAATCCACCGGTGCTTGGTAGGAATGATTGCAACCTACAAGATATGGTCACAGGCAGAAAATATGGTTAGTAGGTTAGTGAACACATGTTAATATATACAAAGCACACTAAATTATGGAATGTAGTATGCTGCATATAAGAAGAAGAAACACAACTAAACTAAAACAAAAACAAAATATCACAATGAGTCAAATGAGACAATAATGCAAATGGTGGAATAAAATCCCCTCTTATTGACCTCTGTTAGTAAGAAAGATAAATTGTTACAAACTTGCCAAAGGATCCTTAGAACTATGGAGTTATAAGACCCGGTGCAAGGAAGTTTTTACCCTTTATTTGATGTCTCAATGCCTCTCTCTTCTCCAAAGGGATTGAAGTTGTTGGGTGGCCAACAACTGAATCCTCTAACTCTCCTGATGCTCTGGATTACACACTGCTAGCTTGCTCATGGGAAATTTGGCCAACATAACAATGTGTTCTCATTTTGTTCTTCTCCTGGTGGAAATTTATAGGCAAATTCAAATCCTTCTTCCCTCTCTTGGTACACATGTGGATGGTGACCCAAGAGAGAGGGTTTATTCCTTTGTGTCTCACTTGAGGTACCAAGGTGGCTTAGGTGGTTATCCTTGGGCGGCCTCAAATGGAGGATCATTTCCTGAAGTGTGTCAAGTGGTCCTGGATGGTGACTTCCGCCACTCCCAGGACCGCATGGATTTTTGAGGGAAAGTCATGCAGACTAACGCACCTATCGAAGAAAATGTGCACAAGGCGCATTTTTCCCGTGTCTCTGGTGTGAAATTTGATTTTTGACTCTTGACCTTAGAGATTTTTTAATTTTTTAAAATCCTCTAATGTTCCTCAACCTTATAAATCCTTCTGCTTGACATTTAATACTGTCATTTTTCTTGTCCAATTTTTCAGTGCTAACATTTTCCCCCTAATGTGTGAGGTCTAGGAAGAACTGTACAACCGAAATACATCATAGTTTATTTTCTATGTAACCTGTGTTGAGAGAGAGAGATACCTGCGTACAACCCAAGGTTGGAAACCCCTTACAGTGGGTAGAAGAATGACCATGTTTTGTCGGAAACCTGTAAGAAATAGTATGATACAATAAATACAATTTTTTTACGAGGTGGGCATGTCCCATGCTCGTAATGCTTTGGCTAGCTAAACAAATCTATTTGATAGATAAAGGTTCGGCTTGCGTCACTGATATGGCAGTGATCTGCTGATTTGGTTGATGACGACAATTGTTGACGCCCTCAAGGGAGTTTTTTATTTGATGATAGGTTGAGTGTGGTGCCTATATGCATAATTTTGGTATGGCATATAAATTCTCATTGTACGCATGGGTGTATGACTGGGACCTTCCCATGTAAGCATTGCTGAAAGAGATGCTTATAATGGCACGGGTCTTTGATGAATCTGAACAAAGTGAAATGGTTGTAAAGTACGATACCATCTTGACATGAAAGCTTGTGTTGTAGTCGAATGCTAGGAGGATTGATGACATCTATGGGTAATGATGATTCCAACAGTGCTACCCGAGGATGCCCCTATTGTGGTGGGGAGCCATCCAAGGTGCTGCTTCCTTTTTGGAGAATGGTTGTTGAAGTCGACAAAAAGGAAGCCTCAACCGAACGACAGAGCTACTGATGCAAGGGACCAGGGTCTCTGATTTGATAGGTTTAAGATAGGCATGATGGCGAGGGATGGCTGAAAACTGATGATGAGAGTTTGGTGGCCCAAGGTCGGAGCATAAAAAGGAATTTTGGTGGTAGTCATAACTATTTATGATGAGGAAAGCCCTGGAGTCGGTAGGATGTCCAGGGTGGGTATATGTTCGTTATGAATTTCATGGTGAATTTGCATGGAAGGTGTGATGCTACAACCAAGGGTGACTAGGGACTGTTGCCAAGGGAGAAAAATGGACGGATGAGTGGGGGAATATTCTCCATTTGAGGTTTTTGTACACTTGCCAAAAAAATGAAAAAATGGGATTGGATTGTACAAAACACAGAGACGGGTGCCCCAAAAACATGAAAATTCTCACTCACTAATGATGTGAGGAAGGTGTTTTTTCTGAGGGTGGGGGCCCCATTGGTTGGTCTCTTATGTGGGGATGATGAAGCAGATGGAACATATCACATATGGGCTATGCTAATGGAGGCATGGTAGGCCAAATGCGAGACCTAGTGGTGCGTATTCGATCTACTTGCAAGAAATGGTAGTTCGAGAAAGGGGTTTTATTTCGGTATGATAAAAATTTACTTGATGCATGGTGGATGAATGGACATGAAGTGCTTCCCGCACTGAGGTGGTATGGTCATGACGTCATTATTTTATGATGCATGGTCTACTTTGAGTGATAGATGCCATGGAGGAAAGGCTCTATCGACCAACCGAGATGTTCATCATGTGAAAGGTGGGGAGATGATAAACATGGTCGGGTGTTTGGAACCTATGGTTGATTTCTTGTGGAGAAATGATGTCAAGATAGGCAAAGTTTTTCTGGGACTCTATCATGCTGAGGGTAGGATGATACCTGCTCTGGGATATTCGGTGCAAGGGGCAATGGATGATTTATTATGTCGTACAATACCTGCAACAAAATACCCCAATTGAAAGCATATTTATGATTAAAATATATTATTGAAAACATTTGCTGAATGAACAGAGGATAAGAGAGGGCATACCTGTCAGGACTGAAAAATTAATTTTTTGGAGGTGTGAATGTGTGGAGCCAACTTTGGGCGTTATGAGGTGCTGATCACTGTGTTGCTTTCTATTCTACAATTGGGTCCTTTGAGCTCTTATTATGGTCCTTCAAACAATCTGAAAAGGGTGACATATAGGCCGATATGGCTCATTTTAGCTCATTTGTGACATTTGAGTGTTTGAGAGTTTGAGAAGTCAGAGGTTGTTGCTACGTTTTTCTTTCTGTTGCGGTCAGCCTGTGCACCCGGGATTCGTGCTACTAGAGCCAGGTCGGCCCTAGAACGTCCCGCATTTAATTTTTTCAGTGTGACTAGGCAGAGGCCATACAAACTGGGTTTGTACGGAACCCAAGCAAATTTTTACCTTGATTGCGCGGGCGATCAAGGTACATGTGCGAAATTTCTGCACGAAACTAAGGTTTTGCGCGAAAATTTCGTGCTTGTCATTTATTTATATGCGTGACCTCTACGCATGTCTGAGATACAAGCGCACGGTCAGCGCACCTATTTGAGAAATAGGCGCACTGAAAGGCCAAAGCTATTATTGGAATTTTTTTGGGAAAATTTTCAAATTTTTGGTTTTTTTGATGTCACTGATGTGTGTCTATTTGGTGACAGGATGTTGTGGAGGGAGAGAGACTGACCTGACCTCCGGATGGCTGTGGCACAAGATAATGATGCTTGCTAGTAGCTGGCGCAATGGGGTCTTCTCAAGTTTCTTGAGAATGACCTCCTGAGATTGTAGGATCGGTTACTATGCTACTTTGTCTGATGCTGGAATAGGTGGCGCAGAGTTATGGTGCTATGAGGATGTGATTTGAATATCCGTCCAGAGATGGATATATATTTTGTGATAGGGCTACTACTTCAAGGTGAGGTGCCCCATACCCACTTCCTTGCAGGAGTGTCGACCTTCGGTGATTTGCCGAAATTCGTTGTGGTGGGGCGCCTCTCATGAAGGGGTGCATTCTGATAGAGTTAGTGGCTGATTTAGCTGAGCGATGTGCTCTAGCGATGATTGTGCACCTGATGGGATCATCGTCACCACACAGGGCGTCGGGGCCACAACTAGGTGTCTTGCACCGTCTGAGGGTCGAGCGCTTCTTTGATTTTTCCTGTCATTGCTATGATGGGATGGTGGCCCAGTTAGCGAAGGTCCGTGATGGATCTAAGCTATTCACTTATGCTAGAATCCTATGTAGCATCATGTATGAGAGGGTGGCCTTGCTTCAGCCCATGGTGGCTATGTCTGCGGGGGATCATTGGGACCCTCGCATGAGGATATGGGATCTAGTTATGCCTCACAGTGGGGGAGGAGTGGTGGGACATTATTGGAATGCAACCACTGAGGCTTGGTTTAAGGTCAACCCTCAGATGTTCCTCCCCTATCCATATGTCAGGATGGATTTTTGAGGAGACGCGAATATGGGTCTTCCTGCTGGATATGCATGGGGATCAGTAGGTATGATATTTGTGTTTTATTCTGCATTTTTTGTGTATTTATGATTTATATGTGTATTATGATGACACTGACATAATTTTGTTACTCTTGTAGATGTTGGCGAGCTTGGGCACCCTACAGCTTGGTTGGTAGGACACCATCTGCCCCAGAGGGCTCAAGGAGCTCCGCCTCCACTTGGGGGGCAAGGAGGAGGTTTGGCGCAGCCCCAGGGTGGAGTTCCTAGTGAAGGGGCCGACCCATCTGGAGAGGGTAGCAGTTCGGCTGCTACAAAGTGTGCTGCAGTGATGGCTCGCGCCAAGGCGGCGAAGGCCTACATGGCAGAGATGGAAGAGTAGATGGTTACTTTAGAGGTCTGGGCCATTAACTTCGCGAATACATGGGGGCATGTGGAACGACTGAACTAGTGTATGCCTACCCGTGGGTTTGTTGATGATTTAGATAACGTTTTGTTAGAGACATTGATGACCCAAGAGAGGGGCAATGAACTGACTCTGCACTGTGTGGCAGCTTTAGTTTTGACAGATGCCCCAATACTGGCACCAGGAGCAACCATGGGTCCAAGCACCCAACCTGGAGGGGAACAACCCTAGAGATTTTTTCTACACAACGAAAGCACCCATTATGAGGATGCTTCCCTTATTTTTGATGATATGTGTATATGTATTTTTGGCTGACCTATGGGTTAGATACATGACTCATCATTTGTACTTAGACATACATTTTTTGGTATGTATATATATATATATATATATATATACACTAGAGATGTATTTTTTGTAGCTCTATATGATGTGTCCACTGTTTATACGTTTTTATGGATGATGTTTATTTCTGATGGATATCTATGTTTTCTATGTTTTTTGTTTTTATGTATGATAGTTTATCTAAGATGCATTCCAATTTAGGATGTGGTTAGCTATGTGATCTGCTGTTTGGTTTTGATTTCTTGGCACATGTGTGAATGTAATGTGATCAAATTTACGACTTAATATTTTCACATGCAAATATTTTCTAAACAGATGCGAATCCCATACCTCAAACTCTTGGTTTAACTGCGAAACCACTAACTAGGAATCAAGGTAGATATGAAAGTGACGAATGCCTTGATTGAAGGCGTCACACAAGAGCCCACTGATGGCGTCATATTCTACCTGATTTTTTGTCGCTGATACGATGCATACTTCGTTGGTGAATAATGGCGATCAGTCAGGGTGGTAGATGACCCAGGCGGTGCTGCTAAATTTTAAGACCTTCGTGATGCTCCATCAGTGAATCCAAAGTAGTGGTTGGGTTAAAGATCCATTTGTGACACTAGAGCATTTTTATGGCAAGTTTGTGATAAAAAATAAAGTTTTGGTATGTGAACGTTAACTCTAGCGCCGAGCCATCTTGGCCCTTATGGGTAAAAATTCTTGAGGTAAAGACCGTTGACGGGGTTTCTTAGGCATGTTCCGTCGAGCTCTGTTAAGATGTATGCCCCCTTTAAGAGACAATGTTTTATGATATAGGGTCCTTTCCACAAGGTTTTGAACTTTCCTGGCCCTAGGGCTTCTTTTGCGACATCGTAGTGGAGGACTAACTCTCCCTCAGTAGATGATCAAGGGGTGATGTTACGATCGAATGATGCTTTCACCTACTTTTTGTGGGCCTTGTTTTTCTGGAGCGACTATCGTCGACTTTCATCGATGAAATCTAGTTGTACTAAGTGTTTCTCTAGAGGCTGGGTGTCATCGAGGAGTTCGATGGCGGTGTGTAAATTTGGGATCTTGCATTCAATGGGAATCACAAATTCGACCCCGTATACCAAGTCGAAGGGTGTGAACCCTGTTGATGTTTTCACTGTCCTGTGGTATGCCCACAGGTAGGAAAAAAAAAATTGGTTCTAGTTTTTTTTGAGGTTATTCACCATTGTAAGATTGTTTTGAGTACTTTGTTTATAGCTTCTACCTGTCCGTTAGATTGGGGGTAGTATGGTGATGTGAATTCATGTGTGAATCTGATATGGTGAGATAGCTTTTGGAAAATTTCATTTTGAAGTGTTTTCCATGGTCGGAGACTAACTCATTTGGTACACCGAACCGGGCAATGACATGGTTAAACAGAAATCATGCAGCGGTTTCTGTGGTGTTGTTGTATGTGGGCATAGCTTCTGCCCACTTGGTGAAGTAATCGACAACCACAATAATGTATTTGTGATTTCCCAATGATGCTGGATTGCAAGTCATGAAGTCGATCCCCCATTTATAGAAGGTACCAGCGATGATGACGGGGTGTAGGGGAGCGGGAGGGGCTCTTTCCTTGTGAGCAAAGCATCGACATCACTCAAACCTCTTGACTGCTGAAATGTAATCACAAAATAAAGTGGGCCAAAAATATCATGCTCGCAATACTTTTTGGGCGGTGGCCATTCTTGAGAGGTGGCCACCACAAGCTCTACTGTGGCAGTCATTAAGGGCTAGCTCAACTTGGTCGTGGGTAAAGAATCAATGTAAGATGGTGTCGATGCCCCGTCGGTATAAGGCATCTTCCATGAGGAGGTATCAGGGTGCCTTGTGGCGGATGCGCAGACGGTCGTCATGAGTGAGCTGGGGTCTAAAATTTTGAGCTCGTAAAAAGAGGAGAATATCTCCGTACCAAGGGTCATCGGTCGTTAATAGGAAGAGATGTTCGCCCGGTAGCGAATCGTTGATTGGTGATCCTTTGGTCTGACTTGGGAGGTTCGTGATGAAATCGGCTATGATTAAAGCCTTCTTTTTCTTGGGGGAGAAAAACTATAAGTCGAATTCTTGTATAATGACTCTCCAATGGGCGTAATTATGGTTCATTAAACAATGCATGAGCAGGGATTTTGATGGGGTTAATATCTGCGATGACTGTTGTGGTCCTTAAGATAATATAGTGGCAAAGTTTTTGGACTGCGTGAATTAATGCTAGGGCAGTCTTCTCTTCAGGCTCATATCTTAATGCAGGGCTTGATAAGGTTTTTCTAACGTAATAGATTACATGCTCCTTCCCATCTGAGCCCTCCTGGATCAATACTCTAGCCAAAGCGGTCTTATATGCTGATAGATATAGGATGTAGTCCTTGTTGTAGTCTGGGGGACTGATCAGCGGTGCTGAAGACAATGTGTCTTTCAGCGCGTCAAATGATTATTGGGCTTGATCATCCCATTTGAACGGGATGTCCTGACAAAGGAGAAGCAAAAATCCTTGAGCGCAAGTGGTGTAATTTGGGAAAAAACGTCTAAGAAAGTTGGCCTTTCTCTGCAAGCTTTGTAGTTGCTTAAGGGTTTGAGGTGGAGGTACCTCTTTGATATCTTGGACCTTGAGGGGGTCCACTCTAATTCCTTTCTGGGGCACAATAAAACCTAAAATTCGTCCTGCTGTGATGCAAAAGACGCACTTGAGGGGGTTCAAGTGTAGATTGTATTTCCGACATCGTTGGATTACCAATCAGAGATCCTCGAGATGGTCTGATCACTTCCTGGATCAGACGGTGAGGTTGTCCAAGTAGGCGAGGATGAGGTGTGCCAATTCATGAAAGATATAATTCATGCCCCTCTGGAAGGTGGTTCCAACATTCTTTAGGCCAAATGGCATTACTTGGTATGCGAATGTGCCCCAGGGGGTAGTGAACACGGACTTATATCGGTCGGTGTGACAGATTTGGATTTGATTATACCCAGAGAATCCATCAATGAAGGAGAGGGCCTCATGTCCTGCAAAAGCATCAAAAACTTGGTCGATGAATGGGGTAGGGTAATTTTCCTTTGGGAAAGCTTTGTTCAAATCGTGAAAATCTATACAAATGCGTATGGTGCCCTATTTTTTCATAACGGGAACAAGGTTGGAAACCCAAGTTGTGTAAGAAATGGGGTATAAAAATCTGAATTTGTGAAGCTTATCGATTTCTCGTTTAATTTCTTTTGCCTTGGATGGGTATAGTTGACGCTGTTTCTGGTGTACTGGTGATACGTAAGGCTAGGTGTCAATATGGTGCTCTACAATAGTGGGACTAAGCCTTGGAATTTCCGAGTATTCCCATGCGAAGATATCTCGACACTCTTGCAATAACTGGGTGTAATAGGTTATCTCTTCTGGTGAACATGCTACCCCCAGTGAGATTTCTTCGACTTTTTCAGGATTTTGAGAGATATTAACCTTGATGGTAGGTAAGATGTTTGACATGTTCCCTTCTTCGAACACATTGGGCATCAAAATGGGATTCTTGAACCAATCGAATTACCATGATGGAAGAAAATATTTTGATTCAATCACATAAATCTCTTGATTTCCTGTCTTGTTAGGGCTGAATATTTTTTCAGGAAGAAAAAACGAGCGGTGATGCATCACACCCCATGGATAATATGGCTCCATAATGGCCTCAAGGATATCCTCATATGAGTGGAATAAGGATCCTAAGGGGGATTGAGTCTGCATAAGGATATAAGGAAGAGGTTCAGTCCTAACGAAGCTGGTCGACAAACATGAATAAGATTCCATGGTCGATGTGGTGGAACTGGACGCGGTCGACAGGGTGCATATGGATTGGGTTTTCACCATCGTTGGTACAACTACTCTCGTAGTTGCAACTGAATCGACACCTATGAATGATGAGCAGATAACCTAAGTCATTGTTCCGATACATGATGATATGAATCTTATATGGTGTATCGTGTCGTCGGTGTTTGGTGGGGGAGGAATTTCCATCATGGCAGCTTGCGTGGGAGCAAGGCTAGATTCCTCATTAGGCTGAGCAATTTCCAGGATTTGGAAGTTGAGCTTGGTGCAGAGGTGCCTGAATGTTTCCATCAGTGGGCATGCCTTTGGTTTGTGGTTATGGCCGGTGCAAATGGTGCATGGTACCACTGTGCCTACCGAGTAGATTGTGTGGGAGCAGGCCAATGTTACTTTTACATCAACGCAAACAGTATTGCCCGCAAGAGTAATAGGATAATTGCAGAACATGCCAATGGGCTGGGAGGCATGGCCATTCCACGCTCGAAGAGCGATCGTGGAAGGGGCCAACTCAGGTGATCCGATTTGCTTCCAAACCGAAGCAGACATCACACAAGTGGGTGCCCTCTCATCAATGATACAATGGGAAACATTAGCGTTTTGGATCTTGGCTGGGATTTGGAAGGCGACAGAAGCAAGAAGAGGAGGATTTTATAACCAGTCAACATCGAAGACGATCAAGCGATCATCTGAAGGATCTACAACACCCATGGCAAATAGTAAAGCTTTTCGTTGTGAAGGGCATGACTGGAGGAGTTCTAGCGTTGAGATGGCAGCAGGAGATTGCGCCAAGTCATCTACTATACTATACGAATGGGAAGCTTTTCCAGAAGTAGCATTTTGGTGTATTGGTCCCTTAGGGATCTTGGTATGAACCTCTACCTTAGGTTGAGGGATCTGCAAATGACCATTAGTTGTCGAAAGAGGCTCTGTAGAACCTGAAGAAGGGGGCTCGGGGACAAATGTAGTGGGAGGCTTGTTGTACTGACGGGACCAAGTCTGAAGGTTGAGGTCAACGGTTATAGGTTGGTCAGATTTCATCATGAGAATCTGGTAATCGGAGGTACCAGATGGAGGAGGTTGAGTGGCTGCCTGACCTTCAGGTTGGGTAGCCACAAATCCTTGTTGAGGGAAAGGATTAGTAAACACAGTTGGTTGACTAGGCGTGGGATTGGGAGGGACGGAAGGGGAGGCTTGTTTTCCTCGCAACACTGCTTGAGACTCCCACATCTGCTGCATCTATGGTAAAAGAGGACAATCGTGCATGTAATGACCATAAACACCACAACAAGAACAAGGCTTGTTCGTGCGAATAGGCCTCTCCTACTTGGGCTGAGTGCCTTGTTGCTGGTTAGTAGTGTTAGGAGCATTATTTTCAGGATTAGGTCCAGGATTACCAGGGGCAGATTGATTTTGAGTGCCTTTCCTCTTATTTTTGGAAGGAGGAGGATTAGTTGTGCCCTAATTTGCATACACCTACCCCTGAGGGGGCGGTGGCTGCTATTGCGGGGGTTGAGAAGGAAAGGGAGGCAGAGGTGCTAATGCTGGAGGAGCTAGAGCACCAGGCTACGGATACGGATAATAAGGAGGTTGGGTAAAATTTTGGTAAACAGGAGGTTGGGAAAAAGGAGGAGGCACTCCGTATCCTGGATACATGCTACCGGGTGGGAAAAAAGTGCTGGAGGTGCTGGCCCCTCCCTGAGGGAACCGATGGCCCATGGGAGGTTGAGCGTATGCATGAGAAAGAGCTCCAATGATACCATTGGTGAAATTTGATGCCCCAGGTGCATTGTCACCACCGGGTCTAGGAAGATCAGGTAGAACGGTATAAACATAACCAGATCGCACATAGATCAGGTCATATTTTAAGGCAATTTGGAGAGCGGCTTCTTTAGTTTGAGGAAAATGCGATGCAACATCTTTTCCGATAACAGGCAAAAGAGATCTAAGGAACCAGTCCATGTAGACATGGTCTTCTAAGGTAGGAGCTCAACATAGGCCCTTTCTTCTCTGCCATTCCTGGACATGATCGGATAGGCGGGTCACAGACGATTGACGGAAAGAAGTCAAAAGTTCGATACAAGTGTCATAATGAAGGGGAAGCTGGAAATAAGACAAAAAATCCCGGGTGAGAGTCACAAAGGTGGTATGAGAGGATGAGGCCTGATCAACATACCACTTAGAAGCTTCACCAGTAAGTGTACGTTGGAACAACCGAAGACGGACAGAGTCATCGGTAATGGAGTTAGACAAACACCACATGTGGAAAGATCGAACATGATTTGTAGGATCTTCTCCAACAAGACCTTCAAACTTTGGGATGTTGGAAGGGTGCTTGGTTGGCATAACAAGCCAACCAGTATCATGGTGTATAGGTTCATTGATAAATTAGTTGAAATTGGGAAGACTGAGGCCTGCCATATAGGGGAGCAAGGGAACAGTCGAGGTAGTTCATGTTGCGGTCCCACTAGTAGTGTTCCAAACATTAGGGCCGAGGCTACCACCAGCGTTAGGTCCTAAACCAAACATAGTGAAGGTGAAAGGGGGAGAACAGGGGGCAGAACAAGAAGGAGAACCTAATGAACCAGAAGAAGAGTCAGAGTGCGGACTCGGTGGAGGACTAGCTCGAATCCTACGCAGAGGAGTAAGTCTTCCTACCGAAAACTGAGGATGAAGGCTAAGAAGTCTTTGGGATAAATGCCTTGGTGGTGCAATGATGACGGCACAAACATGGCACAAAGGGAAGAGAGACCAACAAGGGCAAGGAGGCACAAGATCAACTGATTACAATGTCAAAACAAGGGCAGAGAGGTGCAAGATCAATTGATTACAATGTTTTAAATTCTTTTCTTGGCGGTGTTAACCAAGCTCTTCTTCACTTAGGGTGTGTCTGTTAAGTGTGTAAATTTTAATTTTTAAACCCAGACGTTTGTAGAGAAAAAGAAAAAGTGTGCTGTATAACTGTAAATAAACCTGCAGATAACAATATATGAAACTGAAATAACAGAAAATGAATAGCTACTTATGCACTAATCTAAACCCAAGGAGGCAGGTCTCTCAACAACTAGTATGTATATGGGAAAAAATCTAGTTGAAACACACCAAAATAGCCAATAGATCTAAATTAGGGAGGGACAATGATCTAAAGGTCAGGTCGGCTGGAAATAGGTGTAGAAAAACAACAAAAAATCAAACGAAAGATTGTTGTAAATGAGGTGGCAAAAGGATATATCCTGGAGGGAAGTGGAGGGGACCCTAGAGGAAAACCCAAAAAAAAATAAAGGATGTGTTTTGGATGGAGAAATAACCAATATAAAGTGGATCTGAAGGTAAGATATCAGATCTGAAAAATGGCTGAAAACACTGAAATTTCAGACAACCTGCAGCAGCTAAAACTCTTCCACAAAAGGTGGAGGGTACTGAAGCCTTAGGGGAATAGGTTTCCACTTTTTTGAGTAAAACAGAATAAGTACAGGTCATAAAAGGGTGGAGACGGAGGTCAGACAACCCTGAACAGAGGCCCAGATAAACCCAGAAAACTTTCAGAAAAACTCCCGCAAAAACTCCAGGTCGCAGTTTCTGACCTGATTTCTGCAGAGGTCGCAGGTTTTGGCCTATTTTCTGCATCCTCAAGGTTCAGGCCATAGGTTTTGGCCCAAAAAGTGTGACCTGCACTTCCAACACTCTCAAGAGTAGGTTTCAGTAGAATGTGTCGTCTTAGCTGCGGTTGATGTTTGTTACCTACGCAATAGGTCTAAAAACACACGAAAGTTAGAATTTTCAATGTTTTAGGGTTTTATTGGTTAAAAAAACCATCAAGAAAAGAAAAAAAAGAAGCTGAAGATAAATCCTAGGGTTTGAAGCAACTCGATATGCAGCGATTTGAAAAATGACAGAGGTCGTAATCGTAAACCCGTGTGGAGTCGCTAGTTGTTAGTATGAATCTTAATCGTAAGTGTACGAAAAATGATCACTTTAGCCGTGCATAACAAACAAACCTAACAACAAAGATGGCTTCCAATATCTTTAGATATGCAATTAGTTGACCAAGATAAATGCTGCAAAATCTAGATCTATTCATTAAAAGACATTAAACAGTAAATAAAAAAAAGAGTCGCTCCATGCATCCAATAGACAAGACAAGAATATGTTTAAAGAATTTTGTATTTATGGCACCTGGGAGGAGAACATAGAAGGATGTTACCAGTCCTCCTCAATGGGATGGGTTCTTGTAAGTCCTCAACACTTCAGATCTAAAATCCCTCTCTCTTGATGGTGTAGAAAACCCAGACAAAAATGGAACTCAAAGGGAGCTCACAAGAAAAATGGTAGCAAAATATGATAATGATGGTGGATCAAAGTCAGACCAAAAGTATAGATCCAGAGTGATCTTTAGGCAACAAAAGGTAGTGAATGAATGGAAAAATCCTTCTATTTATAACAAAATATTGAGTTAGTCTAGATATTGGTGCATAATTAAAATATTATTAACCAAATCAAGATCCAACTTTTATGGAATATTTTATTATATTTGTTGGA
Organism: Pinus albicaulis; assembly: GCA_034641835.2. NCBI lineage: Eukaryota > Viridiplantae > Streptophyta > Pinopsida > Pinales > Pinaceae > Pinus > Pinus albicaulis. The sequence goes on along the minus strand of CM076569.1, from coordinate 777,486,093 downwards.
GGGAAAAGGAATTTGACTTGGGTCAAATCCCTTTATTTTTAAATAATAAATAAATAAATTATTTATTTATCATTTTAAGGATGTGGTTGAGTAATAATCAGATAAATAATGATTTATTTAATTATTTAAGGGTGATTTAGTCATATTTAACAAAGAATATTATTTAAATAAGGTTTAAATAATTATTCCTAGAAAATAATAAGATAAATAGTGATTTATCTAATTATTTTCCTTGTTTTGGGTTAAATATAACCAGGAATATTAATTAAACTGTTGTTTAACTAATTATTCCTTGAGGAAAATCAAATAAATGTAGATTTATTTAATATTTCCTCATGGGGTTTCCTGTTTAGACCATAAACAACTTAATAAAGGTGGTTTACTAAGTTATTTTTCATAGTGAAAGTAATTTTACTTAGGGTAAAATTCGTCTTACATGGTGTACTTAGGTCCATCTAATAGTAACAGGTTAGATGACGAAAAAATGGTGTAACAATACTTGGCCTTCTATTCTGGTAATTTATGAACAAAAGGACTTGCTTAAAGTAGCAAAAGAAGAAATTGTGAAAACAAAGGAAGAACTAGGTGCCAAACCTGAAGAGGCTCTAGAAATAATAAAATTTCTCAATACCAAGAACAAACAAGAATTGGATGAAATAGGCATCACTGATAGAACTGAAACAATTCTTGAAGTGAGAAAAGTGATTACAAAGAAGAATTTGATGAAGCAGCTTGAATAGAAGTGCCAAAACATGGATTTGGCCATAACTAGATTTATGGTAAAGTTTGATATATTTGAGGCAAAAGGATTGCCAAATATTCTTGTTTTGAACGATAAACTAATGAAGCAAGAGGATTAAAACAAGAAAATCAAAGATTTTGCTAAGGAACAGGAAGGCAGATTGGCAAGGAGTGCCTACATGAAAAGTCTTGCACAAAATAATTGAAGATTTGTTTTATTTGCAGCATGAAATAAAACATCTCTTTGTGGTTAAACCAACATTTATCAGGTACACAGAGGCTGATGAAAACTACAGGAAACTTACCAAGATCAAATTTTGTGATGAAGAATTTTGGTATAAACTTACTGATTTGTTGTAAAAGACAGTTTTTACAGTAAGAGAGGAAGAAAAACAGTTTGTTGTTTTTACACAGTAAAAACAAAAATTTACAGCAGTAAGGAAGTTAAAACAATGGTTAAAGAGTATCAGATGGTAAAGTGCATTAGATGAAATAGTATCAGTTAAGAGATAACATTTCAAAAATAGATTAAAATATATGTTGCTAGCACTGCAGACAACACAACAACTAGCTGCACCTAATCCAAAACAACATTTCTATTTTATTCGAATAAATAGGATAGCTTGCTAAGTGGTTAAGCAATTGTCACTATATTGTTGTAAAAGATAATTTATTTTTCTTAGAAAATTCCTATGAGTATTTTAGGATATTTTGTAAACATTTTTGTATAAATACTTCAATCTTTGAAGTATTAGGGTGGAATAAATTGCTAAAGATTTCTATAGTCATTTTAGATGTACATGAAGGATTTCTTGTAGCAAGTTCAAGTAGCAGACTGGATCAAAATCATAAAGCATCACATTTCAGGATTCATGTGATGAGCCATTGAAGTGAAGTAATTTATACTGTCATTGTTTATCTTCTTATGTTTTACATGTATCTATATATGTGTTCTAAATTTGAATAATAAATCAGGAATATTATTACAGGATTTGTTAAAAGCACCATGTCTTTAACTATTTATCATTTCTATGTTTTCCGCTGATTTCTAGAGTAGGGAATCCTTAATTTCTCCCTCTTTCGAATGACCTCTATCTTCTCCTTCCTTATCTGGACCAAAGAATTCTTAATTGCTCTTTATCCCGATTAATCCACTTCACCAATCAGCCTTCAAAGATCTTTAGTGACTTGTCTATCTTGCCCTGAAAATATTTGACTTTTGATATTGATCTTTAGCTGTCTGCTTGACACATTAACTTCTTTTTCCCAATGGAAAAACAGATCTATTACTATCCATCTCTTTAAGTGATTTTTCCCACCAACCAAACCAAATGTTAAAAGGAAATTGTCCTTATAACTAGCCTAAAATCAAACATTAAAACAAAGTTAAATCTTATAGAGAGAGCCCTCTCGGAACCCTAGGAAGGCTAGATCCTAAAGTTTAAAAGTAGGTTTGTGGTTACCTCTAATGTTCTTTAAGCTATAAATAAAAATCTCACAACTTGGGAAATTATTATAGTGATAACATACACCAAGGGCCACAATGCTCAGGAAAAATATTGTCACTCTAAACTTTTTCCACTCCATTCTAGCTACTCCTAGGTAAGCTAAGGGGGGTAGTCCCTAAAAGGTGAAAGACGGATGATGGATGAAAAATTGTTGGGAACCAACAAGTTCTAGGAGATGCACTCATAGTTATCTTATTAATTTGACTTTAATTAAATGCAAGTGAAATTAATTGAGCAATGGTTCAAAAGATATTCAAATCAAATACAATTCAGATTTAAAGTTATAAATCCAGTTCCTTTAACTACAATGGTCAAAAGTCTTGCAAAATAAATCATTCACCAAGTAACAAGGAAAAAATGTTGCTTTAATGAATGATTAGCTACCTATATGAGATGCAAATCTAGAAACTAGGTGAAATGCAGAACTCTTGGTCAATTTTATTTAAAATTCCTATTCTAAGTTTTCCTTTACCTTAGATGTTTTGAAGTTGGGTTCCAAGGTAAGTTGTGAGGAGGCCAACAGGAAGCAGGCTAAGGCCTGATTAACATTACCTCTCGTTGTAATCCTATCACCTAGTTCCTCCGGCATTGCAAATATTGTGGCCCTGATGACTGCAAGGTCATCGTGTTAACTACCGAAGTGTTGTCGAGGCCCCTCAAGCTAAATGAGAAAGTTTGTCCTGAAGATTTATCAATCAAGCTTATGCTTGGAGGTGATTTTTTTTAAATGCACGACTAACTTAAAATGCAGATGCAAGGAAAGAAAAATAATTAACGATTTAAAGCACTTATATTATGATTTATTCTGATTTAAACACTAAGTACTGAAGCGAAAATGTCAATTATGTAAATGTTCAAAAAGTATTCAATCGAAAGATATACGATTTATCACAAGTCCACGATAGAGTACTCAAATAAAAACATCAATTACAATTACTTGAAAGTTTCACAAACTTAAATATTCAATAAATATCCAAGTAAATAAATCGACACTTAGAATTAATTTCCCTTTAGACAATGAAGATATATGGGCAATCAAGCATTAAAATTTAAAACCCAATGTCAATGATCATAAAAATTAGCTGAAGTAGATAAATAATGACGGCCTAAGCACTTAAATTTCACTAATTAATTACTAGGAAAAACCACGAAATTTAGATGTTAATTGAATAAACACTTCAAATAATTATCGAGTTAAATGATTTTCTAAAATAACTCAAATACAAAAAATAATTCCTTTCCTACAGTCAAACTTAGAGATATTAAAAAAAAAAAAAAATTTCCTTAACTATAATGACTTTCAATTTCTCCCCAAAATAAAATTTTCTCAAGCCCAAAAATTTTAACACATTTGAATGGCCCAAAACCCTATCTCAAAAGGAAATCAAAATAATTTGATTTTTTTTTTCAAAAAAAAAAAAATTATGTGTTATTGTTTATGAAACAAAAAATAAAAGTTAGATTTATTTAAATGTGTAAAAGTTAAAAAATTAAAAATAAATAAAATTTCAAACTTTTTAATAGGCCAAAGTCCACATAAATATTTGGTTTTGTGTTTAGGTTAAGTCGAAGACGAGATGGGTCGAGCAAAGAAAGGATGAAGTTGAGGACGCAGAAAGAAGGGAAGAGTTGCGAGCTGAGATCAAGGGAGCGAAATGGCTTGGGAGAAATGAGCGAGGAGGGAAGAGAGACAGGTTGAAGAGGGAAAGACGGTGCGGGTTAGCAGCTAAGAAGGGAATCTGAGAGAGGGAGCAAGCGATAGGGAGACGTAGTGTGAGGCTGTAAAGCAGGGATAGTTTTAGGCTGTGAAGGGTTGGAGCAAAAGGAAGCAAGGAGGAAGGTTGATGTGGGGATGAGGGAGGACTGGCCTGCTGGAGTAAGGGCGCAGGTAGGGAGATGAGAAAACTACATGCTATGAAGATTATTTTAGGGAAAACAAATGTAGAGCAGGGGAGAACGTGGAGCTAGGAAGATGTTTGCCCGGGGGCTTATGCCCAATTTTTTTTTTTTCAAATCACCTCAGTATTTTTTATGAAAAAATCCAGATCTGAAAATGAATTTTAATCAAATGATCTTGACAGAAATTTTCCTTCAAAAAATTGTTTTCTGAGACAACATCTTACCCTCCAGGGCCTAGATGTTGCTCAGATATTGGAATTTCCTTTTAAACCCTTCGGATCCACACCTACACAAACGAAAAATAAAACCCAAAAACCCAGTACATATACAAAAATATGAAAAAATAAATAAATAAATAACTTAATTAAATAAAAATAAATAAAAATAAAAATAAAAAAAATAAAAATAAATATTTTGTACAATTTCATTCTATACAATATATTACAAATCTTTCAGATCTGTGGAGCGTGAGTCTGACTCAGCTCCCAGATCTGAAAATTTAGACTCTTACTAGCCAGATCTACCTTTAAATTCGATAAAATAAATTTATATTTTAGGCACAAGCTCAAGAAAAACCCGCAAGAAAAGAGCTTAAGATAAGCTTGGGGAATTAGATCTGGAGGGCTCTTTAGATCTTATTCACTTGGGAGTCAGTTGGTCTAGCCGAGGACTTCCCCAAATACCCAAATTTAAATCCAAATGATTTCTGCACACTTCGAGTTAAATTGTTAAATCAATAGAGAAATAAGATAACAATAAAATTTTTAGGAATTAGAGATGCCTGCTAATTCCATCCAATTAAAATTCTTATCATAAATCCAGTAATCTAAGCAAGGTACTTGTGCAATAAATTACTCTGTAAGAGCTATTAATCAACAATTTATTAAAATAATTACCAGCACAATAATAAGAACAAGGTTTAGCATAAAATGTCAAAGAGGAACACCACCATCAAGTAAGATGCCAACGACATCATTTGTATTATTCTAAAATATAGAGTACAAGAGAGCTTCGAGAGTGAGCACACGATTCAACGATCTGATCTTTTGTTTGAAAAATGACTCCTAATTTAGAGATAAATTCTCCAACAACTAGCTGGCTCGATCCCCATCAAATTGATCTCAATCGTTCATAGAGATTTAATTATATTTTAATCATAGTCATCGAAATTATTTATTTTTTGAGGAAAATTTGATTTTTTCATTTAATTGATTTTTTAAGTAACTCAAAATTAATTATTTTGAGTTAATTTCCACAAAAAAATTGACTTTGACTTAACCACCAACACCCAAGCGTCCAAAATTTCTTGATTTCTTCAATATTCCCTTGGTGGAGGACCTCTAGAAATTAATTCTTTTAGAACCCACGAATATTTTTTTAATTTTGAGAATTTATTTTTCCTAAGACTTAACTTAGACTTAAACTGATTCAATTTTTGGATTAGGATTTTTAGTTTTTTTTTTTTTTAGAAAATTTAATTAATTGACACATGAGGAGATTTATTCATTTTTTCCGACCCTGTAATATTTTAGCATCATGGCTAAAATATTATTTACATAAGATAAATACATTTAACCCATGAAGGGGGAATACCAGTTCACTATAGACCCTCAAATATCTACCTAATTTTGTGCTTCAAAATATGATTTAGTAGACCAAGTAATTCATAAAAAATAATCTAGCCAATTAGCTACATGGAAAATTTTAGGGGCTAATATTCGTAAGTGGGCTAATTTTCCATGGTTTTTCAAAAAAAAAGATTCGCCAATTTCCATTTTTTGTAAAAATAATTCGCCCAAATTTTACAATATAAAATTATTTTACCTTAAAAATAGCCAACCTTATATAGACACTATATATAAAATCATTATAAATTTGTATAATTTTACAAATACATCAATAAAATTTTATAGTTCACATATTAGGGACTAGTGAAATTCGCCAACATTTTAAACTTCAAGATAATTTTCCATCCTTAAAATTATCCTTGATTAGCTAGCGTTATTGCCAAATTACTTTTACAAAAACTTGATAGAAAACACTATGACTCACCTAATATCTTGACGAAAAAACCCACCCTAGCTTTTGGCTAAGGCTGGAAGGAAAAACTTTGTCGATCATTTGTTTCTAGAAACACAAGTGAATCAGTGAAATAAATAACCTCCTAGTATAGAAATCATCGCCAAAATAGTAGGGTTACCTAGGTTGTTACATACATGATGGTTTTACTAATATCATTTACAATATAAATATGCAGAATGGGTTTACGTCTTTAATAAAATGAATATTGTTGATGAATATTGGAGGAATGATGAAATCTCTTTTGTGAAAAAAGGGGTGTATTTCTATAGGGTCGTTGACACAAAGTGGTCAACGTCTAGCTCTTCTTGGGGACATGTTGCTTCACCGAAGGAATTTGAGAATCCAGAATATGCACCCAAGAAACACAAAAAATCGTATAAGTAGCATCCATCCAAAAATCATTATATAGTATTAAATACATGAAATAGAATCTCTGTATCCAATAATAATTCTACTAACATGAAAAGTAAATCTAATCTAAAAAAATTGACATGTTGAAATGAAAACTAATTTAACTATAGAAAGAAACAATAACGAGTAGGGTTAGAAATACAATATAGAGGATGCCCTATGGCATCAGATGTCTTCAACATGGTGTATACCTAGCATCTGTCGACTTTTAGGCAGATATGTGGGTTGCTTCTCAGATGTGCCATCCTCATTCCTGCTTATTGTAGGACTTTGTCTTATCCAAATATCGAGCTTCTCTCGGCCATCATACGCATCTAGCCGCTTACTTCTTATTTTCTATTTTGTGCATTTATTCTCAATGGGTTGTGATGTCAACAATGATACCACTATAGATTTATTGTCCTGATCTTGAAGACGTTTGTACGAAAGATCTGAACAATCTGAAGTGTGCCCAATATTATTTTCAATATACTCTGTCAATGGTGACACATAAGCTTGGTCTTTCTTAACTTCCTTTGTCACCATAATTAACCTGTACCAAACTGGTATTTCAAAAGATATGTTTGGAAACACTACTATTGCCAAGACTTGTTGTGACACAAAACTAGATGGGGGATATAGGAAAGGATTTTGGGAGGCAGTGTAGGCTAGAGAGGTTGTTGTGGCTGAGATCTCGGTGTTGTTACTGCTCGTCTCCATCTCCTGGCTAGCTTCGGTGCTTGATGTAGACATCATGCACACTGGAGCCTCTGTGATATCAGCTGATGATTCTGGTATGACAGGGGGATATCCTAGGAATGATCCAAGGATAGATGATGGTTTGAATTGGTCAGGGCCGTATTCTTGGTACCGTGTAAGCGTCTAAGCAGATGTGTCTACATAGGGTAGAACGACATTGGCATTTGTTAGGGGTCGCTTGTCACGATATGAAAATTGGTCGACAGTAATGATGTGATCCTCATGGGAGAACATGATGGTTTGGAAGACGAAGGATGCTGTGGCAGGCATGGGGTACATATAACTTCGCCCAAGGAGTATATTGTCATCCAGTTGAGCATCCAAGACCTCAATGTCTATAAGGATTGTCTTTTCGGCCAAGCAGATCGAGAAATTTTGATAGAGACCAACGGGAGTAGAAGGACGCCCGTCATATGATCTAAGTGTGATGTTCGATGGCTTCAGTTTGGGAGACCCTAACTTCTGCTAGACGTTATTTGACATGATGCATGTGGATGCACCCTCGTCAATGATACAACGATGGATAGTGATGTTTTGTACTGACACCAGTATCAGGAAGGTGACCAACAAAGGAAGCCTAGGGGTGGATTTATCTAAATTAAAATCCATTAGGTGCGAATCGACAAGGCCGATTGTGCCTAATGCAGAAAGTAAGGTTTTCCTTTTCTTTGGGCATTATTTCAGTACTTCCAAAGTTGACATGGCTACGGGAGATTGGGCTATATCTTCCACAATGCTATAATTATGGGATACTTTGGAGTGGTTTCCTACTCGCCTAGTTGGTCCCTTAGCCATTTTTGGCAAAGGTTCAATATGCCTTTTCGATATAGTCAAAAATGCTGTTGGTGCACTCGTGCTAGCCCCTAACGAAGTAGTGGCTTGCGGGTATCATAATTTTGGTTCTGTGTTTGAAAAAACATTTCTTCGTCAGGCATGTAAATTTCGTGGCTATTTTTTCTGGAATCGTTGGGGGGTGTTTGCTGCTGTTGGGTGCTAACCACCCCTTTGTGGGGGAAGGGCTCCTACATGACAGTTGTCTGCTGTGAGGGTCCCCCTTGTCCTCTGTTACCCTAAAGCTTCTTCAACTCAGGGATATCGAGATAGTGATGATTGTAATGGCCATACTCACCATAAATTACGCAAGAGTGGTTGGTTCGAGGATTCACCCTCTTGTTCTGCCTTTGGGAGTTATTTCGCTCCTGGTTTTGATTTCGGTTGGAGTTGCCCCCAACCTAAGATCACAGAGGGTGTTGTTGATTATTTCCCCCCTATCCAAGATTTCCATTTTGTTTTTATTTTTTATTTTTTTCTTGCCACGTTAGGAGGATAACTAGGATTCTCCTGATTATATGACTAGCGCGATTGTGCCTGGGAAGGTTGCACAAAGTTCACCGATGCATTATTATGCATTGGTGGGTTTTGTGCTAGGGATTGGAAATATTGGGGTCCTTGTCCCTTATTTGTGAATGACTAATGGGGGGGAGCTGTTCCATTAGGATTTCTAGCTACGTACTGGGTCCCCTACGCAGGAGGGTATGGTCCTCCCTGTTGATGATGGTATGACTGCACCCTATTGGTCATATTCTACAAAGGTGCATGATGAATTTGATGGTATCCTGGTTGCGGGTTGTTATGGTTAGGATCATACGTGTAACCGGGGTACACACTTCTGCTGCCTAGGTGATTTTGGGTCAGTGACCCAGTCAATCCGTCTGCAGTGTTTGACGTGCCTGGAAATTATTTATAAGTCTTAAGGTGCGATGTGTTAGGCAAGATGTTATAAATGTATCTCGACTGAGTGTAAATCAACTCGAGCTGTTGGGATTTATTTATGGCATCCTCTTCGGATGCATTTTTTTGAGTTGCTACATCTTTTGAAATCTCTACAGTGAGAGTTTTTAGGAATAGGTCTGGCAGGACTCAATCGCCGAGTTTGGCTTTACACAAACTGTGACGTCGCCGCCATTCATGGAGATGGTCCGTTATATGGATGGCTTGTGTTTGTATAAAATGTGTTAGTAATTCCATCCCTGAATCATGGTGGATGGGTAACTGAAAATACATCAGGAACGTAGTAGCGAGGGCGCTAAAGGTTCCATGTGTAGTAGAAGGTTGCTCCACATACCATTTCATGTCTAGTTCGGTTAGGGTGCGCTGAAATAGTCTTAGTTGAATAGTATCATCAATGATGCTGTTCGATGAACACCACAAGTGGAAAGTCATTATATGATTTTTGGGGTCTTTCGCTTGCTTCCCTTCGAATTTTGGAATGTCCAAAGGGAGCTTCGTGGGCATGGGGGGCCATGTAGGGTTGTGTGCAATGGGGTCATTCATTAACTTGGTAATATAGGGTAAGTTCAATGATGATAATAATGGTTGTGTGTTGAGCGCCATTACAGATTGTGAAAACAAAGGGTTCTGGTTAGATATGGGGTTTGTTTGTGAAGTATTCGATTGTGTGTTCAGTTGGCTCCCCAAATGGGTAGCGCTCCTCTTCCCCCTAGGGGATGTGGGAGGAGTGGTATGTGGTGATCCTGTGGGGGTTTCCACAAGTGTGGCATTTTGTGACCCTTGGGGGTTCCCGACTAAAGATGCCCCGATAAAGGATGAATTGATAAGGGTGGCGGTGTTCCGTCTTTGACGCCTAAATGGAAAAATACTTGGAGCTCCTCCTGCTAAGGGGGGGAGGTCCAAAAGACGTCTAGATTGACGAGGTCCTGTTGCGTCTGTTATGGTGTCGACTAGGTACGGTTTTGGAAAAAATCTCCAGTTCTCTTAAAGGAGAGAGATTTTATATCAAAGGAAAAAAAGGTGACCACATACATAAAAAAAAGAAAAAACAAAAAGTTAATTTTCCTTTAAAATAGTTCTATGTGATCAATCAATCAAAAAATGGTTTTGGTTGTTTTTGCCTGTGATACTAGAAATCCTAAAGAGCTAAACGTCCTCACACTCTTAATTGTAACTGGGCCTTGCGAAGATATCTTCTAGTGGGTACTGGGGCTAACGTCCCGAAAGAGCTGTCGACGCCTTCCAGGAGCCGAAGAATTGACCAAGGTAATGGGTAGAGGATCTAGTGCTGCCTGCACTATCACCTATAGGGAAGGATGCCCTTGATTTGGCCACTAAGTACCATCATCCCACGTGAGCATTCGAGTCTTGAGCTTCTTGGTAAATCAACTACCACTACCGAGCATTAGATGGGTTAGGTAGCCCCAAATAATACCGCAAGATGTGGGCCTAATCTTAATCCCCTTTGAATCGGGTCTCTGTGGCGCTCGGGTTTTCTTTTTCGTGGGCAGATAGACGTGTTTAAAAGATCCCTATAAAGTCAACTTCTATGTTTCAAAATGTAAATTGACCATGGCGGCTTATTGGATGCCTACCCCCATGGTCCTAACCTGAACTATTATTTTTCTTGTGGCCCCTGTGGGGAAATTCAATGAGTTCACTTAGGTTAGTTTTAAGGAGACTTTACTTTTCTTATGGTGTGGAAGTGTGCGAGCAAAAGTGAACAATCACACATTTTTAAGATATGGATATGCGGTGATCCTTTACACATTCCCTATTAATCTATGTTTTGATTGTTCCTTGCGATGAGAAAATGATATGTGGATAGTGGGCCACTTACAAATTTGCCTAATTAAACTAAATGATTAACTAAAGGGAGATGTCAAATTATCAAAAGAGAGCTTTCATATGCATGCCCAGGGTCACCAAAAAAGGTGCAAGGGCAACAAATATTACTTGATTCTCTTAAGATAATTAAGTCCTGGTCCCAATTCTTAGTGCAAAAATTCAAACTAAAATTAATGATCTAACTAGGAAAAAAATGAAAACTAGCTAAGCATATGTGGAATAGGGCCACTTAATCCTACTAATTATCTATGTGTTTTTCGGTGTCTATTTTCACAAAATGATTTAATTTAGATTTCAAAGGTGGGTTTTCACCACTCAATTGCCCCCTACTAAAATATGTGAGTTTTGTTAAGATAAAATTTAAAATTTAAAACTATGCAACTATCAATACTAAAACGCAGCCAAAAGTAAGTTCTAAATAGCCATGGGACACCAAACACAATGCTGGCATTTTTTCTCTGGCCTACCAGTCACTTTACAATTGGGAAATTGAAGAAAACCATTGAGAAATATGTTCTCTGGTTTCTGCACGGAAATTTCTCACACAGGAGTGAAAATCTGCACACAGGTCAGAGCTGAACGTGCGTGGATCGCCGCATCTGTTTGAGTAAACTGCACATGACTTTCCTGCAAGTAAAATTTTTGGAACTCTTGAACTGCAAATATTTACTATGGATGAATGAGGAGAGAAGAGGAGAAAGGGAGCTATCCTAGCAACACTCTAGAGCAGAGAGAAGGCCCCTGCAATAAGTGCAACCACTTAACTAAAGTGTAAAGCAAGTGGAGTCACCAATCCTGTAGTGGTGGTTTTGGTGCACAAGTGTACCAATCCACCAGTGATTGGAAGGAATGGTTTCAACCTACAAGCTATGGTCACAGGAAGTAAAGATGGTTAGAAGGTTAGTGAACACATGATAATATAAATAAAACACACTAAATTATGGAATGTAGTATGCTGCATATAAGAAGAAGAAACAAAACAAAACTAAAACTAAAACAAAAGCTCACAATGAGTCAAACGAGACAATAATGCAAACAATGGAATAAAATCCCCTCTTATTGATCACTATTAGTAAGAAAGATAAAACATTACACACTTGCCAAAAGATCCTTAGAACTATGGAGTTCTAATACCTAGTGCAAGAATTTTTTTATCCTTTAGCTGATGTCACAAGGCCTCTCTCTTCTCCAAAGGGATTTAAATTGTTGGGTGGCCAACAACCGAATCCTCTATCTCTACTGTTGCTCTAGATTACACACTGCCGACTTGCTCATGGGAAATTTGGCCAGCATCACAATGTGTTCTCATTTTTTTTTTTCTCATGGTGGAAATTTATAGGCAAATTAAAATCCTTCTTCCCTCTCTTGGTACACTTGTGGATGGTGACCCAAGAGAGAGGGTTAATTCCTTTGTGTGCCCACTTGATTCCTTTGTGTGCTCACTTGAGGTCCCAAGGTGGCTTAAGCAATTGTCCTTGGGCAGCCTCAAGTGGAGGATCATTTCTTGAAGTGTGTCAAGTGGTCCCGGATGGTGACTTCTGCCACTCCCAGGACCGCATGGCTTTTTGAGGAAAGCGATGCAGAAAAAAGCGCATATCGAAGAAAGATGTGAAAGGCACATTTTTCCTGTATCTCTGGTGCACAATTTGATTTTTGCCTCTTGACCATAGAGATTTTTAAAATTTTTTAGATCCTCTAATGTTCCTCAGCCCTGTAAATCCTTCTGCTTGACATTTAATACTATTATTTTGCTTGTCCAATTTTCCAGTGATAACAATAGTATTGAAATAAGAATTCTAATTGTTCTGCAGGGGTAAGCCCCTAAAAACCACCTAGAGCCAACAGAGGAAGTACCAAGGAATTAAACATGACTGAACATGAATAAAGCATATTACAGGGTTTATTTCAATACACAGAGCTTGCTACTCTGCCACCAGAAATTGAGATCGATGACAAAACTGAGCTAGCAAAAACAACTCTTAGGAGCATAATAAAGGTCTTAGGGGGATTGCTGCTATTTACATTCTCTTATCAGGACATGACCAAATAATACAACCTCACCCTTACCTTTCTTACTGCCTTCACCCTAGTAGATGGATGGGATGGAGTGTTTCCAAAAAACTCATGGATTCCACTAGGAAGAGCACGATAGGCATGGCATACTATGCCAGATGAAGAATCTATGGCTTAAGACAATCTAAATTGTTTTACATGAAGGAGAAGATAGAATTGAAAAAAAGGTAACACACAAATTAATTTTAAATATCTGTGAAAGTAATAGATTCTTCAGGCTGAATAAATTTTAAGAGATCTGCCCTGCAAAGGATAGATTCAACAACCTGGAAAAGATTCATAATGCATATCAAATTTTGAAGTCCTATACACATTTGTTTGAGTGGAAATACTATTTCCAACATTGCACATATGAGGTCTGAAGCTGCTAAGTGAGATCATGAATAAAACGAAGAATAAAAATTGGAGTATGATATTGATCGATAAACCTTGGTGATAGGATTGTGATTTTGAATAAAAATTGGAGTATGAAACATAATTGTATAGATATTGCATTAAAAAAAAGTATATATATTGCATTAAAAACAATTGTTTGTATTGCTTGCTGGAAAATGTTGAAGTTTACAACAAGAAATAGTGAAATTGGCATCCGGAAGCAACATCCTTGATCCTAGTGAAAATTAAGCACCTACACTAGGTGGGGCCCACACTGGCTATTTTTAGGTGTATGTCTATTTTTAGAATGGTGAGAAAATTTTATTTATAGCGGGAGTCTCTTTATAGATGGTTGAGAAAATTCTATTTATGGATGAGCGTCTATTTTTGGAATGCATGTGCGAAGTTTGTTCGTAGATCACATATCTAAAAATAGAATGCATGTCGATTATTATTATCTCTTAATAATAATTAGAAAATAAATAATAATATATTCTCTTGAAGCACTTGATTTCAGTTAACTGATGTGGCAAACTAGTTGACTAAAGGAATTTTGAGTTCTAAGGTTGGTTGGTGAGACATGCAAGTGGACTTCATTGTAACTGAGTGATACAAAGTTGTAACAGAGTTGGATGTGTAGTTATGTGAGTTGTAAAGTAGTTTAACTCAGTTAAGTGAGATAAACTCAGTTGTGCTAGTTGTAACTAAAGATACACTAGTGAGAGATCAGTGAATTAAATATTAAATTAATTCACATGGAGTGATCTCACATGCAACTGAAGATTTACTACTGTTAACTACATGCATGTCAGATCCAGTGGAGACCCATTTGAGAGATAGGTGAAAGGGACAATTTGACTATCAGTTGTGACATTAATGGGTGCACTCATGCAACATCACACACATTGGAGATTCCTATGAGTATTGTGCAGTCAAGGCAGACTAGAATTAATCATTCAGAGGTTCTTGACCATTAGGGATTGCGGAGTGGAGGCAGGTTGTCTAGAGGCAAGCTGTTTGGAGGCAGTAAATTGTGCAAGGGATTTGCAAATTTCCGCAAGATAGTGTGAGACGATTGTATATTGTACTGAGAGCTCTTGGATTAGAGTTTTGTATGATATTGTTTCATGATCCATGATATATACATAATATATTATAGTGGGGTTTTTAGCTTTATGCTTTCTCGGTAAAAACATCTGTGTTATGTGTGATTAATCTTTCTTCATATGTTTGCAATTGGTGATTAAATTTACAAAAATATTTTTGTAGAAGCGATTCTGTATTTAACAGTGGAATATAATTGTTAGACCAGGAGAATCCAGGCAATACATAATTTGTATTAAAATTTCTACATAAAATAATTAAATTAAACATTGTATCAAACAAAATTGTATAGGTTTATGTTTTCTGAAAGTTATTAAATTTGGTACATATGATGATCTGAATGGAGTATGTTAGTGTTGTTGTGTTAATTACTCTTTTAGATTCTGAATATAATGTTTTATGTGTGCTTAAGGGTTAAATTTCTCTTGCAAATTATCAAGTCTCATGAGTGTTTTTCATGTAAATTTAATGAACAATTTAACATAAAAATAAAGGATGAACAACAAAAAATAAAGTACAGTACATCACCATACAACACATCAACACAGGTATTTGATGAAGGAGTTCATCCCTCCTGGGCTACATATCCTGGGTCCAACTTCCATGGCTTGGGCCTTTATATTGTGCTCAAATTGACAAATTGACCTATTTACAATGCTCTTTTGCTGTCCAAAATGCGCAAAAATGGTCATCTAGCCTCTTTCTTCACTCAATTTGGTCAAAAAATCCAAAATTTATGACCATTTAAATTTTCTCCATTATTTCAGGCCTAAATTTAGCTAACTCGAGCTAAAATGGTAGTTTCTGTCGAAATTTGGGGGTCTGCCAACTTAATCATCATTAAATTAAGTAAGTGTGGTTAGCATTAATTAAGTGTTGCTGAGCGCTAAACCCACACTTATGTTAATCCTGAATTAATTATGGATTAGGGGATTAAATAAATAGGTTTATGGTAATTAATCATGGTTTAATTTTTAAAACTCCAAATTTTTGTTTAGCCTTGCCGATGGTTATGGGCTTTGGTCATATGATTCAGGGGCTGAACCCCTCTCCCCTCGCCATAATACATGGTATATTTCAAATATACATGGTGCCACTATATAGTTAAGAACCAACAGATGGTGAAATGGTAAGATGTAGTGTTGGCTTGTTGGAGGTCATGGGGTCGAACCCTGGTGCCTTCGCCTAGACTTTGAACCAAAAATTTTGATCCACCATACAACCATTGGGGTGGGGGGCATGTGATGGCCCTAGGCTACACCACGTGTCCTCACCCAATTACCTCGCTTTCAACCAATGAAAATTTACCAAATAACTCAGATTTCTCAGTGAATACCATGCTACCACTTGGAAGTTCATCATTCACCAGAGGAAAATGCCAAAATTGACCCTGCCCAGTCAACATGCCAATCAACTGTATGTATTGCTGACTGGGCACCTGTTTGTCCTTTTATTTTTAATTTTTTTTTCTTATTTAGAAAAGCGAACAAAACTTGTTTCTCGGAGCATATAGAGTCCATTTTGTGCGAAACAAAGTGCCCCAGATTTAGAATGACGAACACTAGTGGTTGTTCAGGTTTCGATCCATTCTGAGAACTTTGATTTTTGAGAATAAAACTGGCCCCTGATCATTCCTCCCCACTAGAAGATTTTCGACCCCAAAAGATCATATTCAGTTGTTGAATAGGTGAGGGTACAGTTCCCTTACCTTCTCAATTTTAATCCATTTGGCCTTTGAAGGATTTGTTCTTTTAAGCCCCACTCGAAGATAGTCGACACTTCCTCTTGTTGATGTCCTTTTCCTCTTGTCAAGTATGGTGTCTTACTGTAGCTCAACACATAAATATGGAGAAAAATATTCAATAGATGGCAGTTGATCATTCTCTTCTTGATCTTCAATCAAAGGAGGCTCATACAATCTCAAATTTTCAACATTAACAACTGAATAAATTTTCATGTATGAAGGAAAATCAAGCTTGAATGCATTGTTACCAATATTTTCCAGAATTTTGAAAGGACCATAACGGATTGGTTTCAAAATTTTAACTTCTCCTTGAAGCCTTTCCTTGCTAATGTGAAGCTAAAATTTTTCACCAACTTGAAACTTATGATCCACCCGATGTTTGTCATGCCTCGCTTTGTACTTGCCTTGACATTTCTCTAGTTGATCTTGCACTGTTTGATGAATCAACTGAATTTTCTCTATGAATTTATTTGCTTTATATATGTTTCTATGCCCATCGATAGTTACATCTTTTCCAAAGATGAAATCCAATGGCTATTTTGGCAAGTAACCAAGACATGCCTAAAATGGCGATGTTTGAGTAGAGGAATGTTTTGCATGGTTGTAAGCATGATCAATGTAATGAAATTGTTAATCCCACAAATTAGGATGTTTGTTGCAATATCGTCGAAAAATATGAATGATTTTTCTATTGACAACCTCGGTTTGACCATTTGTTTGTGGATGAAAGGTTGTAATCTTCTTCAAATTAGTGTCCATCAAGTCCCACAAACTTGACCATAAATTACCAACAAATTGAGAATAGCGATCACTTACAATAGATGTAGGCAACCCTAAATGAACCCAAACATTTTGAAAGAAAAGATGAGTTGTTTGTTCAGTTGTAACTTGCTTTTTACATGGCATCAAAATACACATTTTGCTGAACCTATCCACAAATACATTCAAATAATCATGAACTCTTTTCGAAAAAGGAATACCTCCTACAAAATACATATAAATACTCTCCCATGGACGTGAAGGATTCGAGAGTGGTGTGTACAATCCTAGCTTCCTATTACTAGGCTTACTGACTGCACATAATGAACAACCTTTAATAAAACGTGACACACTTTCAAGCATACTAGGCCAATAACAATACCTCTGAAGATTTTCCATAGTTTTTCTTACACCAAAATGTCCCGCATTAAGAGAAGTGTGTGATTCCCTTATGACATTCACTCTCTCACCCTGTGGAATACAAAGCTTGCCCAAATGATACAACAAGTTACTATGAGCATGATAATCTAATTCCTCAACTTGGCGACCTTGACTCAAGTTTTCATAAACATCTTGAAAGTCATTGTCATATGCACATTGTTCAATGTAACTTTCATGTAAAACATAAGTATTCATGAGTAAAGTAGCTGCATCAATAATAGGCCTATAAATCATATCAACACCCTTGTTGTATATACCTTTCTTATATGTGATGATCAAGTGGAATTTTTGCGAGAATACCATCCATCGAAAGTGCCTTGACTTTTGCAATTTAGTTTGTGATTGCAAGTATTGCAATGGTTGGTGATTTGTGTGAATGATGGTTTCCTTTCCAATCAAATAATGTTTCAATTTCTTCACACTTTGAACCAATGCATATAGATCCTTGTCATATGTAGGATAATTTATCACTGCACCATTAAACAAAGTCTGAATGGAATGAAATATGCTTACCATGTTGTAAGAGGATTGTGCCCATGGCATAGTCACTTGCATTGGTTTGAATCTCAAAGGGCTATCTCAAGTCCGGTAGTGCTAGTATTTTGGTTGAACTGATCTTCTTTTTCAAAGAATCAAATGGTTTTTTTTTTTTTTTTTTTGATTTCCTCCCCAGTGGAAGAATTTCTTAACACTAGTCAATGCATGTAATGGAGCTGCAATAAAAGAAAAATTAGCAATGAACTTTCTCCAATACTATTGTGCTCCTAGAAAACTTCTTACCTCTGTGAATGAATTGGGTGTAGGCCAATTCACGATGAACTTAATTTTAGAGGGGTCTATCTTCAGCTCACCTCCTTCAATAATATGTCCCAAATACACTAAATAAGTTTTACCAAATTCACATTTCGACATCTTCAAAAACAATTGTTATTTTATCAAGACATCAAGCACCTTTCTCACATGCATGACATGTTCTTCTCGTGATTTACCAAATATTAAAATATCATCTAAATAGAAAATGACAAACTCATCAAGAAATGGCCTCAATACATCATTCATAACTCTCATGAAAGTAGTTGGAGTGTTACAAAGACCAAAAGGCATAAAAATCCACTTAAACAATCCTTGTTTAGTTTTAAATGTGGTCTTCCATATGTCCTCTTTAACTATTATAACTTGATGATAACCACTTCTTAAGTCTAACTTAGTGAAATACTTTGCATAAGTCAATTGATCGAGCAAATCATCAATCCTTGGGAGCAGATAACAATTCTTTATTGTGATTTTTTTGAGTGCACCAAAATCCACACACATGCGCCATGTTCCATCCTTCTTGGGCACCAATACAATTGGTGAACCACATGGAGAGGTAGATGGATGAATGATACATTTCTTCAACAATTATTAGATTTGATTCTTGATTTTTTCACTTTCCATTATTGACATGCGATAGATGCCAATGTTAGGGAGTGGAACATCCTACTACAGCTCTATCTCATGTTCGATTCCTATCTTGGGAGGTAACCCGTTTGGTTCCTCAAACATCTCGCTATGCTGACTTACCACATCAAACAAATCAGATTTTAATTTATCATCACAACCTTCAAAAAATTCAAAATCCTTATCATTATTTTGTTTGATCATAAGAAGCACAAATTTTTTGCTTGAGTTTACTAGTCTCTTCATTTGCCCAACATTAACCAAAGAGAGGTTTAGCTTTTTGCGATGAGCTCTCACAATACATTCCACTCCATATTTGAACAAGTGGTACTTGTTCTCATTGTTATAGAAGACCGCTTTATTGTCATAGTGATATGGACTACCCAAAACAATTCCTGATATGTCAGGCGGTACAACATCTAACTCAACTTCATTAATAAATTTTGCGGTAATTGAAAACCGGAAAATACATTTTCTTGTAACCTGTAAATTTGTATCCTTGGTTATCCAATACAAAGGGTATGGCTTATGATGATGTGAGGCTTCAAGATTCAAATTCTTGACTAAGTATTTAGATATTTAGTTTGCTTGAGACCCACCATCAAATAGTGTGTCGATTTTTGTATGTTTTGAGATCACTCTTACCTGAAACAACTCTATTCTTGTTTCTTCACTTGGAGTGTTACCGTGACAATTTGATGAACTAGTACTTGCTATGGCTTCTTTTCCCTTTGTGACCATGGATGCAATTTTAGTCTCATCTCCTGAGTTGGATCCAAGATCTTGTTGTGTGCACTACAAGAAAAAAAGCACATTGGTGAGGGTCATGCTTGTGACGGACCTTTAAGGTCCTGTCGCACTAATACGTTATAATGGTGACTCGTCCTTAAAAAAACCATCATCGTATGCAATAGTGTGATGGTCCCTTTATGGTCCGTCACCAAAGACATTTTCAATGACACTTTGGTGAGGGTCGTTAAAGGCCCATCACTAATTCTCTCTTGCAGACACTTTAGTGATTTCCAAATTTTAATGACCCTCACCAATGCTCTTTTTGTTATTTTTGGTGACGGTCAAAAAATGTCTGTCATCATTGATCATTAAAAAACCATCACTGTAAGTGTATATAGTGATGGTCCTTTATGGTCCGTCACCAAAGACATTTTCAATGACACTTTTGGTGAGGGTCGTTAAAGGCCCTTCACTAATTATCTCTTTGGTGACACTTCTAGTGGTAAATTTTTAATGACCCTCACCAATGCTCTTTTTTGTTACTTTTGGTGACGGTCAAAAAATGCCCGTCATCATTGATCATTCCAATGATTTTTTGATGACGCTATGTGCCTATTAATTCTTTTTTGTCGAAAGATAATGATTTAATACAATTATTATGGAGTATTTTTTATAATATGTCCAAGGCCATAGTGGTTAGGGTCAGTCAATTTTCGTAGAAGTAATTAGTGTGTATCATTTCCCTCCAGTAATGACTAGTCGAATAGAGATTTCCTATGAGTCAACACATGATTCATATCTATTAAGTTTATTATCCAGCAAATTCCCTTTAGATAAAGTTCCACAATTGTGTGTAGGAAATATATTATTTAATACATAATCAAGCTTGACAACGGCTAATGAGAAAGACCTAACAATCCTCAACAATCTGGGCACACCTAAATGAATGCTTAAAGTATACACTCACATCTTTACACCCCACATGTCTTGGAACATCTTTGTACCTAGAAACACCGATGACACTAACACGCCAAGCACATGGTGTGCGCGCTAGCACAACATGGAACTCTCCTAGCAGTGTGTTAAGATGATACATGATAGTCCCTAGCATGCCCTGGAACACCTTGGTTGAATGCATTAACATACATTAGCACTTGGTACACAATGCCACTTGGCATGTATTGGGACCTATTATTAGTGTGCCTAGCATGCCCCTTTTCAAAAAGATAAAGTCCCGACTTATTAACCCTCTTAATATTGGTTCTTCCTTTTGTTGCCTTGACACATATTGACATACCCTGGCACCCTGCGCTACAATATCCTTAGCACCTAACATGTATTGGCATATCTTGGCACTATTAATTGGCACATGATATAATTAGCACACCCTGGAACTCCCAAGCACACTTAGGGAATTCTTGACATGCCTTGATATTCCCTAGCATGCCTTACCAATTCTTAGCATACCTTGTCACTCACTCCTTGGCATGACAACTAACACTCATTAACACTAGTCTCTGGCACACGTTCCTCATATTCATTAGCTTCCATGAATTTTTACCTAGTGCTCCCTTAATGTTTTTTCCTAGTATTCCTTAACACTCATCAACATGCATTATCACTCTCTAGCACACCTTAGCACTCTTCAACATTCCCTTCCACTTCATAACATGCATAACACTAGTCCCTGACACATATTGGCGCTTGGAAAGTATTAGCATGTATGGAATATGTTGAGATGCCTTAGTATGATTTGGCATGGTTTAATGCACCCACACTAGTTATATTTTCTACATGGTATTAGAGCAGGAATTTTTTGGACGACGAGTTTACAGAGAATATATGAAGATTTTGGTGTAAAATTTTCAAAAACAAATAGAATATTTGGAATCCTTGTGAAAATCTACCCAAATGGAAAAAAAAAAATCGGTCGAATCAGAGCTCAGATGAGGGAGATATCATCGATTTAAAATCAATTCTTTTTAAAAACTTTTTGTAACGTCGGGATAATTACATTATGCGTGATTCAAGAACCTATATGTACTTGAGGTACCATATACATGCAAAGCTTTGAGGAGAAAGGCAGAAGTTAGAGACTTGGTGGTTTAGAGGGAGCATAAATTACCTCTCAACATGCATTCTCATGAGAAGCAGTCTCAGAAGGTTGTGGAGTAGTTGCCACAATTGGAGAAGTAGAGAGGAGACCGAGTGGAAGCATCCACTCAAGCAGAGACCACCACGAGGGGGAAATTTTGAGCCAGATAGGAAGAGGGAGCAACCATACTCTGAGGTGTAAGGTGGGGTGATGTGTAGACATAATCCCAAGATAAGAAATTTGGGCAAGGTCCATTAAGATGGCGTGTCTCATGGATCGAACCTGGCTACGAGGAGCCCATAGTACAACAGTAGTAGGAAGGATCAATTAGATTGATGTAGTCAGATGTCAACAAGACAGAAATCAGAGTGACAGATGTCAAATACTGGAGCACAAATCAAAGTTAGCAACAGTTCAAAGGGCACGAATGTAGATGTCAGCAGCAGCGCAGAGAATCCACTACTAGACAGGTGCAGTAGCTAGCAGCAGCCAGAAGACTCTGATGACAGATTCATTATACTGATTCATTTGTTCGGAGGCTATTCAGTTTCAGGATTTGCAGGTGCAAACAACACTAGAGAAGTGTAGCATGCAGAACATTCCAAAGGTACCGGATGGGGATTGATTGAATTCCTTTCTTGTTGAGAGGGAGTGTTGAAATTTGCAACAAGAAATAGTGAAATTGGCAAATAGAAAGGACAAAAAAAAATGCACCCACACCGGTGAGGAATTTTGATGTACCAGGAGTGAGGAATGTGAGGCGTCTAATTTATTTTTCCCTTAAATAAATTGGACATTAAGTTGTAATTTCACCTCATAACAACTTGTGTCAGTTAACTAAGTCATGATGATTGAGTTAGCTCAAGAAATTCGATTGAAGGTGATCGAGGTGGATATTTGTGGCCACCCGCCTATTCCACTTGGGCCCTCGCCATTGTCTCTTTCAATTTTTCAGTTTCCTTAATTATAGCACAATTTACTATTTTTGTCAAATTTTCAGGTCCTGAACTTCCAGAGCCGTTTTGAGGCCCCAAACAACATTTTTTGGGCATGAAAGGTTTGGAAATTTCATATAAATTGCATTAGCTGTTGTAGTCCTCGGAGAGATCTTTCTAACGAGGTATCATGTGCGTCAAACGAAGATCATATGACCAAGTTACAACCCTGGGAATTTGGCTGCCCAACTAACCCCAATGGGGCCCATAAACTCTTGGTGTTACATCTCCTCGGGTTAGGGTTTTGGTTGTTTGGGGTTTCATCTTATTTTTAAATGATAAAAATACCCTTCATCCTTATTGTAACACAGTTCAAAGGAACATAACTATCAGTTGTATTTATAGAAAATTTCCCATGTGCAATTATAAATTCATTGGGATGCCATGATGGATTGCGCAATCAAGGAAGGTTGATTTAATTTCTTAATTAATATGGAGATAATTCCATAGGAATTGTGTGAGCAAGGCAGGCTAAAGGAAGACTGAGAATTGGCTAAGTATTAGACGAATTTTGCCTAGATCAGCAGGAGATAATTGGCAGAGTGTTGGAGAATCTCAAGAGAGATTAAGCATTGTATTGTTTCATGATTCCTTGACTTAATACACAATAGAGATAGATGTGTTTTGAGCAGTTGCTTTCCCCAGATACATCTTTTGTGGTGCAATTGATAATTTCTTTCTCTTACTTATATGTGATTGTGCGATCGTGTTTGTAGGAAGGATTCAATATCTTGTTTTAGTACATTACAAGATCAGATTGAATCGCGTTGGTTAGATTTTATACATGAAATAGAAGAGAGGATTGATACGATCTTGTCTTGCGGTGGTTATAAAGATAAACACAAATGGAGGATGGCTTGCACTGTAATTTAGAGCCAAAACAAAAGTAGACGCATGCGTAATATTGACTGAGCTAACCCTAGTTTGAGGGTTGACATTGAGATCTGAAGTTCATGTCAAGATTCAGTCAAAGAAATGCCCAAAATCTATGGATCCATGTGAGCTAGGTTGAGTCTCTTATGGAGGAAAGAGTTGTGGTTTTTTCTATGGGTGGATAGGGTTTGTTCTATAACAATTAGAAGTACATAAGTATAGTGCCCTAGTTACCTAGCATGTTTAGTTCATAAGGTATGCCCTTAAGACTGTGAAAAAATTGCGTAGAAGAAGAGCAGTTGTGACCCTTAAAGTGAGGCTTATTTCTGAAATATAGACCGCAGTTCTAGAAGATGGCTTGCAGATTCAGTATGTGTGGAGATAGCAGATCCAAAGGAGGGTGGAACCTGAGCAGAAGATTGAGCATGCAGAAGAAATGTGCCATGTGAAGAATGGATTGACATGTTGAGGAGTTGATTTGGTGGACTATCCATGGATTTTTAGACAGATATCTGAAGTAACCTATAAAAAATTAGTCAATGGACTATTAGTGGTTGATTTGTGACCCTAGTTTAGTCATCTACAGATTGTTAGAAGGATGATAAGAGGAGCAGTTCAGATTTATTCATAGATTGGACAACAAAGATAAAATTGTCGATACACAAGAACAATGATTTTGAGAGGACTCAAACCATTGTTATGTGGAAGATTTGAAGAGCCCTAGATGAAGAAAATATTGTGAGCCCTAGATCAGTAAAAATAATTGACTATGGTTGGGCAGATTGATGCTAGTCCAAGTATAGTTGGAGGGTTGTTAGGCGACTATCAAAGAAGAACCCTAACTCTTGTACTTGTGAAGGACAACAAGATTGGTAGAAGGGAAGGTATATAGGGCCTAAGGATGTGCATAATTTGAAGGACTAAAGTAGCAGTCAAGTGGACCAACCAACTAGCCCTATTTCACTATATTGTAGAGGATCAATTCAGTGAGAAGAAGGGCAACCTCCATAGCCCTAGACTTCTCATCTTGGAGCCATAGTATGGAAAAAGTGGGCATACCAAAGAGTTGTTCAAAAATGGAGTTGTGAACAACTTGTTACCACTCAAACTAGTAGTGGACCTAAAAGGGGTTCCTAAGAGGGAAACAACTAGGACAAAGGAAACGGTGGAGGCTTAGCCCATTGTCACCACAGCTAAGGCTCCTTGCTCTTCACGAAATTTCGCCGATGGGAGGAGTCTTGGTAGTTTAGGAAGTCACTCGTATATTATAGGTCAATGAATAGGTGGGAAGTGACCCTAGAATCCCTTTCCCTAAGATAGCATATAGAGTGGGACATGCTTGCATTTTAAGCAAGGGACCTGATCTTCTAGGGAGAGAGGAGGCGGATTGAAGGGTTGAGGGAGAAGAATAAGACTTATAAAGGAAGTTACCAATCCCTAAAATCCTTTGGGAACTTGGATTCCCAAATGGTCCTCAATGAAAGGCCTTTGACACCAAATGGGACCACATGGGGCCAAGTGGACCCAACCTAGGCTCGGGGATGGAATTTAGCAACCAATGATGTTCCTATCTTGGACAATGTGAGGGGAAAGGATTAGGAAATATTTTTTACTTCGATGGGTCAAATTGATCCTACTAGGCTCTAGCCTTGGGAACACCTATGCAAAAATTGATCCTAGAGCTAGGGCTTGAGGTATTTGAAGATTCCATCGTCGAAATTGGCCCAAATTACGAGGAGAGTGAAGGCACCCACCAATGTCGGTGCCTTTAGGAGATCAAAGTTTTCCTCTGGCTATATTCTTGGGAAATTGATGCCCTAGGTGACCTGATGGGGCTAGACCTAGGGAAAAATGGAAAAAATGTGAAAAGGGGGGGGGGTGGGGGAAATCATCACCCTTTTTGAGGTACTAGTGAATAATTCACTTGGGGATATGGAGTCAGGGGTGATAATGAAAAATAATTCAGTTTCTTGATCATGGAGGCCCATAAAGTCAACTTCGTCCAATGTTAGAGGAAAACGAAAAGTGACCTTCAAGCATTTATACTTCATACAAGTGGTGAAAATTTATTGAGATAAAATTATTTCTAAGATATTTCATTCATCCAACAATGGCCCATACATTAAATAAGATAAATAGACACATAATTTCACATTTCCATCATGCAACAATTAACCCTAGTTATAGTGAAATTCAATAGTATGCAACAACAACAAGAATAGCGTTAAATTTTCACTCACAATGTTAGAGAGTATATCCAACCAGCTTCACATTTGCAAAAGAAAATCTCCAAGATAAAAATAGCCCAAATCCATACATCAAAATGCATCCATCATCCAAAATAGTCCTCCAAGGAAAAATGTGAAGTTCTCTAAAGATAGAGAGATCCCAAATCAAGTGACGATACAAATGAATCCAATTAACTCCGAGAGATCCCAAATCAAGTGATGATACAAATGAATCAAACTAACTCCTATTTATACATTGATTAGGAGTTGATCGAATTAGCTTATGGGCCTACATTAGCCCCTAAACATAAAATATTATGCAAGTAACCCTAAATTTTGGTGGCAATCCCACCAAACTATCTCATACATGGAATAATAAGCCTCATAAGAGGTCAAATGATGTCTTAGGGCCTTCTAGCTGGAGGCATACTGGGGTCCATGAGTGCCATAATGATGTATGGGGCCCATCAAAAGTGTTGGACAAGGGGGTGGCCCCTTGTTCTCCAAACATTAAACTTGTGGTGCTCTCATTAAACTTGTGGACTGAAAGGGTTGTGTGTGGCCACCATCAACAAGTAGGTCAAGTGTTGTCTTGTTCATGATAGATTGGTTGTCAAAGGATTAACACCAATCCCTAGTTTTATTCCTTGTACCAGTGTGATTGTAAATGGTCACGATCCATGGTACAAGAGCTCTAGCCTGTTGTATTGTAGTTTGTAATATAATGAAGAAGGGTTTGCACACTAACACTCCCTGACATGCCCTGGCACTCTAGCATACCTTGGAATTTCCTAACATGTAACCTTGATACTCCCTCCTTATCACACCTGAAACTCATGACACTCCCTATCAGACACTCTTATTCATTCATTACCAGGCATTTTGAACTAGTTCTCCCTTGTGTTTCCATGGCACTCCCTAGAACGCATTGACACGCCCTAGCATTTGGCACATCCTAGCATGTCGCCCTAGCACTCTAGCATTCCTTGGCACTAACTTACATACCTTTAAACTCCCTCCTTAGCACACCTATAACTCGTTGATACTCCCTGTCACACACTCTTATTCATTCATTTCCATGCATTTGACACTAGTGCTCCCTTGTTTTTCCTTGGCACTCCCAAACAATCCGCCCTAGCATGCATTGGCACACCCTGGCACCTGGCACATCTTGGCACGTTTCCCTGGCCTCTAGCATGCCTTAACACTACCTAGCATGCCTTGACGTCACTCCCTCCTTAGCACACCTAAAACTCATTGACACTTCCTGTCACAAACTCTTATTCATTCATTTTTAAATATAGTTTTATCTATTATGTTATGATGAACTGTCTAGTGGAATATCCATGATAGTTTACGAATCACCCCAACATATATCCTTTATGCAAGTCATATGATGATATTTCTTCACACTTATTTATCTCTAGTTGTCCCAACACAATGCAGGTCATCACCACCACCCTTGCAAAATTGAACATGATAGGCTTGTGGTCCTATCTAAGCTTGGAAGAAAAATTCAAAACTTAGTTACACAACATGATGGAAGATTATTATTATTAAGGTTTCCCATGCTTTCTAATCAATAATATCTCGTGGGATTGGAACAACAACACATTTTGTTCACGATAAATATCCATGATAGTTTACGAATCACCCCAGCATAAATCCTTTATGCAAGTCATATGATGGTATTTCTTCACGCTTATTTATATCTTGTCCCGACATAGTGCAGGTCATCACCACCACCCTTACAAAATTGAACATGATAGGCCTGTGGTCCTATCTAAGCTTGGAAGAAAATTTCAAAACTTAGTTACACAACATCATGGAAGATTATTGAAAGGGTTTCCCATGCATTCTAATCAACAATATCTGGTGGGATTGGAATAGCAACAGATTTGTTCACAAGAAATATCAATGATAGTTTATGAATCACCCCAACATCTATCCTTTATGCAAGTCATATGATGATATTTCTTCACACTTATTTATCTCTTATCCCAACACAATGCAGGTCATCACCACCACCCTTGCAAAATTGAACATGATGGGCTCATGGTCCTATCTAAGCTTGGAAGAAAATTTCAAAACTTAGTTACACAACATCATGGAAGATTATTAAAAAGGTTTCCCATGCATTCTAATCAACAATATCTTGTGGGATTGGA
Source organism: Pinus albicaulis (assembly GCA_034641835.2). Classification (NCBI taxonomy): domain Eukaryota; kingdom Viridiplantae; phylum Streptophyta; class Pinopsida; order Pinales; family Pinaceae; genus Pinus; species Pinus albicaulis. Next base: position 777,458,048 of record CM076569.1, on the reverse strand, counting down.
ACAACAACACATTTTGTTCACGAAAAATATCCATGATAGTTTACGAATCAACCCAACACCTATCCTTTAGGAAAGTCATTTGATGATATTTCTTCACACTTATTTATCTCCTCTCCCAACACAGTGCAGGTCATGATCACCACCACCCTTGCAAAATTGAACATGATAGGCTCGTGGTCCTATCTAAAACTTGGAAGAAAATTTCAAAACCTAGTTACTCAATATCATGGAAGATTATTATAAAGGTTTCCCATGCATTCTAATCAGCCATGTCTGGTGGGATTGGAACAACAACACATTTTGTTCACGAGAAATTTTAACAAAGATCACAATTGAATTGATAAAAAATAGTGTTTAGAAGACAAGATTCATCCTAAACCACAAAAATAATGGATTCTGGTAATTTCTCCACTCCCTCTTGGACGCCCTTGTGACTTCTTTGATGGTGTTGCACAAGTTATCCCACCTAGCTGCAAAGTGGGCGTGGTACTCTTCCTCTCCCAGTCTTATAGCGAGAAAGTAAGGTATACCCAAAGTTAAGGCTCCAACAATTGAGTTGATTCCATTTCTCTTTGTACACTTCTGGAAATTACATCCATCAAAAGAGTCAAATCCCGATAGATCATGGGGGATTAAAAAATCATGATCAATTGGGTCAATAATTCATGATAGAAAACATCTACCTACATCCCATCCTATAGGATATCATAGATCCCCCCAACTATTTGGACTAGCTATCTTTCACACACATTCTCCAGGAGCTAAACACCACAACACACAAGCTTTCAAAAGAATCTCTCAAACTTCCCATCGATACATTTGTGATACTAGATTCCATCGATAGTATGGAGTATGACAAAATGATTATTCATGTCTAAGCTCGAAAAACAACCCAATGTAGATTTATGCATGCACATTCCAATCATGACAATCAATTTCTACATCTTCTCAAAAGAGAAAACAAGTAAATTTTTTCTTTGTTCACTTTACAACATAAACACCAATTTCACCCACAATGTTAAGATAAGTTGAATGATATGACCGAAAAGGTGGGAGGATTATTTTGTGGTGTATTGAACAGGACTAGGGGACACACATGTAGCATGGATGGGTAGAAGTGGGATGTCCAAGCATGATTTAATAAGATCTATAATCCACACATTAGAGAATGAGAAGGGGGATTAAGACCTAATTTCATAGGGGCTAGGGGGCCTGGAGGGAAGGTAACAAGAGGAATTGAAAGAGGAACCCCCGATAGTGGTGATAAGGGGATTAGGGGCCCCATTATAACAACGAATAAGCCATTAACCCATAACCACTAAATTCCCTTTCCCTTAACCCCGAAGCCATAATCTCTTAACCCTACACTCATAACTCATAAGCCATCAACCCCTTGATGCATTAAACCTTAAGCCATTAACTCCTAACGTAGAATATATGAACCCCCTAAGCACTAACCCCTTATTCTCTTAACTCATGACCCTTAAACCTTAATCCATAACCCCTAAACACCTTAAAACCCAACCCCTTAACCCCTAACACCTAAATCCCTTAATTATTAAGCCCTTAACCCCTAAATCCCTTTCCCCCAAGCCCTTGGCCCATAACTTTTAACCCTTGAAGCCCTTCACCACTTAGTATCCAAGGCAAAAAACAACACATCAAACCAACAAAATAACCTCTTAGGAGAATCCTTCACCTCTAACTAAGAATATTGGTACCATTTGAATTTTAGAGAACTAGGTGTTGGTCTCGAGGGTGTGTGTTTGTGGGTAATGCCCTTATTAACATGTATACCAAATGTAGAACAACTGGATAATTCTCAAAACCTCAATAAGAATTGCTCACAATATCTACACTTCATGTTGACATGGAGCTTGTAGTGCTCTCCCACATAAGGAGTTGGCAATGAATAGATCACTCACAATGACGCAACCTCTTCAACCCTAATGCACAAGGAGCTAACCCTTGATACAAATATTTTGTTTGCTAAAAAAACACAATTGTGTCAATGTAGAATACTATACAAAAGAGAAAATAAAATGATATTATCCACATCAATGCTTGAAATAGCCTCACGTTTGCCATGAGTGGTGAGCCAAGGGGTGAATGTAGGGCACTATTAAAGTTACATCATGTTTAAATTTCTTTTACATCACGAGATTGTTCTCCATTAGGGTTGATGCATCATCACAAGGAAGCATAACACCTTTTTGTGGGGGAGCGATTAAAGTTGTAACATGATCAAGTGACATACACCTCCAATGTAAATGACATCATTATATGTCTGTGTCAAGTTGTTAAAGAGGTTATTTATAAACAATAAATTTAGTACTTGAACTTCATCTTTTCATGGCCTTGACACTAAGATGGATTTGTACTGGGAACACTTCATGCAAATAAGAGGGGACCTTATTTTTAAACCCTCATACACACTAGAGCACTAGATGTTGCCCTTCAAATCCCCCTTGGTGGTTTCAAAGTGGGTTTACATTAGTGTCTAGTTGAAACTAATGACATCAAGATATTCCTCTTCTCAATAACATATTCTAGCTTTGCCATATACACAACATTGAGTTAGAGGATCACCTCATATGTAGATGCTCCATTTATTATGGATTCAAGGGATGTTCTATTTTCTTTTATCAAGATTTAGATGGTCGTTATCTACTTTCTTTCAATACATGTCTAACTATTTTTATGAGGGAGGTCCTTGGATTTATATCTTTATATAAGACCTTATGTGGCCTTCCCCTTTTGAACTTTTCCAAGGGGGTCACCTCCTTCCATGTTGCCTTGCCTACTTAGGGCCAAAATTGACAAGCCAATATTCAAACTTCTTCAACTATCAAATTGGTGGGGCCTCATACCTCTTATTGAACCCCTTCATGAGACATTATTTCTCCAAAGAGACTGTTGAGGATTTCCCATTGCAAATCACAGGTTGGATGTCATAAGACCTGTTACCCCACTTTCTATATGAGTTTTTAGAGGATAATTTTAAATTTTGATTGACATATCAACCCTTGTGATTCTTGTGACATTAATAATTTTCCAATTAAGATATACGAAAGACTGTATAATTGGTTTGACGACACCTTACCTTGGCCATCTAGGACACTAGGTGTAGGAAGATGTTGCTTTAGCGATCACTTTAACTTGATATATATGATCCATGTATATATCTCTAATATGTATTATTTTTATTGTGGTCACTTAAAAACTCTATTCTAACTCTTAAATGTTTTAACCATAATTCCTATGCTAAATTATTTCATAGTATTTTATAATTTTACTCATAAAAATATGTCATCTTAATAATTTAAATATAATAGTGATTTAAGTAATTACTACACATCCTATTTTATTATACCCTTATTTCCCTTGGTCAAATTTTAATTGCATAATTTCATAGCATATTCATTCATTTTAATTACGATGTCCCGCCCTATGATTCCCGCCAGTAGGAAATCAATTATTTAATTCATAAAACTATGTAAACTACTCTGTTTCAATTTTATCACCGTGCTTTCAGGTCGGGTTTTTGATCCATCAGTTGTGCAAGTTCATTGAACGAGCTTCAAGCTCTTTTTCTGCACAAGCTTAACCCAACTCGACCCTGACATCAAATGACAAGAAAAAGAATGTATGATGAATCACTTGGCAAGCAGATTACATGGTCATGATATGGTGGCCCACTGTTGATGATGCTCTCAGAATCACCCATCTGGACGATTTTTTTTGAAGGGGGCTCGGAATTCCTTCTAGTCTGAGAATGTTTTTAGTGCAAGGCTAACACAGGCCTTTGAAATGTGTTCTATCTTCACAGAATTAAAAAAACCAGTAGAAGAATTGTCCAACAGAGAACACTAAATCGAGAGGGTTTCTGCACATAGGCTCTGATACACAATATAAATTCCAGGGTTTAAGCACAATATATGTTCTAGGTTTATACCCACCGTGGTTTGCAGCCATGGTTTGCATTCGTCAAGCCACCTTAGATGACCTGCTCGCAATGCAGACATGCAATCTGATGTGTCTGCCGGAGAATTACCAGATGAAGTATTACTTCTACCACATCCTGTCATGGCCGCAACTTCTGTACGTGGCCGAGGATTACAACAAGAAAATTGTGGGTTATGTTCTGGCGAAAATGGAAGAGGAGTCCACGGAATGCCATGGCCACATAACCTCTCTGGCCGTGTTGCGTACACACCGCAAACTGGGCCTTGAAACGAAGCTCATGACCGCAGCTCAGAAGGCAATGCATGAGGTTTTTGGGGCAGAGTATGTTTCTCTCCATGTCCGCAAGAGCAACCGGGCGGCGTTTCACCTGTATACCCAAACACTGGGCTACAAAATTCACGATATTGAGGCTAAGTACTATGCTGATGGCGAGGATGCCTATGATATGCGCAAACAGCTGAGAGTGAAGTCTGATGGTAAGCATCATCATCATCATCATTCTGGGGCGTGCTGTGGCGGAGACGGTGGCGATGGGAAACTGCAGTCCGCAGCTGATAAAAAGAGCAAGGAATGAACCTGTATTGGAAAGGAAGCTGTTGAGATCTGCGGCCTTCTCGACCGCTTTTGTTGTGGTTAGCACATTGAACTCTTTTAAAGTAGATATTTGGCCTGCAAATGATGATATGAATTCATATTGTTATTATGCTATTTTTCCCTTTTATTTTACCAGTCTTTCAATTGTCTTCAAGAGCTACGTATTTCTTCCCGTTGTTGCTACTGGAATTCATTGCCTACTGTGAAATCGTTGAACTCTTTTCTTGTAGATACTTGACTTACAAATGCTCATAGTTTATTCATATTGTGCTATTTTTCTTTTATTGTATGACAACCATTCAGTTGTCTTCACAAATTAAGTATCTCTTGTTGTTTTTGCTAGTGGATTTCATTGCTTTCGTTGAAACATATCAAATCTGCAATCTGGTGGGGTTCTTGTCTGAAAATCATGCATGCTCTGTTTTAGTGATGGCAGAGCATATTTTCTTGTCTTATTTTATTTTTTCTTGAAAACAATGGTTTGATTGGTCAGAAATATTATTATATGAGAAAGTATAATCGCCCCTCTAAATCCAAAAGTTGAGGGAATGCAAACTCTGCAGTAAAAGACGCTAACTTCGTGTTCAAAATATAGTTTGCTTTTGTTTTGGAGCAATGCTGTATTCTTTGCAGTTTTTCAGCTAACTATTGAAGTAACATTTAGCCGTAACTAATGACGTGACATTTAGTTTGAAAGAGTAGTGTGATTCATGTAGTATTTTTCTCCAGTGTGGAATAATTGCACTATGGACATAGTTCCCATAAACCTAGCGCTTGGATGATATAAAACCAGCATTGGAAGGTTTTGCAAAACATTTAGCCAACACAACTTCTTTCATCAAAAGGAACTCGTCTTGTTAATTTCTTTTGCTTAGAAGGTCAAGTGTGTTTGATATATGGCAGCTTTGTAGCAGAGATTATCGCACTATGGTACCAAACTAGCTTTGATATAGATCCCGTGGCATGATGTTTGTTAAAATAAATATGCCTCACAATACATTTGAATTAGGACATGGGAAACACCATCAGAGAATAGCATATTTATACCATAATTTCCTGTTCGGTCTGTTGAAAAAGTGTAGCAAAGAAGGTCCTTCTTGACTTCTGCCTTAGTCAAGATGACCACAAACAGTCCTTATTTAGCATGCACAAATTCCTAGAAATTGGGACGAGTCATGGAGCAGTTACTCATGTGCAGGCATTGGAGGCTCAGTCTTGTTTGTTTCCAACTGTGAGTTATTTTTGGAAAAAGACGACTTAGTGAGTTTCAGTTTCTAATTGAGGTAGGATGAGTTCGAAGAGTCAGTTTGACTCAGTTAACAGTTCAATCACAAGTTTGAGTTCCAAAATTAACTTGCCAGATTTAGCTGAGTCGAATTGCTTATAAGGAGGAGGAAGGCACCTTTGTAATTCATTCTTGTATGCACAAGATTGTGTGTGAGAGGTTTGCTAGGAGAGCGTGTAAGGAGAAGCCTATATGCAGCAAGAGAAGGAGATCATTTTTGCTTGCAGATGTGTGCTAGGATTTAGGAGGAACCTAAATAATAGGAGCCCAAATCTGCACTAGGAAATAGGAGACTTCCTGCCCTAGAATATAGGGGTAGAGAAACAATGCAAGCAAGAGGACCTGAATCAGGATTGTGTGCAGGGTGTTCAAAGTTTAAGCAGGGAAAACATATGTGTTTTCTAGTAAAACTGTATTGCCTTGTAAGAGATCAATTGCTCAAATTCTCTCAATAAAATCTACGACTTGTAGAGGGTTTTCCCAGTTGGGTTTCCCTAGAAAAAAAAACTTGTGTTTTTTTGCTATTGTGCTGCAAAATCGGAGAGAAATTCTGTGTCTTGTTGCAATGATTAGTTTCAGATTTGTTCACCACAGAAGTTGCAGAATTTCAAGGAAAATCTACATGGTAGAGTCCCTTCCTGCTGTGATAGTGCTTCTTTAGATAATATATCCACTTTCTCATTAAATTATCCATAAATATGAGAGAGATATCCAAAAGCTTCATTCTTGTCACAGATACCCTGTTCATAATTGTGCTAAGAACCAGATTCTCCACATGGCTTATGCAATTGGCCCAATCCATATGCAATTTAGAGTCCCCCATCACTTGGATCCTTTGAATACCTTCAGCAGATGCACCTTTCAAAATTAATTGCAAGGCATGGAATTCATCTCTATTATTTGTCCCTGACCTGCTGCATACTTGAGAGAAACATAATGATTTTCGTTTATAAACCAGTTTCAACCAGCACCACATTTATCTTGAGTTCCTTAACAAGCACCATCAAGAAAATCCTAAGCCTAATTTTTATTGATCTCTGGAGCCTTTAGAATTCTTTGAGCTTTGGCCTTCTCAGGTTTTCATGACTCTCCATTGTTACTACTTGTTAGCATTAATACTTTCTTGGCATATGAGCAGCACATAACTAGGTGGTCCATAGATTTCTTATTGTTTTTCACATAATAAATCTTCCAGGGCCATGCCAATTTCTCTTTTGCTCATTGGACCAAGTTAGAATTTTTTTAACTTTTCCAGCCACAGGAATATCCTGGTTTTGAGAGGACTGTATGATTTCCAATTGGAACCCATGAACAATCCAGTAAATATGATCCCCCTGTGATCTCGTCTCTGTCCAGTCTATTAAACTCAGATCCAGCTAGCAAACCACCAATGAAAATCTGTCAGGATTCTGCAGGCTAGAGCAAAGGAGTTGTATCCACTCATAGATATCTTATTGCCATGACCTCCATCCTGTGCACTTTAATGGGGTCATCCAAGGACGTGTATCTGTGTTTCATTCCGATGTTTCATATGTATGGCTTCAATACTTTTGTCTGCGGGCTCATGGAAATAGGGGCAACTGTTGTCATTTTGCCCAAATTTACAATGGAGGGAATGCTGATGGCCATTCAGAGATACAGAGTAACGCACCTGTCCGCTGTTCCTGCTATTGCCATTCGGCTCTCCAAGTTGCCCCACGTTGACCAAAAATATGATGTGAGTTCTCTGAAGGAGGTTATAGTAGGTGGGGCGTCTATGGGCAGAGAACAAATATCAGTGGTTTTGTATGCAAAAGATAACGACGAATGGATTCGAAACGCTTGCAGAACGTTCCATGGAAGCAAGCTTCGTTCCTGCACGTCCTGCGCATTCACGTCCATATGATCTGCGTGATCATGAAGCAGTGCCGTCCAACAACCGATTTATCCGTAGACGCTGCTCTAAATAGTCCAAATTGCCTAATTCCATAGACGCGTAGGAATTCAATGTCTGGTTAATGAAACCCGTCGCGGGTGGCCCGGGGCTTGGATGGGTTGGAATCAACGTTTGGTTAACAATATTGTCCTCGGCCATTCTGTATCTAAGCTCAGTGTTGAGCATCAATACCCCTTGGTGCTGAGCATCAACAACAGCACCCCGCCTAGCATTACCGCGAGGAGGAATCTCAAAAAATCCATCATCTAGGTACTCTTTTCTTCACAATTCCCCAATCTTCTGTGCTCATCCACCATGAGTCTACTGCATGCTCCTTGCAGGCAAACTCGAACCCACGCCTTCGCAACGCTAAAGCATTCAGTGTGCTCCTTGCCTGAAAACTCGACCCCGCGCCTCTGCAACGCTAAAGCATGCAGTAAAGAAGACACTGCCATCGTCGGTCTGCCAATTTCTTGGCATTAGCCATCACAAACATAATCGTGGGTCTGCCGATTTCTTGGCATGGACGCAATATACACAATAATTATGTGCTGGGAAGAGATCTTACTGACAAGGAGACTGAAGAAATGCTTGCGTGCAAGTCTATTTCCAAGGGGAAGCTCAGAAGTGTGATAGATATCGAGCATGTGAGGCGAGAAATAAATAAAATATGAATAAATAAATAGAAATAAAATAAAATCAAGATAAAATTAAAATAAAAAATAAAATAGATAAAAAAATTTCTTAATTAAAAAATAAAAATAAAATAAATCAATAAATAGAAATAAAATAAAGATTAATAAATAAATAAATAAACAAATAAATAAATAAAATGAAATAAAAATAAAATTACATAGATTACAATTTAATAATATTAAATTAAAAAATATTACTTTCATTAAAATAAATATAAATATTTACAATTCAAATTATAAACTTTTATCATTTGGTTTACTCTTTTTAAAATAAAATAAATTAATTTTTATTATTTGAAACAACCTAACCGTTATTTTACAAACATCAAGTAGGAGCTATACTTTCTATTTAAAGAGGTTACCTGATCAGATTTTCCATCTTGTCTTCATGATGAACTACACGGGCAGGGTTTACCACCTTAGATAAACTTAAAGATTCTATGGGCAAACAACGTATGATAATGGGTTCGCTCATCCTATTCAGCCTTCTGCAAATCAAAATGAGCACTCTCAATTCGACCACCCAGACATAACATGAAGGACAGGCAGAGAAAATACGAGAATTTCACATCAAGGTGTCATTGCCTTCTTCATATATGAGGATTCCATCAGTCTCGAGGATATGCAGGCCATTTGAATGGCCAATTTGTGACATGTCGTTAGGTTGCTTCTTTAGTATACAATAAAGATTGTTTGAACGTGAAAAGAATCGAGACATTAATAGCTATAGGCTTTCCACCTTAGGTGATCATAGCTCTACTTACCATTTATGATTATCTTTTCAGCTTTGAATTCTCTTCTGTTAAATCACGATTCAGGTTTTACCCCTCATATAGCAGAAAATGATTCACATCTCCTCCATCCGGCGTTCCCTTGCACCCCGGTGAAATTGCTAGTTTATTCTTCCATGGATCTGGTTCCTCAATTGCTTTTACTTTTGGCCTCTCCTGAGACATCGCTCTTGTTACCTTAAAGTTTGACCAGGTATGTACACACTTTCTCTAAATCCTCCTGAATGAAAATGTAATTCGATTTTTTAGGGTATATGAAATTGCAATGATTTCTGTTTGCTACTCTTCGAAAATGAATCTTAATGAATGTCGTATAAACTCAAGATTTCGATCTTTACTATTTATTGAGGCACCTCTGCTGATAGCGGTAGAACTGTTCCAAAGTGCCATGCACTTTTTCTCCAAGCAGTGCTTCAATATTGAAAGCTTCAAATGTGTTGTAGTTTCTTTTGCCGTAGAATCCCTATCGCTTCTTCTTAAACTGACATGGTAACGCTATTACATGTTCAAAACTTAGACTGACATGGTAACGCTATTACATGTTCAAAACCCCAAATTTGGAAGGGAAGCCCACTATGAAGTTCTCATTTTTGCCCTTGATTAACAAGCTTATTTACTCAATTACACTAATGAATCATTGCATTTGAAGGTGAGGAGACACATTGGATCTTATATAGGATTGCAAGTGGGTTTTCATCTTGGATTTGGCCTCCCTATATTGGATCCAAGCCCTCCAGAGGATCACAATGGCATTTGTAGGCTGAGCGTTAAGAGCCATGGGCCTCCATTCATGTAAAACATTGATTGCCACACCATGGGCTTCTTCAACACCACCATTTTCTTGTTCGTGCCTCAATTATTTGAGAGGATGATGCACTTGGACCATGTTTCCCCAACTGGCTACACATTGTACCTGACACTTGGCCCAGAGAAGGTTATGTCTTTCCTAGGGAGACATGGGAGGGCATGTGTCATCTTCTAGCCCTCATTGATGGAGCATCGAATTGATTTGATTTTGAGCCAGTTGGAGATCCATGAGACCCATTTTGGAGCCCCAAACCCAAAATAGGGGTCCCAGAGATGTTTTGTAGCATATGACCCTCTTCATCATGATTTTTGAGGTTGCCACTTTTTTAGCATAAGAGGCCTTCATGCTGCCTCTCTAGGCCTCCACGCATGCATGACATCAACCTTGTGTGGGCTTTGGAGAGAAATAAAATAATTTTTAAAGCTATCATGTTTGGATTGTAACCATGGGTGGGTTACTTAGCACATTAAGCATGTTAGAGGGGCTTTGTCATATGTAATTTGAACTCATAACATTTGTATAAATAGTTGAGAGTCGAGACCTATTCTCATCTCATACCATCATACTTGGGATTTTCGCATACCTCATTAGAGATTTCAGGCCCGCAATTTGGAGATGATTTGGATGTTTATCGATGAATTTTGATGTTTGGATCATTTTCGTTATCTCTCATGGAGCCTCGAATGTCTTGTTAATGGATGGATATATTTCACATTGTCTTGTAAGTGCTCTTTAATGATGTATTTATGATTTTCACTAATGTCTAATGCATGGGATATTGTCTCTTGCTAAAATTTTGTCCTAATTATTGAATATTGTTCTAGAATTGTAATCTTGAGAAATTTTGCATGTGTTATTCATTGATGATGTGAAAAGAATGTTCCTAGTGGATACTAAATATATTTAATCCATGAAACTTCATTAACTTGAATTGAAGAGGGTAAATGCTTGAAGGGGTAGTTAGGGCTTCCTCTTTAGGCCTCCTCGAAGGATGATTTGGTCAAATCAAAGTTCCCATGACTTCAACCTCCCAATGGTCTAGGCACTAGTCTTGCCCCTTGGTGATCACTCTTAATTTTTCTCCACAAAATTCCCTTTCTTTCTTCATCCCTTTAAGGGTAAGGAGGCTCATCTAGGGCTTGGTGCGAATTCCAATAGAGGAGGAATTTTTGAGTTTGTCTTGGATAGAAATCTTCCTTTGTGTCTCCTCTAAAGGTGCTCAAGTTTTGGTGGAATTCCCGTAGTGAATTCTCCATAAATTTTGATGCCCTAGTTATCACATCAAGAGGGACACCTAGAGGCTAATCCTTCAACCTAGGGATTCTTTGAAGGCAATCTCTTTAGTTATTGGTGAAGTAAATCATTAATTTCCTTTTCTCTCTCCTACCTTGACCTTGGATGCACATATATATCATGTTAAATTTCAACCCTAGGTCTCGTGTAGTTTATTTTCGAAGGGTTTTTTCATGGAAAGTCTAAATAGCTTCTCCCAAAGATTGCACTTTTGTTGAACCTTTCCATTGAATGAGCTACCTTGCCTCACTTTAAACCTATCATTGATACATATATCACAAGTGAGTTCTACTGGGATTCCTCTTGTCGGTGAAAATCCGAGAAGAGTAGGGGACTTAGTCTGTGGTGATAGTGGGCCTATGTCCCAGGTGTTGTTGTGCCCTCTAGCTTTTGCCTATTCACAAGGCCTGCTAGTTTGTGCAACAATAGGGCCCTCTAATGCTATATAATTAATGGTAATGTTAAATTCTTAAAGTAAAAGAGAACTTTCTACTTAAATTCTAACATTACTTTTAATTGTTTTATGACGTTTAAGTGATTCCAACCTCATTGGATTTCATATGGAGAAAGTAGAATTTTATATTCCACTCAAAATCCAATAGACTTAACTATTTTTAGGATTTTAGGATTTGGGGGGATTGCAGTGCTTCCATTTGATTTTGTTGCGTATGAGGGTATGGAGCAAGCATTTAATGAAGAGAACCAAGCCCTCTGTGTACCTTGATGTTAGTGGCATTGATTGTTGAAATCCTCTATCATGACCCTAGTAAAAATATACCCATAACTCAAACAAAATTTTGATTTTCATTTGACATGTTAAACTTTTTCTATTTTATTTTAATGCTTGACATCGATGATGAGGATCCCTATATAGGCTATGATTTTCATGATATATAGATATTTGTTGTAGCATGCTTTTTTCTTTTTGACACTAGAGGCCATCTAGAGCCTCTTTTTTGATGTAATTTTGGTTCAAAGATCTATTGCACTAAGTGCTATTTTGGTTATATGCTCTCATGCTATATAAATGAGAACTTTTGCATATTTGTGTATAAATGGTTTGGATTCATATGGATGCACATGAATATATATGTTTTTCTTTAAATTTGAATGTTTTATGTATTTTTAGGTTAACCAGTTTTTTGGTTTGATTTTTTTTGATTCTGGACTGACTCTTGGTTCAGGGTTTGACTAGTTCGATGACTGATTCATTGTTGACAACATTGCTTGGGGTTTGTTCGACCAATTTTGTAGAGAAATTTTATCTAAATATTGTCTCTTCATGCCAAAATTTGACCTTGTTTTGCCACTTGGAACCCCCATCCATCATTGGATCACCTTTGATTGCTATTTTTTGAGTGATGCCTTCATCTTTTGCAAAAATTTCCATGTGGCATGTCATCTATATTTTATTCTGAGCAATTTGAGACCAAGTTGACTTTTTTACTTCGGGGACGAAATGCATTGGGAAACATGATTTGCTGAGAATTGTGAGATTTCCATGTTGAGAAATGTCTGGTAAATACTGCAACAAGGCCAAGGATGCATGTTGAATATATGATACATGACCATGTGGTAAGAGATATGTACGCACGACATGGGTTGGACTGGCCCCGAAAATTGCAATCACACCTACATAACTAGATGCTCCTATAAACCATGAGTTCCAATGTGATCCACTCCAAGTCTTCCAATCCTATCAAGGACGAAAGGAGCTAAAAGTGGGAACCAAGGGGACCGGCCATGGTCTACCATGATAGGCCTAGAACACCCTAATACAAAAACTCACATGACCTATGAGGCTTTGACTTGTATCCTTGGGCTTACGGTGGCGTTATGCAAAGTGAAGAAATGTCATTATGTACCCTTGTTGAAATGAGGGGTAACAGTTCCACATGCATCTAAATGGATTAGATCAAGAACCTCTCTTCATTTATGCTAATTTTCTGGGAAAGTGTTCTTCACATGCTTGCTAAGTACAATACCCTTGCACACTCTAGTTTTTTTCAATCTTGAATTTTGGAAATCCTTGCACCATATCCTTGAAGATAGGAAGTGCAACATAGAGTAGGTGACCAAATTGCTTGTGCCATAGCTTACACAACTTGTCATTGTCATGCACTAAAGCATCATGTTTTATTGGATCGACATGCAGCTTGTAAAGGCGACCTTCTTGCACTCCTTTGGCAAAAAATCGACCATGTTCATGGTTGCCATCTCTAAAGATGATTTCTTGATCATTAATCTCAACCACACCCTTTAGATCTATCATTGATGAAATTGAAAGAATATTTTTAGTCAAACCATGATCATACTAAACATCGTGTAACTCTAGAACAAGACTTGAAGCCATGCGAAAGGGGACATCCCATTCTGATAATTGGATAAGTGGTATCATTGCTAATGCCACTTTTTCCCATCCTCTAATTCTTGAAGTTTGTAGAAAGCCTTCTTGTTGAAGGTCACGTGTTTGGAGGCTCCATTGTCAACATACCACCCTACCCCATAAATGGTGTTAGTAGAAAGACGCAAAATCATGGAGAAAGTGGTCTTAAGCTTGGATGATAACTCATCCCCTTTGGCTGAAGCTTCTACACTCCTAACAAATTGCTTTTGTTGTTGATTGACTCTCTTCTTCTGAAAACATTGATATTTATAGTGGCCCATCTTGTAGCACTTGAAGCATTTCACATGACTCAAGTCTTTCTTCTATTGATTTGAAGAACATGATTCTTCATTCTCACCCTTTTGATCCCTCCCAGATTCTGCTTTCTTACCACCTTTGCCCACCTTACGGATGAGAGCTAGGCTTTGAGTTTGGAACTCCTCCACTTTGGTTGCAACTGTCCCTTTTTGGATGAAGCCATCATAAAGCTTTTCGAGTAGTTTTCATGAGCACATACACCTTGCACAAAGGCTTCCCAGGGTGTAGATAACCATTTTGTGCTATATGCATTAACTCCTCATCCTAAATCTTCATCTTGAGAAGAAAGAACTAATCTTTCACCATGCATCCTACTTACCCTAGGAACTCTGTCCTCTCAGAATATACAAAATCATGTAATGCATCTTACCCACATTGAGATCTTCACCCTCCAAATATATATCGTGCATGCACCTCCTTGCATTGGGATCCGTGCCTTTGCAATCTGGAATATGCATGGGCCTTGCCTGTGCCTATTAACGACCAATGTGTCCTCATTAATACACCTTCCTCATCAAGAACAAAACAATTCTGCACAAGGATCTAAGCTGGCGGGGATCTGCTGATCACACTGCTACTGAAGAGAATGACTTGGAGTAACAAGGTGAAACTAACACTATGCACATTATTTTGGGTTATAATGACATATTTACCTGGTCTACTATCAGCCTTCAAAGATGGCTGGTCGGATAGAAGCTTAAAAATTTGGGTATCATGCACCATTGTGTTTTCATAAAAGCGAGGCTTTTAATGGTGACCTCATGCAATGCGGAGCTCATCATTTAGTTATTCTAGTGTTTGATACTGCATTAGGGCTAAAACCAACAAAATGGATACTATAAATTGGCAGAATCAGACTTCATTTGCCACAATTTGAATTCCTGATAGTTAGTGTTTGATGGATGACCTTATGTGGGTTGCAATTGTAAGAGTGGTCATTAGACTAATGCTAATGGCGAAAAAGATGCCATCAGTCGGACATATTAGACCAGTTCTGCAGCTCTGATTCCAATAGCTAGTTTTGATGAGTATATGTATATAAAACTTGCAGCCCTTGAATAATTGCAGTCCTTGAATACCCTCAAAGAAAAGATGCAAGATGTGAGAAACATTAGAGAAGCACAGCACTAGGGGGATATGGAATTACTATATGTACTTTGTAATCTGACAGGTGCTCTTATGTGAATCTTATGGAATCTAATTGATTGTCATTAGTACTTGGTAGGCTCATACTTACATTAGCGATGTTATTTCCTAGGAGCATTAGGTTGATATGGCACTGTAGGAGGGCCTGGAAGATGTCGTCTGCAAATTGCTTCGCTGGAATACATGTTTTTACAATGTTTTCTTTTGTTGGAACTTGATACTTGCTTAAATTTCCGCAAACATATGGAGGGGGTTGGCCCTAGAGGCTTTAGTATGATTGTTGTTATAGACTGCCCTTTTTTATTGTTCCTTGATGCATGCATAATCTTGTAGTGACCACTATAGATGTTTATGATATTGGAGTATTAGTTCATATCGTGATTGTTAATAATTAAAGAAAAATAACTTTCTACTTATATTGGAGACAAAGGCCTAAATAAACCATTCGGCGTGCAGGTTGTTGGATGTAAAGGCTTCATTTAATGGCAAAGGAAAGCATGTACTGTTTATGGTATTTGAATATGCAGATTGTGATCTCAAAAAACACATTGATGCACACCGCCAATGCAATACCAAGATGTCTCCAAGGTGTATTCAGGTTTGATTTCAATTCTATGGACAAGCCTATTCAGTTCTGATAACACACAAGTGATGAGGGACAGAATTGGAGTGACATGGTTTTTCTCTCATGTTTTATGTTGAGTGAGTGCAGAGCTATATGTTCCAATTATGTAAGGGTATTGCCTATTGTCATAGCCACAGGGTGCTTCACAGGTTCTTTCTCTTTAGATCAATTCCAGTTTCATCCTCTAGTTGTTCAACGTAGAAAATGCATGATTTCTTATTCTACACGTATATGTGTCTGACATGGATCTGAAGCCACAGAATATTTTGGTAGATCAAAAAATGGGGTTGCTGAAAATTGCAGATCTTGGACTTGGAAGAGCTTGCACAGTACCTATTAAGAGCTATACTTTTGAGGTGTGCTTGCCTTTATGCTATTGTCTGCATATTTTTCATGATAGAGATTACAGTCGTAAAAAGTTCTATTGGAAAGCATGCACATATTCACAACTCTGTAGGGTCATGCCCATTTTATGCATAATGCGTGCCCTTGACATATGAAATCTATGCTTCTCTATGCATAGTCCAACATAAAATAGAACATATTTCTTAGTTTTTAGCAGTTACATAAAGCATAAGAGAAGTAGGTGTTTGAACTCTCTGAACCTTTCATTTTCAGGTTGTTACTCTTTGGTACAGAGCTCCTGAAGTGCTGTTGGGTGCCAAGCGCTATTCTATGGCATTAGACGTATGGTCTCTTGGTTGCATCTTTGGTATGATATTATTCAATATGAAAATTTTTTATATCAAAAATTAGTTACAGTGTTTGATAGCATGGGAATTATTAGAGATTGTTCTTTGTTCCAGCTGAACTATGTAATCTGCAAGCACTTTTTGCTGGAGATTCTCAAATACAGCAGCTTATAAACATATTTAGGTAAGAGCCCAAAGAGTGGCAGGGGAAATTCTGCTCACATCTAAGTAGAGCTCCCAAATATTCATATGATGATTTATGCTTGAAGGATTATCCAGGAAATAGCTTTGGCCAATTAGCAATTCCTTCATATTGGGAGTCGTGGAATAGAAAAACATTTCTACTCAAAATAACAATTTTCCTCTGGTTTGTACATGCAAATGCAAGCAGGTTGCTGGGAACTCCTAATGAACAACTATGGCCAGGTGTGACTCAGCTTAGCGACTGGCATGATTTTCCTTAATGGAGGCCTCAAGATCTTTCCAAAGTCGTTTTCAATTTGGATCCAAATGGTGTGGATCTTCTTTCCGTGAGTTTCAAGTTACTTTGATCTTACATTCATTTAATTTCATTTTTGGTCAAAAATGGTTTTATCATCTAAATATAACATTTACATTTCCCTTTTGAATCTCTTGTTATAGATATTAATGCCTTTAACCGCTTATGCATTCACTCTCCTGGCAATATTTAAGATTCTGGATCTATTGATCTGAGATGGATATTGCAATATAAATCTGAAAGATTCATGAGATTAATTCATGTTTGATCAGATTTTTTTAATGATAAATGTTATCTTGCAGGAAAATTTCAAAATTTGAAGTCATATTAATTCAGTACATTGATGCAAATTCATACGCTGATGTGATGTATATGATGGCAATTTCATTTTTTTACAGTTACTTTTAGTTTAATTATATCATTTAGCTCGATGCTTTCCATATATTTAACTAAACCTTTCTTGCTTAACAAGACTTTGTCATTTCCATGTTTTAGTGAAACTATTTATGGTTTGATACTCTCATACAACCTTTATCAAGTTACATGCACCCTCATTCGAAAAAACAAGAGATTTTTGCTTGCCATGACTAAGTTTCTTTGTCATTGTTAACTTAAGAAAGTCTTTTAGCTAAGAAACTAGTTTCAAGGTTATGGCATAACTTGTCATATAAATTGAACAGAATTTATATCCAAAATGTTAATTTGTAAACTACTTAGCCGGTTTTAGGCTTTCCATTTAAAATCTACTTCAGTTTGAACTTTGAACGAGTTGTTCCATAGACTTGAATATTAAGAGATTTTGGTGTAAGGATTAAAAATTAGCTCGTAAGGCCTCTCAGTTATTCATTTGTTTTATCTAATATAACATTTACTATTAAATTAGAACCACTCGGCACAAATACGTCATAGATCAAGATCGTACTTTGTAGAGTGTTGTAGAATAAAAAAAAGAGCAAGGACACTGAGTTCTTTCGGTTTTCCTGGTTCTTATTCCTTTGGTGTATCTTTGCAACTTTAGGGGCAATTGCTAGTTTAAAGTCTAATTCTTTAAAGGGTGCTAGCTCAATGGAAGAGCACCTGCTTTACAAGCAGGAGGTTGGTGGTTCAATTCCATCGTGCCCTGATATTCATATATAGGGAATGACGAAGATCAGTTTTTGGTGACGGATGCTCTTTTGACCATCACCAATGAGCTTATGGTGACATTTTTCGACCCTCACCAAAATATGAAATGGTGACGGCCAACGAACGCCACCATATATACGCATCAATAGTGACGACCATTAAAGGTCCGTCACCATAAATCGTTGTTGTTGATATGAAATGGTGAGGGTCACTGTTTGTCATTATAGTCATTATTTGTGACGGACCTTGATGTCACCAATGAGTTTATGGTGACGGTCAATGAACGTCACCATATATATGCACCAATAGTGACGGCCATGAAAGGTCCATCACAAAAAATTGTTGTTGTTCATATGAAATGGTGACGGTCACTATCCGTCATTGTAATTAATATTCGTGACGGACCTTGAATGTCACCACAACACATACTTTCGGCGACGCCACCTTTGGTGACGTTCAGTTTTTTGGTGACGGAGGCTGTTGTCCGTCACCATTGCTCACATGAAATGGTGACAGTCGTTATCCGTCACTATAAATCATTATTGGTGACGGACCGTGAATGTCACCACAACACCTATACTTTCGGCGACGCCACCTTTGGTGACGTTCAATTTTTTGGTGACGGAGGCTATTGTCCGTCACCATTGCTCATATGAAATGGTGACGGTCACTATCCGTCACTATAAATCATTATTGGTGACGGATCTTGAATGTCACCACAACACCTATACTTTCGGCGACGCCACCTTTGGTGCGTTCAGTTTTTGGTGACGAAGGCTCTTTTGACCCTCACCAATGAGCTTATGGTGACCATTTTCGCCCCTCACCAATGTCCTTTTTTCTTGTAGTGTACAATGGGTGAGGCCTTAGCCTCACAGTTTGAACTTGATTTATATTTTATCACATGCTTGGTTACAAGCACAATGGGATTGGTGTGGTATCTTGATAGTGGTGCGTCTTTCCATATGATGGGAGACAAGGAGTTGTTTAGTGATATGGAGGAGAAAGACCTACAAATGCATATAAATATGGGAGACAATGGTCGATATAGTGCGACCAAAATTAGGACCATTACCTTTGAGAGGGAGTCAGGTAAACCATTTCTATTGAAAGATTTTATGCATGTTCCAGGTCTGAAGAAGAACTTGGTCTCGGTTGCAATGTTGGAAGACATAGGTTATGACGTTGTTTTAAGCGATGGAAAAGCTTTCCTGGGACATAAAACAATGGGTCAAACCAAGAGGATAGGGGTTCTAGTTAAGAATATCTACAAGCTGGAGGTAGATGGCTGCGCTACAATGATGGGCAAAACAGAAGAAGTGGTGAGCCGGGATGAGGTCGAATTATGGCACAAGAGATTGGGCCATCTTCTCCATGGTGCTTTGAAGATTTTGCAGCAGATTTATATTGGACTTCCCAAGGGTAATCTTGCGTAGTTAGATCAGTGCAAGGGATGTAC
Source organism: Pinus albicaulis (assembly GCA_034641835.2). NCBI lineage: Eukaryota > Viridiplantae > Streptophyta > Pinopsida > Pinales > Pinaceae > Pinus > Pinus albicaulis. The sequence continues at coordinate 777,438,451 of CM076569.1, read as the reverse complement.
TATGGGTAAGTTTGTGAAGACCACCTTTCATGATAAGGAGAACCGTGCTTTGGTGATCCTTGAGAGAATTCACACAGACGTGTGTGGACCTTTCTTGGTTGCTTCAACAAAAAAACACAGGTATTATGTTATATTTGTTGATGAATATTCTTGTAGATGCTGGATCTTCTTCATGCAGAAGAAGAGAGAAACATTCTCAAAGTTCTATGAGTTTAAAGCATTGGTGGAGGAGGAGTCGGGGAAGCAAGTGAAGGCTCTGCGGAGTGATAATGGCGGTGAATATATCTCGGGAAAATTCAAAGACTTTTATAGCAAAGAAACAATTTAAAGAGAAATCATAGCACCTCATAACCCACAACATAATGGGGTCACGGAGAGGAAGAACATAATGATCGTGGGTGCTGCACGAGCTATGCTTGAGAGGGAGATAGACTTGCATGCAGAGGAGGAACTGCCAGTTCTGAAAGATGAGCCTACAGACGTGGATCAGCCACAGGAGGAGGATCATGGAGTGGAAGAGTCCACTCATGCAGAGCCAAACATCATAACTAGAAGGAAGCGTACCACAGAAGCTAAGATACTGAAGCTTGATGCGGCACAGAATGTAGCAGTCCCTACATCACAACGCAGACAGAGACAGTCACCTAACCGATTTACTGGATACATGGCTCTTATGAGCAAGTGTGTCGTGACAGAGGCATCTTATTTTGAAGAAGTAGTGCAGGAGCCCACATGGGTAGATGCCATGGTGGAGGAGTATGACTCCATTGTTAGAAACAATGCTTGGGAGATTGTTCCAAGGCCAGTGGGTAAAATAGTTATAGGACCAAGATGGATCTACAAGGTAAAGCAAGTTGCTAATGGGAGCGTCGAGAAGTATAAGGCAAGATTTTTTGCCCAGGGATTTTCACAGATCGAGGGGATTGATTATGAAGAAAGCTTTGCAACTGTCACACGGTATTCTTCCATAAGGACCATCCTTGCTCTCTTAGCGCAGATGGGTTGCACATTCATCAGATGGATGTGAAGACTACGTTCCTTAATGGGATCATGGTGGCTTCTTACAATCTCTATGGCCTCCTCCTCCTGGAGAACCCTCTCCTCTTGGAGGCCTTGAAATTTATCCTTGCATCCTTAAATTTCTCTCCTCATAGAGGAGTTTAACCATCTCAGTCATATCAAATAATACCTTCCTGAATGCTCTCTAATCTTCTGTCATGGTAGGTTATCCTTCATGAGACATGCTCACTAAAGACTCAACTTCAACTTGAGGATGTGTTGGTGTTGAAGACTTTGGAAACCTTTCCATTCTTCCTCTTGACCCAACTGCAGGGCTCTCAGCTAGCTTCCCTTCTCCTCTTTTGAGTTTTAACCTTGTAAGCATGACACACACTTGCAAACAATTAGATCCCTTCTTGCACAACAAAACCTAAAGACCAAGAGCTTTGATACCAAAAATGATCTGAATGGAGTATGTTAGTGTTTTACGAAAATCAAACCTATGGATAATTATGCTTTCCCTAAGTGTGGTCTTGCAATTAGAACAAAAAAAAGAAAGATATATGACCTTTTCCTTAAAATGATTAGATAAAGGGAGGAAAACCTACTTGTAATCTGTTCACTCTTCCTCGCCTTCCTTCATTGCTTTCATCTCTCTCAATCCAACTTAACTTGCTTGATTGATACCTGCAATGGAAAATAGAAGACATAAAACAACATAAAGGAAATATGATCTATTCAAGTTAAACAAATTGAATTGATTAAACTCATAAATACACATACAACATCATTGACACGTGCAATAGGAAAGGAACAAATGTATTTATTATGAAGTAGAAGGAAGAGTACAACCAGTTGATCGATTTGATGCCAGCCATCCAACTTTAGTCCCATCCTCATCACATCCAACATCAACAATACAACAACATCACAGTACATTCAAAATACCTCCAAGAGCTATAATCTCACCATCATAACTCTACTTAACACAAATTCTTGCTCTGTTGTGAACTATGATCAGTGCTCTATTTATAATTAGATGAAGGTAGTTTGACATAAATGAATCATTGAATGGATTTCCTAGAAATGGATGAAGAGGTTTCCTTGTTCATGGGAATAGGAGGATAAGAGGTTTAATGGCTCCATGGTTTCCATATTTGAAGCTATCAGATGAGGTGAAAGCTGGAACAACTTCTAGAAGCCACTAGAGGTTGGGAATATTCTGGGAATCTAATGAACAATTCGCTCCCATTCGACCAACACACTCTAAAGTGGGCCCAGATCCTCTACAACGCAGGCTTGCATGGGAGTATATGCTCTGCAAAGAAGTTACAACTATTTAGGGGTGCGTTGATGTCTCAATGGGGCACTTCAACTGGCATCTTAGTAGTGAAAATTTCATGAAGGAAAACTGCCAATGGAGTGACTTTTTTAGGGCATGTAGCAGCTAATTTAGAGTATGATAGACCGTAATAGATACTGATCTATGCTTTGGGATGATGCCCAAATTGACTTGTAACAGATGCCCCCTAAAGCATGAAGTAAAAAATGATAATGTTGCGTGATTTTATTTACGACGTGATGAGGAGGGACTGAAGTGGACGATGACCTACATCAATTAAAATAAATTACATCATGATATATGTTCATCCTGGACATGAATTTATGAGGGAGGCATATCCCATACTTAGCACATAAACTGTCATAACATTTGAAAGTAGTCTACATATATAGACCCATGATAGGATGACCATCTGAATAATGACCATCGTACGGATGACTTGGTACTACTCCTGAAATCGCAGCCTAGATGAATGAAACTAGATTTGGGGTCTTCTATTTTGTTCACTCGATCTCTTAAAGTATGAGTCTAACCATGTGAATATGTGATCTAAAGTCGAACATGGGAAGACACCGTTTGATTACCAGCTAATGATGTGAGCTGTTAACATACACGAGAGAAACCACCGTTGATGATAATGGCTCTCAAGTTATTGCAGTACATTCTACATGGTGTGAATATTTGATTTGATGTCAAACACCATACAAAGTATTTTGGTCGAAGGCCTTTGATGTAAACTTGTTGTTGAAAGCGAGAAACCTGCCATTGATATAAGCAAGCTCCAAGGTACTGAAAGGTTGTTTCTAAGTCAAATTACTGGATGATGAGCTAATGTCGATAGGAAGCGACCTATCGCAGGAGGGCCTTGACGTTTCCCCCATCAACGACATGAAATGGGAGTAATGATTTTGGAGACAGAATGACTGATGAAGCAATGTCAGGGATAGTGGTCATGAAATGAAGGTTTATGAGTATTGCAAAGGATGAGGAATAACTGAGTGACTTCTCTTAAACATATTGGCGACACTGAATGAATTGGAAACATTTGACCCAAAACTGAAGTGATGGATGGTGTGATAGACCATAGGTATTATAAACCATCAATAAGATTACCCAACCCAAAAATCATGGAGATGATATGAATAAGTGTCATTTTCAAGAGCGACTTGCTACCATAAAGTGTTTTATCCCTTTCCAATTTTCCCTAGTCATTGCTGACCAATACCTCTTTATTTTTTAACAAGCTCGAGGAGTATAACATATGCTTGATGTATAATTCCACCCTTCGGGTGAATCCATCATTATTTGATGATTTAACGAGTCTAGCAAGGGTGAAACTCAATCTTGTCATGATGGACAAGTATATTGCTATTTGATTCTTTAACGAGTCTAACGATAGTGAAAACTCAGTCCTTTTTCATGTTTAGAGAGTTTGAAAAAGGGACGAAAAGAAAACTCCACTAGTTCTTTTTCATATAGTAGTCCCTTAGATCCATAAAAGCATAAATAATACCTGAGAGAACCTTCTAGCTATGTTCGACTAGGGTTTTCCTTTTTCGTAAACATAATCTATCTCAATTCGGAAAAGGGTTAAACTTATACTGAGTAGATGACATTTCAATTCCTTTTACGAGCTCGAAGGGACAAGTGCTTGACAATATTTTCATATATTGGGAGTCTAAAAAGAGATGAAAGAGAACTCCAGGGGTTTCCTTTTTCGTGTTTAACAAATCTCGAAAAAAGAGATAAAAGTGTGCTTTGAGTTCCTTTTTCATGTTTAATGAAGCTCGAAAGAGAGATAAAAGTATGCTTTGAGGTCAAAATTGCATTTCACGATCATGCACAACTAACTCACTGTAATCAGTTGTAAAATTGCTCAAAGAACCATCAAATGGAATAAAAATATCTGTTTAAATAGTAAAAATGGGTAAAAACAATAGTTATTTAATTAAATATGCATAAATTAATAAAAAATACTATTAAAATAAGAAATTACCAAATCATTTTTTACCTTTTCACATTTACCATTCGAATTTCAGTGCTCTGAGCCAGTTTTACCCTCAAAATTCAGTTCCTAATTGTGACAGATTTTGTGGATCATTTCTCGTTTCATCTGGATGAGGTAGAAGATCTTACCCTCCTTTGTCTATTGGGTGCATTCTTATTCAGTTTCATGCACATTTTTTAGGGTTTTGGGGCTCTTAGGGTAAATATACAACGCCCTAGGACCAACACACTCTTGGATGTCAAAAAGTGCGTTGCAGAGAGGCTGGAAAGAAGGCTAGTTCCTCTGCAATGCTTTGTCTTCCACTCAGGAGTGCATTGGGCGCAATTTAGAAAATTGCATCTTTTTTTCTGCCCAAAATTTCTCCAATTTTTTGCATGGAATGGATCCTAACTAAGCCTATGGTGTGATTTCAGACTTTGATCAGATTAGAATGTCGATTACATGGTGACAAAGAGAACATGAAGAATAGGATATGGTTTCCCTAAATGATCCTGGCACTGTGAGATCCCTCAAAGACTGTGGGTTTCTTAAATACTTCAGATTGTCAGGGATGAGGCAACACATGGAGCTATTACAGTTCTTGATCCGTTCATGGGACCCGACACTATAGGAATTTCATATTGGGGACAAACTGATCCCAATATTGGTTGATGACATTTACTTTATGACAGGTTTGTCGAGACATGGTGCCCCCATTTCCCTTGTGGGCTCCATCCATGGAGGTGAAACAATGAAGGACTACATCTGACAGTTTTGTCGACCAGGAACTAAGCCTAGCAAAGATGGAAAGATAAATATCAAGGATGTACATGATATGCCTTTACGAATGCTCCTATTCACTATCGAAAATATAGCTGGCAACATGACACTACATGTTGCGAACAAATCATACACGTAGTATACGCTTGAGTGTCTCAAGCCAACTGTGTTCAACTGGGATGAAGCAATACTCCTTCAGATGAAAGAACAATTGACCAAGGTAAAAATTGGAAAGACCAAAAATTTCAGTTATAGGTTGATCTTGATCACTTTTGTTTTGGAGCGAATTCCATTGATGCAGCTATAACATCTGACACTGGGATTAGCTAGTCCTAGAGATCCACAGATGCAGTGGTGGGTCGAGTTGATGGATAGAAATGTTGGTCAGTCATCGATCTCGTTTCCACTACATTCTTCAGTTGGCTCAGAAGACATAATATCTTCATAGAGGAGAATCCATATGTAGGGATGGATTTCTGCATAGATACATATTTGATTTTACCAGCCGACGCTCAATGGGGTGCTATAGGTAAAATGTTGACCATATTTTTTTATTTTTTGGGTTTTTTTACATATTTTTGTGTTTTATGATGTTTCCAAGACTAAACTAAAGATGTTTTAATGTATGCAGATGTAGGTACCGTTCGACCAATGGTTTGTGCACAGCGGGCGGGAGAACCAACATAGAGGTCTATTGGGAGAGAAGTCCTTCATGATTTGGATTTAGCGGAGACTCTTACTGAGTTGCAGTAGCATGTGGAGGTATTGACTCTTGGGATACCTGATGCCCAGATCGAGGAGTTACCTATGAGGCTGCAACACCATACCATTGGTGTGCCTAGCTGTTGGATGAGGCTATTACGCATGATAGCCCAACCAGTGACCTCCTATCACGAGCATCACTAGGTTTACTTAGATTATGCTATGTCTGTATACATTTTGAGGTCATATGACCAACATGTCTTGGACACAATTTTTGTTAAAAACTCGATATAAATCTATTTTACTTTTAATGTTTTTCTATGATTATGTGCAATCCTATTCAATTGTATGATGTGAATTGAAAATCTATCTTTACATATGTTGCAAGTTTCTATTTAACACATAATTCACCAAAGAATCAACCAGAGTGTTAAAGTTTATGGAAATATGTTGATACGGAATATAATCAAAATGTCTTTCCAAAACAAAAACTCTAAGGAACATGCGATGAATTTTTGGATTTTGGACAGTATAGATGCAAGTAAGATATAGTACGACAAGTTGTGAGTCCATCCTGATGATGATGAGGCGAATGCCAAGTGAAATGACATCAGAGAGTATTTTAATCAACCCGCTATACTCAATGATATTGTTGGTCGATCAACCAATAAAAATCACCTAGAAACTCACTAACTCGCCACTTGGAGCAAAGATGGCCCATGCTGCAGAGGATAAATTTTGAGTACTACGACTAGCACCATATGCATATCCAATAAATGGTTCCGAAGATTCTGACATCTGTAAAAAATGAAAAGTGGATTACTAACCACATGAAAAAATCTAAAAGAAACACTGCTACACACACGCAATCAAAGCATACAATACATTGTTTACTACGAAAAATCAGGCATTGTAACATTTAAGATACAACCAATTTCGAGGTTGCGACAATGGAATCCCATCATAATATACCAACTCATAGGCACCCTTATCCAGAATGTGCTTGGCAATGTAGGGGTTGTGCCATAATGGTTCAAATTTCCCTGTTCCTATTTTATCAGCTTCCTGATCATAAATCTAGACCAGGTCTCCTTCCGAGAAGGTGCGAGGCTTGACATTGTGGTTATATTGTGCCTTAAATTCGTATCTTATGTGCTTCGTTGGTAAATGCAGCTTCACGACGTGTTTCATCTAGATGAATGAGATCTAAAAGATGTGCCTCTTCTTCAGAAGTGCCAGCTAGCAGGTCAAATGCGAGTTTCAACGATGGTATTTTACATTGTATCGGTAAGATAGCTTCCATACCATAAACCAACTGAAAGGGAGTAAATCCGGTCACATTTCTCACTAAGGTTCGATATGCCCAAAAATCTAAGTAGAGGATCAAATTCCAGTTTCGTTTATGAACCCCAATCATGCATTGAAGGATACACTTAAGAATATTGTTGATAGGTTCAAATTTTCCATTAGCTTGCGGATAATAAGGGGTAGAACTATCATGTGACAGTCCTAACTCAACAATCAAATCATCCATCATGTGATTGTGAAAATGTTTTCCATGATCTGTGACTATGGGTTGCAGTACACCAAACTGTGTAACCACATGGTTAAAAAATAATAATGCATCTGTCTGTCCCATGTTGTTGATGTAGGCATTGCCTCGACCCACTTGCTAAAATATTCAACGACAACAATAAAATACCCATGCGCCCTAGCCGAGTGGGGGTTACATGTCATGAAGTTAATGCCCCATTTTACAAATGGTCCAACAACAACGACATGATGCGTTGGTGCTGGTGGCAAGCAAGCTTTATGATCAAATATCTGGAAAGCATAAAAACTCCTAAACATGATAATTCAATAATGAAATATGGTAGGCCAGAAGTAACCATCGTGGAGAATCTTCTGTGCGGTAGCATAACCAGAAAAATTTCCACCACATGCACTAGAATGGAAATCATTTAAAACTTTTTTGGCCTCCTCATGCGTGAGGCACCTACGTAAAATCGTATTGACACCATGACGGTAAAGTGTATCATCGACGATAAGATAATCTTTGGCTTGGTATAGAATTCATCACTGTTGCGAGAGAGAGGTATTGGACCACAAAGTTTGGGTCTGGAGATAGATGATGAAATATCCATGCCATGGGTCAGATGACTCGATCAGAAACAAAGACTCGTCCGGAATTGATGGTTTCGTAGTAGGATCAGTGCTACACGAAGGAAGGTCACAAATAAGCTCAACAAACATCAAAGAATTCTTCGACTTTGGATTTGATCAATTCCAAATCAAACTCCTGCAAAATGACAATCCATTTTGAATATTCCCCCCCTAGGAATTGATGTGACAGAATGTATGTCCTAGGGTTGCAATCCGAAATGAAAATGGTATTTTAGAGTAGGATATAATGGCGAAATATTTGTACAACTTGAATGACTGCCAAAGCGAGCTTCTCAACGTATGTGTACTTAACTTCCATATCATTTATATTATGACTCAAATAATATATCGGATGCTCAATCCCATATTATTCTTGGACTAAAACCATAGTGATGGTTGTATTTGCAGCGACGAGATATAGGAAATAGTCACTCTGATAATTTGGGGGATATATTAATGATGCTCGGATCAGGGTATCTTTAAGAACACCAAAGGAAGCTTGCGCAACCTCATCCTAATGGAAGGGAATCCCATGTTTCAAGAGTCGAGTAAATCCTTTAGCAATTTCGGCATAGTTAGGAATGAACCTCCTTAGAAATTTAGCCTTCCATTGGAGTCTCTGTAACTAAAGCAGATTGGAAGGAGAAGGCAAATCAAGAATGGCCTAGACCTTCAATGGATCAAGCCAAATTCCATATTTCGACATGAAGAATCCAAGAAAATGACCAAAACCAACACCAAACATAAATTTGTGCAGATTGAGGCGTATTTTTATAGTGACGACATCGTAAAAATATCGCTCTCAAATGTAGCAGGTGGTCAGTCCGTTTCCGTGAATGTGCAGGTAAGTCATCTAGATATGGTTGAACTATTTGCTTGATGTCATGAAAATCATAATTCATTGCCCTTTGGAATATTTCCCCAACGTTATTTAAACCAAAAGGGAGCTTGCGATAAGCGAATGTGCCCCAAGGATAGATAAAAGCAGTTTTATATTGGTCCTCTAGGCAAATATTAATCTGATTGTAATCGGAGAATCCATCCATGAAAGAAAATATTTCACATCCGACACATTCATCAATAATTTGGTCGATAAAGGGAGTGGGATAGTTGTCTTTTGGACAAGCATTATTAACATCCCGATAATCAACACACACTCTAATTGTCCCCTATTTCTTCATGACAGGAACAATGTTAGAAACCCAATAGGTAAGCGGAACGGGGTAAGTGAATCCACCACGCAAAATATTTCAACTTGTGCTTTAATGGAAACAACTTTATTAGGGTGAATAGGATGAAGGTGATGTCTCACCGGCTTAACATCAAGATACATTTTAATTTCACCTTCAGCAATGCTGGAGTCAATACCTAGCATATCCTCATATGACCAAGCAAATACATCTCATAATTCACGAAAAAGAGCATGGTAAGTGTTAAGTTCAGATGGATAACAAGATGCATTAACATGAATGTTTTCTACAATACTTGGTTTGGTCGAAATATCGATAGAAATTGTTTCTTCGATATTTGATGGGTTTCGCTCAAAATCGACGGCATGGATAGGAATAGAATTTGTCAAGAAATCAATGAAAATAAGGTGATATAGTTCAAATGGATTACCTTCACTTTAATCTGGAAGATGGGATCATTGATGTGAAGTTTCCCATGGTTCTTCTTCCGACATCATGGATTCCATAATGCTGTCATCAATCAAGAATACACGTGAAAAAGGATCAGAAGAAGTACCAAAATCCAAAGAAAGATAAACCCAAATGGTCGACGACAAAATATTTGGATTGGCCACATAAGCCAAGAAAAATTATTTTTATGATAGCTCAATTGCCCAGCCTATCTACTTCAGAATCATTGGGAATCTTCCTTAAGTCATATGAAGTGGAAAATATCATATTGCAGGTCTCTATATTTGTGATTTCTGCCGATGTCGCAGGCGACTGTAATGAAAAGGTGCTTGTTAGGGAAGGATCCTTAGTCCTACACCAATTATCTGAAGAGAAGGTGGGGGTCCGTGAACAAATGGAACATTTCTAGTTGCCTAGGAACCAAAGGCAAAGAAAGAGAGTTGATTAATGGCTATGATAATTCCTTTATGGGGGAAGATGATCATACAAAAGTAAGTAGATACTACTGCAGCAATAGTGTAAACCCACGGTCTTCCAAGTAATATATTGTATTCAAGGGGTGCGTCAATGACCTCAACTTCAATAGTAACTAATTTCCCCCCTAATTCTACTTGCAGGTTACTAATAATTCGACAAGGCTTATATGTACGACCATCAAAAGCTTTCAATGTAGTAGGTGACTGTGAAAAAGTTGGCGAACCAAGTGACTTCTAGCAACTCATTGACATGATACAAGTAGATGTGCATTCATCAATGATAGTGTGATGAATGAGGTGATTTAGGACATGTACTTGAATCAAGAATTCTAACTTTTCTGTTAACTGTAACACATAGCTCGCTTGATTAAAGACTACAAGATTTGAATTTGTTGGATCTATTCCACCAATCATGGACAACGAAGCTTGCTTCTGGGAGGGACAATTCTGAAGAACCTCAAGCGTTGACATAGCAGAAGGTGACTGAGCCAGGTCTTCCACTACATTATAATTTTGAGCTGCACAAGCTTGAGGGTTGAATGTCGATTTATGAATTACTCCCTTTGGTGGATTTATTGTTAACTCTGGAAGGATATGTGGTAGAGCCGAGTTAGATGAGGTTGAAGTTGAAGTGGTAGGTTGATCTGTAGCCTGACCATTTGATGACGAAAACAGATTAATGAAATATTTACTTTGAGTCGACACCAAAACATCAGTTTTGGGCTTAGTGGCAGATAGCATAAGCACTTGCGAACTAGAAGCAAGATCCGTAGAAACCATATGTGTTTCCGAGTTCGGAAAAGGATTTGTCAACACTACAGATGTGACATAAATCTTAAGAAGCTTTGGGATTTCTGAGCAGTGAGGACAATATCGCGTAAAATGCTCCTCATTACATATCAAACAAGGGTAACGAGGTTTCCGAAAACAACTGGATGAATCAGATGATTTTTCCTACGGTGGTGAATTTGATTTCTTCTTAGCTTTCCCCTTCTTCCTATTTGCAGGTTGCTTTTCAATTTTTCCTTTGTCAGATGACATGAAATGGATTTTAGAAGAAGACATAGGATCAGATGCAATAGGGTTTTGATTTGAAATGTCAAGTGTAGGACCAGATAGTCGACTTGCTGCCGGAGCGCTAGCAGAACCAATCACACCATCGCCGACATGAATGTCCTGAGCAGATGGAGTAGGAGGAACAATAAAATTTGTGGTGACACATTTGGAAGCTTTTCATAGAGTGTGCTAGACTGAGTGTAAATCAGATCTAGATACTGGGCACACACAATTACTTGCTCTTTAGTGACAACACCTCCTTTGGACACATCCTCGATGATATATGGCAACAAGGACTTAATAAACAAATCAACCAAAAGCTAATTAGGAACAAATGTTTTAACCATTTAATGACGACAACGCCACTCATGTATATTATCCGATATATGAGTAGTAGTGGTCTGTTTAAAGTTGGTCAAAAGTTCCATTCCTGTTTCATATCTGATGGGTAACTGGAAGTGGGTTAAAAAAGTAGTGGCTAAAGCTGTGAAGTTATCAAACGAAGCTCATGGTAATTAAATGTACCACTTCGCAGCCATACTAGTAAGCATTTGCTGGAAAAGACACAATCTAACAGAATCATCATTTAATGAATTTGATGAACACCATAAATGATAAGTCATGACATGCTAGATGGGCCTTCTCCAAAATTTCCATTGAATTTGGAAGGTACGAGGGTAATTTATAAGGAATCACCAACCACCAAGGCAAATAATGAATGGGATCATTGGTGAGCCGATTTAAATAAGGTAACTCTAACATTGCAACAAATGGCAACTGTCGATTAAGGTTAGGTTGAGCATAACCAGGATAAGATGGAATTTCCTGGCTAATAGGCCTTTGCATACAAACACATGGATTTTGTTGTTGGTAACCCAGATAGGGGTAGGCTTGTTGACCAGGACCTGGATAAGCTTGATAATGTGGGAATGGTTGCTGTGGCTGCCATGGTATCTGATAAAATGGTTTCCCTCCAGGATAATTTGGACCCGGTTGTGAATCGATAGGGCCAATAGAATCCTGTGACAAAGGTAAACTAGCCTGCGGTTTGGAAATTCTCAATACAGATGGTTTTTGAATACTAGCCTAGGAAGACATAGTATATAGACCTGAAACTTGAGGGTTAGGGGTTGAAGGACCCACTTGAGTAGACTGACCAACAACCATAGAATAAATAACAGGTGTAGTAGGCACATATGCAACACATTGAACTAGTTGATATTGATACACAATCGTTTGTGGTTGAACATGAAAAGTAGGCTGCCATTGGAAAACATGCATTCCAACATATGGTTGACCTAAATACAGCGGAGTAATTCCATATGGACCGAGCATCTGTGGTCCCCCATGATATGGAGTATAAGGATATTGTACATATTGACTTTCATATGATGGGTATCCAATAGATACTGGATAAGATGGACGGTAATTTGATGGACCAGCCTGATATTGAGCTGATGATGTCAATAAAGGATCAGCTTGTTCAGTACTCGTAAGAGATGAACCAGATAGGATTCCAGATGATGACATGGGCAAAGTCCATGGACTAGAGGAGACACCATATTAGGTTCCATTTAAAGACTGATAACCCAGTGGGACGGACAGACCATCATAAAGATGAGAATCAGGTGTCATTGAAAACATCGAAGATGAAGTAACAATAGATGCTGTCACAACTGTAACAGATAGTAAAGTCTGGGATGCTATCTCTGCCATGGTTAAATAACCCAAAAATTACTCTAACGAATCTATGGGAAATTGAGAATGAAAAGGATCAACAAGAGTAGAGTAGGTCAAACGAGGAAAAGACTGATATAAATGAAGCCCCGACCCAAAATGAGTGGGAGTTGAAGGGGTTGTCTCTTTCTGAAGTTCTTCCTCTATCAAAATAAAACCAGGTGGAAGCACTTCACCATCAGGGCCAAGGTAAATTTCAGGCAGTAAAATATGCGGTAAAGAGGAAGACTCAACTGTTACAGATGACTGAGGATCAGAAGACTGCATCGAAACAACTTCTTGTTGTTCGACTTAGAGATCAAGATGTTTTGGTAAAATAACAATGAGTTCCAAATTGAATTATAGTTGAACAAGCTCGGGTTTTGGATTTACTGTTTCACTGCATTGAATTTCAGTGTCCTCAGGTAACTCTGAGGGTTCCATCTCGACAGTAGCAGATAAACCGTGATCAGTTGAAAAAACTTGAGACTTGGTATTCAAAGGATCAAATGTCTCTGGTATATCAGATGTTGTAGCACCAAGAGTTCCAGAGGTACCAAACTTGGTAGGACGAGCGCGCCTTCATCTACTAGGTGTATCTTTTGGCGGTAATGGTGGTTTATTCGCTGTCCTACATGAACGATGGGGAAAGGGTTGATATTATTCCATGATTGCTGATTTATTTTATACAAAAAGAAAACAAAAAGAGGGTAATGATAGGCAAAAGGTTTACCAAGCAACTGTGAACTGCAATATATTGCCCTAGTAAACCAAGGACTTATGTACGTGCAAACAATCTCCTCAAATAATGTGTTTTGTGTATCATAGGTACAAGGCGTCCGACTCGGTTACCTATGGATGGTAAGTAACCTAAATTTTTCCTCCCCAATATACGTGAAGGTACATGGAGGCCCAATATGTATTAGTGCTGTCTAATGTGAAATCACACAATGAGAGCATCCCCTTATACTTTTTGTACTAGAGCACCACCCGATATACCCGAAAGTACGTGGAAGAGCTCCAATATACTTACGTACGTGGAATGAGGTATCACACTTAGAATTTATCGCAGAAAATTAACGACATCTGCTATGTTTAACGACGCCGGAACACATCTTCTAGCCTATACCTCTAAATGTTATCGTTAATGTTACAATGCCTCCTTAGATAATTTTAGATAAATTTTACGCTGATCTTGCTTATGAGTTTGTCTTTCAGGTTCACTGCGAGATGTATTGAACATTCCTAGAATGCAATTAGAATGATAAGCATTCATTTCGAATTGATTTTCGAAAATGAAAAACTAGCTACAAGGGATAAAACAATCAGATTGTATGCAATAAAAAATGAGCACATCTAAATGAAATTTCCCTAAACTATTCCTAAGTAGCACTCACAATCCATATATGCAAATGCATGTTTTTATTTTCAATTTATTTTAAGTTTAGATGAACGAAAAAGAAACTAATGCACAAATAATCACTCAAAAATTTCAAGAGAAACGAAGGCTGAAATGACAATTCCTATTTACGAAAAGAATGAATTAATCAAATGTAAAATTTAACTTTGGAACTATTCGACAATGATAAAGAAACAAAAAGAAAAATTGATCAAACAAATCCAAGGTGAGGCAAGAAGAGTAGAGGCAATATGGTCTCTAGAGGGAATCAATCACTCAAAAATTCATCAAGCAAGATAATGAAATGAATTTTCAAAAGACAAAATATGATAGATTTTGGCTGCTCATAGGGGAAACGCACCCTTGAGTGGGAGACAGTGCGTTGCAGAGCACTGTCACTAAGCCAGCAGTGCTATGCAAAGCAGTGTGTCAAGACCAACAGTGCGTTGGTGCCAGAGGGCTCTCTAAAAAATCAATCAAACACACTACTTTTTCTAAGACACATTCAAATGACTGAAATAAGTAGGTAAAGTATACTAGATGTTGATGGACAAGGAAAAAACCACTAGGAATGATCCGTCAATCCCCAATATGGTCGCCAATTTGTTTTACGGAAATCATACCTACTAATAAGTATGATTTCCCTTAGTGTGGTAGTGCACTTAGAACAAAAGAAAGAAATATATCTAACCTTTTCCTTAAAATGAATAGGTAAAGGGAGGAAAACCTACTTGTAATTTTTTCTATTTTCCTCTCCTCCCTTCGTTGCTTTCGTTGCTCTCAATCCATCTTAAATCGCTTGATTTATACCTACAATGGAAAATGGAAGATAGAAAACAACATAAGGAAATATGATCTATTCAAGTTAAAAAAATTGAATCGATTAAACTCATAAATACACATATAACATCATTTACACGTGCATTAGGAAAGGAACACATGTATTTATTATGAAGTATAAGGAAGAGTACAACCAGTTGATCGATTCATTGTCACTCATCCAGCTTTAGTCTCATCCTCATCACATCCAGCATCAAAAATATAGCAGCATCACAGTACATGCACAATACCTCCAAGAGCTATGATCTCACCAACATAACTCTACTTAACACAAATTATTTCTCTCTTGTGAATTATGATCAATGCTCTATTTATAAGTAGATGAATGTAGTTTGACATAAATGAATCATTGAATGGCTTTCCTAAAAATGGATGAAGAGGTTTCCTTGTTCATGGGAATATGAGGATAAAAGGTTTAATGGCTCCATGGTGTCCATATTCGAAGCTATCAGATGAGGTGAAATCTATAACAACTTCTAGAAGCCACTAGAGGTTGGGAATATTCCTGGAATCCAATGAACAATTCACTCCTAGTCGACCAACGCACTTTAAAGTGGGCTTAGATCCTCTGCAACACAATCTTGCATGGGAGTAGATGCTCTGCAAAGCAATTACAATTGTCTAAGGGTGCGTTGAGGGCTCAATGGGGCACTTCAATTGGCATCTAAGTAGTGAAACTTTCATGAAGGAAAACCACAAATGGAGTGAATTGTTTAGGGAATGTAGCAACTAATTTAGAGTATGATAGACCCTAATAGATACTGATCTATGTTTTGCGGTTATGCCCAAATTGATATGTAACAGTTAGTGTTGTTGTGATAATTACTCTTTTAGATTTTGAATATAATGCTTTATGTGTGCTTAAGGGTTCAAGTTCTCTTGCAAATTATCAAGTCTCACGAGTGTTTTTCATGTAAATTTAATGAAACATTTAATATAAAAAAATGATGAACAACAACAAATAAAGTAAAATACATCACCATACAACACATTAAAACAGGTATTTGATGAAGGAGTTCACCCCTCCTAGGCTACATCTCCTTATTCCAGCTTCCATGGATTGGGCCTCTCTATTATGCTCAAATTGACAAACTTACCTGTTTATCATTTTGCGCGAAACAAAGTGTGCCAGATTCAGAATGACGAGCACTATGTGACCATTCAAGTTTCAAGACATTCTGAGACTTTTATTTTTGAGCATAAAACTGAGCCCCTGATCATATAAATTCTAAATTTGACTTGCTATTGTGGAAACCATTCCCTTCATTTATGGAGAAGGAGTAACCCTTTTTGTGCCTCACTCCGTGGATGAGATGTTAAAAATTAAAAGGCTTTTTCTATATTGATTAATACTATGTTAAACATAGTTTTATAATCCTTATTGACACTTGTTATGCAATCAATATTAGTCTGGACAGATAGAGATTATAGCTTAGATACCAACTTCGTCATAAGGAATACAAATCAAGCTGGGTGTTTCCATAACTATCCATATTGAATATGATAAATTAGCTAGTTGGTATAAGCCACATGTTATGGCTTTGTAAACATGCCCAGTTCCTACTTTTAGGTTGTGAAAATGCACACATTTCCACTAAGTGTTGCAATTAATGACATTCAACTCAAATACCTATATTTCTTCAAGGATTGAGAGAAGAATATATGGACACAATCAATTTTTTGGCTAATGGGGAAATATATACCTTGTCACATGAGGAAATAAAGAAGATTTTCAATAGGTCTTTTATACCTTCCAACAAGAAGGATAAGAGCCTAAGGAATCCTAATCCGCAACTAGTCAAGCTTACCATACCAACTATCTCCAACATTTACTATGCTAAATGATACTAAGATTGACATTTTTCATTCCCTTGCAATGAAAATGGACATAATGCAATGACAGGAAAAGAGAGGAGCTAAAAAATCCTTAGCCATTTTCTCCCTAGATGTGGAAAGAAGCACAATAAAAATGAATGTCCATTGGACACTTTTGAAATATGTGGAATATGTGCTGATAAAAATGTAATTAACAAATTCCTCCTTTAAAGGCAGTTTTATGGGGGAAGGGCAAAGGGAGGACTATGAAACAAAGTTTCAACTCTCTTTTGCGTAGTTTGAAAATCTTGCTGGATTAGAAGCTAGTAACCTTCAAACCCCCTCTAAGCACTCTGAAGGTCATATTTCATATACTGATTAGAGAAACAATATTGAATGTGAAGATGGAGATTCATGGATAAAATAATAAGAGGAAAGGTTGTCATGATCGATCCTACCAAGAAAATATGAAGATGGTCCATGAATCCAGAATGACCATGAATATTTCTCAAAAGAATAAGAGGAAAAGCTATTAATATAAAGATTAAATTAAAAAAAAACCATGAATCTCTATCAATGAAAGTCATGAGTTTTTTTTCCAAGAAAGTAAATTTCAAACTAGATGCAGGATAGATTTAAGTGACAATGCCAAAAAGATGTGAAGATGGCCAACAACAATGGTGGGAATGAGAATTCTATTGTATATCTTAAAGCAAGATGGCTAAGAGCCTAAGGAGTCATAATCCGCAGCTAATAAATCATACCATACCAACTATCTCCAACATATACTACAATGAAGGATATTAAGGCTGATAATGTTCATTCCCTTGCAATGAAAATGGACAAAATGCAATGAGAGGAAAAGAGAGGAGCTAAAAAATCCTTAGCCATTTTCTCCCCAGATGTAGCAAGAAGCACGATAAAAATGAATTTTCATTGGACACTGTTGAAATCTCTGGAATATGTGCTTATAAAAATTTAATTGACTAATGCCTCCTTTAAAGGAAATTTTTATGGAGGAAGGGCAAAGGGAGGATTGTGAAACAGAGTTTCAAATCTCTTTTGGGTAGTTTGAAAATCTTGCTAGATTAGAAGCTAGTAACCCTAAAACCCCCTCTAAGCACTCCTAAGGTCAGATTTCATATACTGATCAGAGGAATAATATTGAATGTGAAGATGGAGATTTGAGGACAAAAGAATAAGAGGAAAGGTTTTCATGATCGATCCTGCCAAGAAATATGAAGATGGTCCATTAATCTAGAATGACCATGAATATTTCTCAGAAGAATAAGAGGAAAGGCTATCAAGATAAAGATGAAAGTTAAAAAAAAAACCCATGAATCTCTGCCAATGAAAGTCACGAGTTGTCCAAGAAAGTAAATTTCAAACTGGATGCAGGACAAGTTTAAGTGATAAGGTCGAAAAAATGTGAAGATGGCCACCAACAATGGTGGAATGAAAATAATTGTGAACAAAACAGTAAGAGAAAATGCTGTCACGAAAAAATATTGAATCTATTTTAAGTTTATGTATGTTAATTGGATGAAATTTGTCAGAAGTCACCAAAATATCTTGAATATGTTTCAAGTTAGGTAAGGTGATTAGAAGAAAGTTACAAAGAAGGAAATTCGTTGAAGGTTGTAAAATTATGAGAAGTTATTTCATGGCTAAACCATATTGAAATGAGGTGAAAAATATAACCTATTCAAAAAAAGAAAGACTCTAAGTAAATTGGTCCTAGCTACAGGTATCACTTAACGAAATACCATGACCTCATTATCGTATACACATTTGTTTGAATGGGAAGACTATTTCCAACATTTCACATATGAGGTATGAAGCTTCTAAGTGAGATCATGAATACAATCAAGAATAAAGATTGGAGTATGATGTTGATCGATAAACCTTGGAGATCGGCTTGTGACTTTGAATAAAAATTGGAGCATGAAACAAAATTGTATAGATATTGCATGAAACAAAATTGTCGGTACTTCTTGCTGGAAAAGAATTAAAATAGACATTGTATGAAACACAATTGTATCGGTTTATGTTTTCTGAAAGTTATTAAATTTTGTACTTATAGCTTCTAAATTTGACTTTCTATTGTGGAAACCATTCCCTCCATTTATGGAGAAGGAATAAGCCTTTTTGTGGCTCACTCTGTGGATGAGTTGTTAAAACTTAAAAGGATTTTAGGATGTAAAAGCCGACACACTCTATTACATATGACCACATTACATTTTAATGTATAAATCTACAAAATCTATTATATGTAAAGTTCATGGTATACATTTTTTTACATCACTCAATATTTTGGCTAATGGGGACATATCTACGTTGTCATATGAGGAAAGAAAGAATATTTTCAAGAGCTATTATATATCTTCCAGCAAGAAGGGTAAGAGCCTAAGGAGTCCTAATCAACAACTAGTCAAGCCTACCATACCAACTATCTTTAACATGTACTATGCTGAAGGATATTAAGATTAATATTGTTCATTCCTTTGCAACGCAAATAGACATAATGCAACGAGAGGAAAAGAGAGGAGCTAAAAAATCCTTATCCATTTTCTCCCCAAATGTGGCAAGAAGCACGATAAAAATGAATGTCCATTGGACACTGTTGAAATATGTGGAATATGTGACTATAAAAATGTAATTGACAAATGCCTCCTTTAAAGGAAATTTTTATGGGGAAAGGGCAAAGAGAAGACTGTGAAATAGAGTTTCAACTCTCTTTTGGGAAAGATGAAAGTTAAAAAAAAAACCTATGAATCTTTGTCGAATAATCCTTAGCCATTTTCTCCCTAGATGTGGCAAGAATGATGCAGGATAGATTTACGTGACAAGGCCAAAAAAATGTGAAGATGTACAACAAAAATGGTGGGAATGAGAATCCTCATGGAAAAACAGTAAGAGAAAATGTTGTCTGACCAAAATTCACATACCTGGACAAAAGGGGAGGTATTTCTAATATATTTCTTGGCACCAGGAATATTGTAAACCAAGAATTCCAACTTAGAAGGACCAGGCTTCATCATATCTCCAATTTACTTGATTACACAGTCTGCACCAACTTCCAAAAACACATCCCCCTCGCCAGTGCAATGAACGTTCAAATTCCCTTCTAGGCTGATGTCAATCCCTCCTGAAAGAGGATAATAAGAAACTAAAACCTTCCTTAGAGCCTCTCATATCACTTCAATCGACCTCTCATTTCCCATTTTCACACTGGCCTTGAAACAATACAATGTCTGGACTATGAAAACAATGTTGTGATCAAGATGTGAAAGAAAATAGACATGATTCTCTGTAGCATCAGCTGGATAAACCAATCGGCTTTTACAGTACAAATATTCCATTATACTCCCTTCTATTTAGTGTTTCTCATGTTCGATTGCGTTTGGACTGGTTTTTGTTAATGCCTGTGAGTAATGGGTTACCCTGCTTTGACATAAATTCCATTTTCTTTACTAAGAAATGACACGATCTCCAATGATGGTTTTGGTTTTCTAATTAGTCTGCTTATTAAAGTTATAAGTAAAATTCCTAGTTTCGATATAAAAAAAAAACCCACCAAGTAATTTAAGATCTAAATCAATATTGGGTATTTTTTATTCATTTTGTTTTGTAGATTACATTTAAGCAAATTAAAGGTTTCCAAACCAAGGAAAACGTTCTCTCTAATTTTGGAAGGCCAGGCCTTGTTAAAGTTCCCTTCTTTGCAAAGATTATGTATAACATTAATGTGCATGTTTTCCTCAAGGCACCTTGTAATTTTGTTTGTAGTTAACACCACTTAGAACCATCTCATCCCAAAGCTTGAAAGCCTCTTGTGGCTTGTTCTCAGAGCACAAACTTGTTATAAGATTTTTGTACACTTCAACATTTGGAGACTGATCCTTGAGCTTCATTTGGTATAGAATATCCACAACATCTCGGATTTTTTGTTCTTTGCAAATATCACTAATCAAAGTATTGTATAAATGATATTATCAGGGGATTAGTACTTACCATCTCGCTCAAAAGATCGATGGATTCTGAATATCTCCTACCTTTGTAGAGACGATGATCACAACAGTGTTAGTGAACTTATTTGGGTAAATTTTTGTTGGCCAACATTTGATGGAGAAGGTTCACTTCATCATCCAGCTAGCCTACCATGCAAAAACCATGAATGATGAACGTACTATAATTGAAAATATCAGGAACAAAGCCACTGTTAACCTCCATGTCCCTCATGATCTCATTCACTTCAATTTGTCTTGTTTGCAGATCCCATCTATTAAAGTAGTATATATTAAGTTATCAGGGATGCAACCGCTCTTATGCATATCTATAAAAACCCTAAATGATCCATCCAATGTCTTGCAGTTCATCCTTTAATCGAATCATCTTACTGCCTCTCACCCATCCCCATTACAAAGCATCTAAAAACAAAAACCCTTCCATCCGGATCCATCCAATGTCTTGGAGTTCATCTTACTCCACATACTAGTTAAATCACATCTTACTACCCACATCATCGACCAATGGCAGGCTTACACACACAAAGCTGGGCCTATGCTTCACATGTTCCCCTATAGGGTCTATTTCATTTTGAGAGCTATCATAAAATCAGATTTCTCCATATCCCTTAGTGGCTTCCCCATTGGCATCTAACCCAATATCTTTTCTAGTCTCATAACCGAAAAATGAAGACAGGTAAAAAGACAAAGAAGGGAAATGCGTTAGGAAAGACAAAAGGAAAGCCAAATGAAACTAGTCGAGAGGTGGTTTATGTAGTTTATTGTGTTCTCTGGAATTATATCTCCAACAATGAATGGATGATATATGGGTCACAGTTCTCTAATTGGATATGTAACTCAATCAACCACCCAATAATGGTGTTACTATGACTATAAAATATTTGGCAGAGTGAACATAATCATACCATAAAAACCACCTAGAGAAAATAGAGGAAGTACCAAAGAACTAAACATGACTAAACATGAATAAATCATATTATAGGGTCTATTTCAATACACAGACTGAAAAATTACAACCGTACCTTGTGGTAGTCACTGTCTTTTTAGTCTGATTAACACACCCTCCTTGGATTCTTCACCCAACTTTCACTTGGAGTTTTTGGAACGTGTCTCAAGCTATCTAAATGACTGTGCCTTGTTCGAGAGTAAGTGCCTCACACAATGCTTTACTATAATAAACATGAATGAAATAAATCCAATAGGGTCAGAAACAAGAAAAGATTCAGTACTTTACTTACCATGTACTATGAAACTATACCCCTTCCTCTTTAGCCTTGTTATGTGATTTCTGCAAAGAAAATACCCACACCAAAGAGAAATGTCGCGCATTGCAAGCACTAAAAGACAATCACTTGTCCTTCAATGAAAGCAAATGCAAGAACACAACACATAATAGAAACAACAAAAAATAGAAATAGCTGGTTGAAAGAAACCACAGATTTAAAGAAAATTCTTAAAACCACCAGGCCCTAAGTAATAACCACCATACCCTCATCATAACGGACTTTTTCAGATGCAGAGGCCAACTTGTTCGGATGCAATACATAGCTGGTGAATGGTCACTCTTTGCAGTTGTGCCTCCTGCTGCTGCAAAGACGGCTATTCATGCAGTGGAGGGGGGTCTGCCAAGATTTCAATATTTTTTATTACTTAATTAATTAATGTTTTTTATTTTTTAGTAATGTTTCATTTTTAACTATTTTTAATCTGATGGAAGACCATTATTCAATCATCTAAAAATGGATATGACGATCAACAATAATACACAGTGGAAAATGGGGGAGTTGTTTTCAAAAGGGAACTCCTGACGACGTAATTACATTTTAATTAGTATTTCCCTAGCAACTTTTTATTGGGTGGGGATGGTAATAGATATTGATTAATATAAAATACTATAATATTATATTTTATCCAAAATTTCGTCACCAGATCCACTTTTTATTAAAAAATTTCTTTATATTCGAGGGTTATAAGTAAACTTAACTCCTATGTAAAATTTGATCACAACATGGTAGAGATGTTGTAATATTTAAAATTTTGATTTGGTAAAAATAAAATAAAATAAAAAATTAATTAAAAAAAATTAATAATTATAATTATAATTAATAATTATAATTATAATTAATAATTAAACCCACTAAGATCCATCTTAACTTTTGATCTACTAAGTGTTGAGAGGGACCAAATTTATTGAGATCCAAACCTCTTTTAAAGTGAAAAGAGATTTGATCCTTCTTTCCCTTTGGTAGATCCAAAGTAGATATGGATCTCAGTTGGTTTCTGATTGCTAAATAAATAAGTAAATATAATGACATGCATAGGGATGAATTTCATGGATTTTATGTCTTTCTATGCATTTGTAGATCTTCAGCGTTTTTTTGAGTTAAATAGGTACACAACTAATTTTAAAACTATATATTTTTGTAGTCTAAGGAAGTGACATTTTATCCTAAAAAGTAACAGAAATTCTAGCATGATTTTGACAAAATTTGGCGCTTTTTTTTAGAAATTTGGGTTGCAATTGTCAAGCTTCAGGATTTTGTGTGTCACAAAGGTTTTTGATGGTGTTGAATCTCATTACACTATAAAAAAAACTATTCAAACACTCCCACAAATAGATTTTTTGAAAAAAAAATGGTTGGATTCGTGCGAGAAATAATCATCCAAGGGAAATTATTGCCTTGGTATGCCCTTGTGTGTCTAAAAGTTATTAGATTTTTTTTTTTGATATGTAGGATACATAGTTGTGTGTTACCAAATTCTCATGTTTTTTATTTTATATATATGGTTATTTGGTGATGTTGGTTTGAATTAATAAATTATAAATGTATATATGTTTAATATTGTATAATTGTGCCAATATTGTTAGTTGAATAATATTGGTATGCGAAAAATGAACTTTGCGGTTCCTAGCTCTTGGCGGCTAGGGTTTCCCTAGCCGCGACATCAACTAGCTCAAATCTGATATGAAGAAGACTATAGTGTCCCGTCCTTGGACTCCATTTCGTGATTTGGCTGCTGAAGATTAGTTTTGGGTGAAAGAGATCTCAAATATGATCTTGCAGATCAATTTTCGTTTACTCATTATGGAGGAGGTGGTTGCATTTAGAGCCCTGCTGCAAGCGCAAAAACTGCGGGAGCCTTCTTCTCCCCCCCAAAAATTTGTGAAGAAATTAGCTGAGATTCTGGATGTGGAACTCTCTCTATCAGATCCATGCAAGAGAGCCTTGACCCTTTCAGAAAAAACATTGGATAACAAGTTTATGGGCTTATGGCCGAATCCAAAAGTTGTTGAATCCTGGATCACAAAACAACGAACTCACCAGCTTCAAGGCCAGGTAATTTTATTTGCAGTAGGTAGGGGTTTATATGTTTTTATATTTGTGAACAAACTGGAAAGAGATTTGGTTTTCAGATCAAGGTCATATTTTATAAGGACCAAAGGCCTCTTTATGTACCCTTAGACTCTGAATTTTAATCCAAATTCTGGATTACTTTTGTGATAGTGTGGATTCAACTACCTCACCTCCCTCTCCATATCTAGGGATCTAATGCACTAAAAGAGGTTGGAAATAATTTGGGCCGCTATCTGGACAAAGCAAAACCAAAAGGATGCCAATTTTCTTGTGCTCACATTTATGTCGAAGCAAATCTCTCTCAAGGTTTACTTGAGGCCCTAAAAATAAATTTTGGGGAATGGAGCCATATTAAGGAATTGGACTATGAACAGATTCCCTTCAAATGCATCATTTGTAATTCTCATGGGGACTTTTCCAAAAACTTCCCTCAACAAAAAATGGATGAGAAATCCCAAACCCTTGTCTCTAAAGAAGGGAACACCCATACCCTCATATCTAATGAGGGAATTTTTCAAACATTTCAAAAGAAAAGAAAGAATCAACATAATAAGGTTGTAGCTCCAAATAAATTTTCTGAAGAAGTTCCTAAACCTTCCCTCAACAAAAATTCTTTTGATGCTCTTCAAGATCCAGAAAAAAAATGAAATTTCTCCTTTGAATGAAACCCCAAAGGAGGATCAAGGAAGCTTAGTAGTGTCAGGGGAGAATGAGGATAAAGCTCCTTAGATGGTTGTCTCTTCAAATTCAGATTCACACTTTGCAGCAAAATTATTAACACTGTTAGATTTTGAGCTTGCGAAGATGAGTAAATCCACTCCAATGTTTTACAAATAAGCTATGACAATCAAAGAAGCTCATGACTAAGTCAATTACAAGAGGTAATGTTGGAAAATCTCTATCCTCAAATGCAAAAGAACTGCCTCTCACAAGAGGTTAGAAATTCCATAAGGAAAAACATGAACGTGAAGCGAATGTCAATTTAGCTTCAAGATCCCAACTTCACGTAGACTCCTTGTTGCAAAATTCTCCCAAATAAGTCAATGCATTGTTTCTGCATATTATTATGTTTGTAGTTTGTAAGAATTTACTCTTGTAATCATGAGGAAAGTCTTAGTTGTATAAATCATGGAAGATACTAGGATTTTTCTCCTAGAATCTTAGTCAATTTCTCAGTAGAATATCCTCTGAAGATGGTGCAAATGTAAGGAATTTCCTTTTTTTTTTTATGCATCTGGGTGCAGATTTAATAAAATCCTCTACATATTCTTGCTAAAAAGAAATTGTATAATTGTGTCGAGAGGCGCTCTCCAACCCAGTATGGAAGAGATGTTGTAATTTCCTATCATGGCATGTTATGTCTGGTAAACAATTTGACTAGGTAAAATTACAAATTATTATTATTATTGAGCCGTAAGGCTCATTCTACAACACAATATGAGGGGATGTGTAAGTTTGTCCGTCCGCCCGAGTTAACAAATTCCCCTTTAAAATAAAAATTATTATGCTCTAAATAATTTCGGCTATAAAAAAATGAATATATTGTAAAGTAATTAGAAGTAAAAAAAATGTGTAAAATGTTTATGTATATATCAAGATTTTTTTTAATGGTTAAAACACTTATTTGGTTAAATTACACATTTTATTTTGCGCTCAAAAAAAGTTTACATGTGAAAAAATTTGATCCCTCTCGGCTCATGTTAGTTCCTGGATCTATGCTGGTTATTATTATTATTATTAAATTAAACATTTTGGCTCGGTGAAATTAGATAAAAATAAAATTTAAACTAAAAAAAACAACAACAAAGAAAAACAAAACAAAAAATAATCATAATTAATAATTACATAAACCTAGATCTATTTTAACTTTGGATCTACCAAGCTCTAAGATAATGAAATTCCTTGAAATGCAAATTTCTTTTCATGGTATCTAAGGATGTGATTTATGATGTTTATGAGGTGTGGTTACTCGTTAATTAGTAAATTTATTAAAGTTGAGAGGGGTAATAATAAAATTGCAACGCATTGCTATGATTGTAATGAGGTGATATATATGTGTGTGTAATTTTATTAACCAAGTTATATCATGTTAGATAAAGGGATTTGTTTAAGTGGTGTTTTATATGGATGTAGTATGCTATACCATTATATGGGTATGTGAATGGTAATAAGAAATAATTTCTTATAAGAATATGTTGATTTTAGATTTTTTTTAAAGGGATGGAGGTGATTTAAAAAAAAATATTGCATTAATAATTTAAAAATATTAATTAAATTTGAAAATTAAAAATAAAATAATTTATAAAATGAAATTAAAAGGGATGGAGGTGATTTAAAAAAAATGCTTTATTAATATTTTAAAAACAATAATTAAATTTGAAAAATAAAAATAAAATAATTTATCAATTTTAAATTTTG
Organism: Pinus albicaulis; assembly: GCA_034641835.2. Classification (NCBI taxonomy): domain Eukaryota; kingdom Viridiplantae; phylum Streptophyta; class Pinopsida; order Pinales; family Pinaceae; genus Pinus; species Pinus albicaulis. The sequence continues at coordinate 777,411,734 of CM076569.1, read as the reverse complement.
TTAATAAATATATTATTTATTTTAATATTTTAAATAAAAATTATTTGGAAGAGAATGGGATCGTGATGGAAACCTTAGTGCCTTTAGTTGTCGCCTTGTTCGTGAGAGATTTTTTTGCTTCAGGACTATGCCATATGCCATAATCCTCTTCATCCTATTGCTTTTGCTATAGATATAGTAAATAAGGGGAAATTTCTTTTTTCATAGAACTCTTCCCGCATCCAAGATGAGGCCGTTACTCCAAATCTTTGCACTTTTTAGTATTCATGAGACCATTTTTTGGTGGAAATTTCCGTATTCAAGTGAATGCAACCGATCTAATATCTATGCTCATTTCCAGAATTCAAGATTAGAAAGGGTCCCCTTTCATCTTTATGCAACTCCTACACGGAGGTAGGAAACCTGAAGAAGTAAATTCATTCAGAGATTATGGAATTTCCAATGATGCTACAATATTCCTACTTTCAAGAATAAACGATGGAGCTAAAGGTTGAGGTGCACCCACTGCGTCTCATTCTAAGTCCATAGATACCCTTAAGCTAGGTCTTTTTCATTTGACACCTAAAGAGATCTTAGGGCTTATCTTCATTATGGATCAGGAGAAGGATATCCCAACTATCAAAGTGGATCACCCTCAATGTGGTGATTTTTGCATGGATTATTTGAAGCATGCCATTATTTGTCGTTTTAATGGGTTTTGGCCAATGACATCTACACTTCGGGAATGGGTGCATCAGACCTAGACCCAAAACTTAGATCTGATTTTTTTTTTTTTTTGAAGGGCCTCTTTGTAGTGAAATTTTGATGCACAAGCATCGAACCATCCTCTGAAAAATCAACAAGAATGACTTCTAGAGGGTAAAACTGAGAAAATCATGTCAAAATGCAAGGGATTTGTTAAAAAGATTGAAAAATATGATATGTGAGGGATCTTAGGGAGTATTTTGAGGGGTTGTAGGACAAAAAAATATTTACAACAATTAGCAAGTTGTTGGGATAGGAAAATTTTTAGAAATCTTAGAAACTATTGGAGTGATTTTAGGATATATAAAAGCTATGGATAAGAAAGATTTTGTCAATAAGGAAAAAGCGAGCCTGCCTTAAAAAGCATGAGTGGTTTGTGGATTTAGGATTTCGTGTTTTTTTTTTTTCTCTGTATGTGTTATTTAAAACATTGTAAGCCTAAAGATGAATGGGAAATTAGGCCATAGAGATAATGAATGCATTTGAGCATATGTTCGTGGAAGTGAACATAGCAGGAAAAGTCAAATTTCTTGCATCAAATTTAAAGATGTTCAGGATCATATAACGGTTTTTGAACAAAGACCTTGGTTTTGGGGATGAGAAGGTCTCTTCATTAAGCCATGTTTTACTGGGTTTAACCCTCTTTCTATGTCATCTATAACCACTCTAGTTTGGATTAGGCTCACAAATATGCCCCTTCATTTTCATCATCTAGATATCTTAGCTGATGTGGGAAACTCACTCGGTCGTTTCATTAAGGTACACACAAACATGCTTGAGAAGGGTATTGCAACGTTTGTTTGCATATGTATGGAAATGAATCTCAATAGAGCATTGTTGAATAAAATCCCCCTCAATTGGAAGAAATTTTTTTTTTTGCAACTGGTGTACTATGAAAATATGACTTTCTGCTACAATATCTGTCAACAACCCAATCATCTTCAAAATTCCTGCCCCTCTTCTCAAGGACACTCTCCTCTTCCGGATGCCAATAATAATATTAGATGATGGAAAGAACCAAAATTTTTAATGGGATCTAAGAAATCTACATTGAATCAACCAGTGAACACTCAACACCAAAAAACCTCTTCAACTAAATCGAGTCATTCAAATAAACCCAAAAATAAAGATGCTTTTAAGATTGGTCTGTTTCACATTCTATGGTATTCACTAGTAAATAGAGCTTGTAATAATCTTAAAAGCATATTTCTTTTTGGGTTTATTGTAAATTATTATTTTATTTACAAATTTACCACATAATTTATAGGTAAATTGCTTAAATAAAAGTCAAAAAAATCCTTATTCTCTGAATTGGAATTTATTTGTAACTATCAATAGAAAATTTTAAGAAACTAATGTGACCACATTTATTACAAGCTAGTGCTTCTTTTGAATTTTATTTCACTGTGATTTGCTCCCAACTTGACATATTTTTTCTTATTTGGTGAGGTAAGTGCATTACTTAGCTATTTTATTGGAGCTTCACTGCAATAAATTAAATATAATGTCAATTTCTGTGAAGAATTTGAGACTCTTACACCCATTACTATTGAGGTAAAACCATTTCATTAAATGATTGCTTCCATTTCAATTTGAAATAATATAGGCAAATGGCTTCCATTTTAGTTTGAAATATTATAAGCTAGGAATATTGTAATGTATCATTTCTTTGTCCTCTTATCCAAAAAGGGGTTGGGAATGGAATTCGGGAATCTGTTGGTAGCACAATTTATTGACAACAAGCTGGTCTGGACCAAGGACTTTCCAATTCCTTAACACTGTTTTTCTAGTGGACTCAGATTCACTGGATGAGATATCCTTTTTGCTAATAGCTCTTTTTTACTTTCTTAGTCAATAATCTACCTTTTCAATTCGTCTTTTAGCATGGAAGAATACACAACACAAGCGAGCCTGATCAGAATATACAAGCGAGCCTGTTGGCACATGACATTTGACTACAAGCGAGCCCGTTTTGCATAGAATTTGATTACAAGTGAGCCTGTTGAATTCACTTTTGGTATAACAAGTGAGCCTGCGATCCCCATCAAGCGAGCCTGTGATCTCATGTTTTTTTTGAGTTACAACTTCCAACCTCTGGGAAGATAATTGGAACTATGATCTCGGACCTGGAATGATAACAAATGAGGCTATATATGTACACAAGCAAGCCCGTAATATATCAAGCAAGCCTTTTTTATCTTTACGAGAGAGCCTCATATAGTCCAAAGCTCAAGAGAAGACGAGCGGACATCAATGCTCTCTCAAAATGCATACAAAAATCTCCAATGCTTAAACGGGTCTTTCTCTATGGATTAAACAACTTATGAGTTTTTTTTTAGCTGAATCAATGTTAAACATGCTTATGATGTAGTCTCTCATATAAATTCCATATGGAAATTGAAATATATGCTAATCCTCATCATGGGGACGAATATCAGGACAAAATATTTATCATAAGCCGATGTACTGTTTAATACAGTTGTTTTTTTTCTTCTGAAAAAAATCATTTCTTTGTCAAATTATTTATAACTTCTCATATATCTTAAACAAAGTGGAATCTGTTTAGAGTTTTGTAGTTTTGGTTTCGAGTTGCGAAGCTTTGGGTGAAGTCCTTTGGATTTAGCACAATAGTTCGTTACACGCATTTTTATGGGTACAATATAATGTGATAGTGTGAGGCTAGTGAGTATGTTCCACTATGTGAGTATGGATTAAACTAGAGTAATTGTTTTGTAAAAATTTTAAAAGAGGTTTTTTCTACTTAGGGAAAAAAGTTAATGTGAAGGATTTAGTTAACTTTAGTTTAGTTAGTTGAATTAGTTTGATCTAGCTTCGATAAAAGTTAACTAAATAGAAGAGTAGCAACTGCACGATCTTGTTTATTAAAATTTTTGAAAAAGAGAATAGAATATATCAAAATAATTTGTGCATAAAAAGAATATATCAAAATAATTTGTGCATAAAAAGAAAATATATATAACTTTATTCAATAAAAAAAATGATGAAATCTTGAAGGATGAACAAGTCTTTTAAACCTTGAAAAATAGATTAGATTCATTAGTCTTATTACATATAAATATTAAATCACTAGATTACAGTACTTTAGAATTGACATTCCCTACCATAGTATTATTTAAAAAAATACTCTATAACTATAACTATAACTAGACATGTAAACGCTCTAGCATAAATTATAATATTTGAATTGTGATACATATTATATTAGATCATTTTTATTGTATTTAGATAAATAAAATATTAAATAAATAAAAAGAGAATGGTGGAAACCCGTCGCTCAAAGCAAACACAACTGAATAACCTTAATATCTAAGTGCTTTATTTGGAAACCCCAATTTTTTTTTGAAGAAAAAAAACATTGGAACTGGTATTAATGAGGAAAATATAGTACATAAAACAGTGATGAAAAACCTTTCATATTTTATGCTAGAGGAAGGGCTCGCTTTTCTGCAACCATATAATATGTATGTGTAAACCTCTATACCATGTCATCATCCATTGTTAAAACTAGAGAGACATCCATAAAGTTCAAAAAATAGTACAGGGAAAAGAACTGAAATACAAGCATAGTATCTAATCCACAAAATAGGTGAAAAAACAGTAAGACAATCCGACTCTATGGTAGTTGGATAACACCCTCTGTCTGAGTGTTGTTGTCCACAATGTACTTGTACTGCATAACCCCATGGTCTTCATTGAGGCCATCTTTAGAAAGAGAGTTCACCAACCTGTTGTATTCACGATAAATGTGCCGAAAAGTAGTACCCAGGAGAGAGACCTTGATCTGTTTTATGCGTTCCATCCAACCAAATAGGTGAGGGGCATCAAATGTTGTAATACATTAATGATAGTTTTTGAGTCACCATAAATATGTAGATTTTCCACTTGAAGTCTGTTGGAAAACCATAGTAAACCCCATAGGGCTTGAATTTCTGCCCTTGTATTTGTGCCTGGGCCACCATTCCATGAGAGCCTATACTGAGGTGATTCATTAATTTGGAGCCAGATGCCACATCCACAATTTCCATGTTGTGTCGTTCTGTCGAAATAACCGGTAGGGAAAAGAATAACATGATGAATATAGCGATAGGAAAGATATTTTCATTTTTCAGGATTACCCGTGAGAGATGACATCCAGGAGATAATCCTGTGGTAAATTATAGCTGGTTCGATTGGAATTTCGTCAAATATGCATCGATTTCTCGCATTCCAAATTTCCCAAAAAAGGAATAGAGGGATTTCATTTGTGTTGCCACCTCCCATTGTCCATTCCGTAATAAATTATTCTATATTTTGTGTCTGTTGGTCCTGTACATGATAAGTGAGTGCAATTTTCCTCTAGATGGTCTTTATGAAGGGGCATAAAATGAAAATATGACAATAAGATTCGTTGTCCCGTTTGCATAAGATAGACCATCTAGGTCCAGTGAAGCCTCTTTTGTTAAGATTGTCCTAAGTTAGTATTTTGTTCCTCCATGTCAACCATGAAAACAAGATGATTTTGAGTGGTATGTTCATGCGGTAGATATTATGGAACTATGATGGGTTTGAGAGGTCATATGCCAATGTCATATAAAAACGATATGTCTCTGCCACTACCACAGATTGTTTTTGAAGGTTCCTGCCCTAGGTGAGATGATCATCTTTTGTATTATGACATAGCCCAACCAACCTTAAAGATTTTATATATTCATTCCAGTCCTTTTCATATTGTCCTTCAAGACCCATCTCATCTACATCCTTCCACATAGGATTTCCATCCCGCAATTGTTTAATTATCTGATATAGAAAAAAATAGCCTCGTGTATTTATAACATCCAAAGTATGTTCCATCAGTGGAGATAATTGATTTATGCACATTATATCATCTGTCTCGATCAAAATATTACACCCATTGCTAAACACCCATTTCATTTGCATCCATAAAAATGGTATCACCTTCTGGAAGCTTCGCCATATTATTGATCCTATTGTTTGCAATTGTTTGTGATCTATAAAACAAGAATAGATGTCCTTTCCCTTCATATATTTGTATTTGATAATGTCTTTCCAGATCCCTCATCCAGTCATAGCCCTCCAAATGGATTTTATCAACAAATACTTACCAAATAAATTTTTTTCCAAAACACCCCATCCTCCATATTCTTTTGGTATGGTTAAAGCCTCCCATTTACATAGGTGTAATTTTGTGTCCCCTCCTAGGCCCGACCAGAGGAAGCTATTAATTATTGATTTTATCTGGGATTGTATAGCAGATGGAATCACAAACAGGTGTGCCCAGTATACAATTATTTGTTGTAGCACTGCTTGGATACAAATGTATCTTCCTCCCATCAACATCCACCTGTTAGTCCATGAATTAAGTTTCTTTTTGAATTTTTCAATGATCTAATTCCAACATGTTATCTTGTATTTATTTGGATTTTATATGAATCCCAAATAAGAGAAGCCTTCATGTATAGGAGTATATATTACCCCGAATATAAGTGCAGTAATATCAATGTCACACCTATCTCCAGATGAAAAAAAGTAGAATAAATTTTGAGCCATTTTCACTCAGACCTGAGGCAAAACCATATCGAAGGAAAATGTAGTGGATACCTGACCATTTAGATCTTGAAACCATACCAAAGGTAAGTATATCATCCATGAAAATGAGGTAAGTGACATCCACTCATTGAGATATATGCAGTCCTTGGAACATACCTTGTGACTGTGCCTCTCGAACCTTTAAAATTATACCATCCATGATAAGAATAAAAATTAAAGGGGATAAGGAATATCCCTGTCGGAAACCTCTTCCCACTCTAAAGAAGATTTTAGGATATCCGTTAATTAGAATTGCATAGCTAACAGATGAAATACAAGCCATTATCCATTCCACATTTTGTATATGTAAACCAATAATTACAAGTACTAGGTGGATGTACGACCAGTCCACACTGTCATATGCCTGCTTCAATCCACTTTCATGACCATATAAGCATCCAATTTTTTGGTGTGGATGGTGTCCATACATTCTTGAGCAGTGGCTATGGCATCATGAATCAAATGATTATTCAAGAACCCAAATTGTTTCAGAGAAATGTGCTTGGAGAGGATAAGTGCTATGCACCTCACAATCACCTTGGAAATCATTTTATATGTGATTTTGCAATGTGAGGTTGGTTAGAAATCCCAGAGAGAGAAAGGATAAGATAATTTTATAATGAGAGATATAAAGGTAGAATTTATGGCTCCATGGATATGTTTGGTAGTTCTAACTTCTTCAACTATCCAGTAGTTTCTGCCCCATTAATTCAAAAAAGTGTATAAAAAGCTCCAAAGTCCATCCGTCGATGCCTGGGAATTATCTTTTGCAAAGTTTTTTAAGACCATATGTATTTCTAGCAGTTGGACAGGGTAGTAAAGGGCTTCATTATCCGCATCAAACATAACAGGATAGAGTTCTAGTGCCCACAATTGATCCCTTATGTCCATCCCCGACCTAAATTTATAAAAATCCCCGTACTAAGCTACAACCTCCCATTGAATTTCCTGGGTAGTGTGACTTCTCTCCCCACTGGATGTCTTAATGAGCCATATAGTGTTTTTGTGCTTCCTATGATTATCATATTTATGGAAAAATATTGTGTTACGATCACCCTCTCGTAACCAAATCACCCTGCTTTTAAGGCGCTAAGTAGATTCTTGAATCGTTAGAATCTGATTTTTTCTCCTTTCCATTTCTTTCAGATGATCCAACTCATATTGTGTTGGATTTTTCTTTTCCAGGATAGATCCTAAAACTGTGTTGTCGCTGGTAATCTTTTGTAGTTCCATAATCAGTTGTTGTTTTATCTTCCTTTCCCATGTTCTAGTCTAACTTTTCAGAAGGTTAAGTTTCTGTATAATGGAATTCATGGACGATATCCCCTTTTTCCTTGTAAGCGATATCCGTGTACCATAGAACATATTGTTAAAATCATCATCCTGTAGATCATCCTGTAGCAAAAACCGGTTAAATTTGAAAGGGAGCCCCAATCTAATGTTTTCATGCCTCCATTGAAGAATAATGGGGAGGTGATATGAAAGATATGTATAATGGACCCATGATTTCATATTCCCCACTATTTCAACCAGGTTCCCATGCACCAGAAACTATTCTAATATCTTCCCAATATGATCATCTCCCACCCTTTGATTACTCCAAGTAGGAGAGAGTGGGTATGGAAATATATCAACCAAATGGTTATCTGCAAAAAGAGAATACATACGATCAGCCATGGGGTCTAGTCGAGAATGTGATCCCCAAAATTCATGAGCAGTCAAAGTAGCATTGAAATCCCCCACCATAATCAGACTACCCATCTTGAGAATTTCACTTATTTCCATACGATCCCAAAAAATAGAGCACCCTATATATGAAGCATACAGGTTAAGTAAATGAATGCGATTGGGAAAATCACATAAATTTCCTATTAAAAAGATACCCTCAAAATAGGTGAAGGCATGTAAATTGGCCCACACAGGATCCCACATAGCAATAAGGTCCCTAGACATCCCATATGAATTCACCCTCACAATGTGTCGGTCAGGAAAAATGGAAAGAAAATATGAAATGGCACGAGCAACATCTGCAAGGGTCTCGTGGATCAAGATAATGAAAGGGTGGATACATTGGATTAGGTGACGAGTTCCCAAAATTTTATTATGGTCACCTAACCCTCACATGTTAAAAGAGATGATGTTCATCATGAGATCAGACGAGCGGGCATGTTTTCACTAAGGGCTCGGGAGTCAGGGGTGGAAAAAATAAGAACATCTTTCCGACACACAAGATCACAGAAGAGTGCAGATTCTCCCGTAGGACAACCCCAAAAGTGTTTGCTTCCTTTGTGTCCTTTCTTGCATAAAATTATGTTACAGTATATCTAGGAATGATAATAGGGGATGCGGGGTTATCATGACACTTATGGATGGTCAAAGCCTTAAGGTCCATCGCCGGGTTGAGTAAGAGAAATTCAAGGTCGCTACCAACGGAATTATGGGGGTAGGATACAAGATACAAATAAAAAGGGATAGGAGGGGAGGGAGAAGCTAGTTCCAAAGGAGGAATTGAGGGGGAAGGGAGAGGGAAATCCACAGGCACATGGGGAAGATTCAGTGAGAGAGTCTTAAGAGGGTCAATCCTATGTGAAGTGCCAGGAAAGGAGGGGGGGACCAAGAGGGTGAGGTAGCCTCCCTTGAAAGCAATATTTCAGATAGTATAGGGTTATAATCAGGAATTTGAGAAAGCTCATCACCTTCAGGGGATTCGGAAGAGAGGATAGGGGAAATAGTGGGGGATGTGGGGATATGTGATGAGGAATAAACATAAATAAGAGGTGGATCCACAGATTTAGTATTAGTACTTGTGTGAGAAGGCTGATATTGATGAGGAGTAGAGTGTTTAAGCTTACTGTTAGGTCCTCTACGATGGTGCGATGTAGCAGGGGTGCCTCTTCGTTGTTGCAGAAAATGTTCAAGAAGATTTATATTTTGATGACAATGGAGGCATATGAAGGGAATGGCCCAATAGTCTAGGCGCTGTCGTCTGTGGATATTTCCCCATTCTATATCCACATTTTCTGAAAGACTGCCCGAGAACTATAATTCTACCAAGATTCAAGAAACAAGCTTATCCCAAGTGCCCATAACACGTGGTCTACATATATGAAATGAACTATGGAGTTTCCAATTTGTACCAAAGCCTTGTGCGTTTAGAATTCCAGAGGAGGGTCTGAAAATTTTACCTAGACCATCTCATTCTGGGGAGTATCATGTAACGAGTTGAAGCCAACATATCATTTTATCAACTGTAAAAAAACTCCTGCCCCGCACCCATGGAGAGTTGAGAATCCGTTCAATGTCATCCATGTGTAAAAAGTGAAATCTGAACCAGGAATTCATGAGAAGGAAAAAGTTAGGCGGATAACCCAAAATTGGGGACCATTTCAACTTTTCCCAGTTCTGCATCTCCTTCTCCGCCATATTTGAGAAAATACACCTAAAAATTAGAGCGCATTTCTGAAAACTGGTGACCCAATCCCATAGAACATTGTAACTGAAATTGAGGAGCTTCATCTTAGAGTGTGGTTTGATGACCGGTCTTCCATTCTTTTTTTATTTTTGAGACCATAGGTGTCTAGGTGGTGGTTCGACTACATGCTTGGTAGCAAGTGTAGAGAGTAGAGCCAGATCTTATGACAAGTGGCCTGTAGTATTCCATGTGAAAACCTTATGTGCATATGCAAGTTCAACATCCAGGGTGCCCTAAACAAAGGCCTCGTGGTCTATCACGTCAACATCCAAAAAATAAAAAAACACAGCCCATGTGTGGGCTAGACAACCACTGCCAAAAATGGAAATGTCAGGGAGGTACTGAAGAACCACATACCCCATGAAAAGGCACGAGAAGGACTTGAATAAGAAGGAAAGGCCCAGATGGAATGTCGATGAGAGACAGTTGGAAAAAGAATAAAAAAATTCTCAGACATGACAATATTAATTGATTTAGTGAGAAAATATCATCTACTCTCTAGAGAAACGGGATATAAATAACCCCACAAGGAAAATGGAGCCACACAACACGTCACATAAATGTATGTTGTTCTCCCAATGCAAAGAAAGTATATAGTAGGACACCATTCCAATTAGGAAAGATCTGAGATAGATCTAGCTACCATCTAAATTAAATGTCTTCGAGAAAATGGTCAGGATCCTGAAAGGAGGAGATATGTTGGAAAACGGTACCATAAAAAATGGTGATTGGAGAATTCATGGCACCTTTCTTAGAGGCGTTTAACAAGGAGCCAAAGGATGCAAGTTCGGAACTAGTAACACCATCCACCGTTAGGAATGTTTTCGAGCATGTAAGTTCAATAGACATAAAACAAATACTAGTAGCTTAACAACATGTAGCACATATACTGTAGCATCAAAGCCAACATAAAATGCAACCCATCCAACAACATCCACAAATCCAACTCATTCTACCACCATCACAACATTGAAGAAACCAACAAAACCAGTCTCTAAGTGAAACCAAGCTAGGATTACAATGAATCATACATGGGAAATTAGGAAAACATGAGTGATTAAACAAAAAACATGAAAAAAATTGAACCGTTGAAGGGTTGGTGGAAACAAAGTCCCAAGGAAGGGAAGATACTATTGACTGCATGGAACTTCAATCATTTTAAACAGGTCCAATGTAGAAACATATAACAAGAGGATGCTGACTTGGGGCACAAGAGTAAAATAAATTATATGGTAGATAACATCTTGATGGAAAGGAAGATAGCCAAAATGAAGAGGACAATTATTTGTAATAACATGAAAGTAGTGACATCCTCGTAATAGGTTGGTAATGCCATATAGGATACAATCAACCACAATGTGAGTACGCCCCATAAATAGAGATAGTAATAATTAAGGTAAGAAACATGGACCTATCAGCAGAGAAAACTATCTTTGTCAAGGGGAACTTTTTATGTACCACATACAATCCCAGGATATTGTCCAAGAACAATGGAAAAATTACAATATAAAAAAACTTCCTAGTGTTAGGACCAAGTGTAGAAAGAAGAAAAGCATGAATATTAGTCATGTCACACCTAGGTCAAGATACAGTGTAAACAAAAGTCTACAAACATCTCATTATCAATATTTGCAGGGGTGCTACTCCACCACCCACATTGCATAGGTTCACTCCACATTGCTACACCACATAGGTTCACTCCATAATGCTACAATGCACTAGTGCATTGATTCACTGGCTCACTATATCTCCACCACACTGGTTCACTGGTGCTAATGGCACGGCCCACTCTGCCACTCCACCAACCACACTGCATAGGTTCACTCCACAATGCTACAGTGTCCAAAAAAATTTGGTCGTTGGATTTTAGTAAGATTGGTGTGGCAGACAAGTGGTTTTGTTTCAGTTTAATCCAACCGCAATTTCCAAAGTATATTGAGTGTATGAATCTCACCTATTATAGAGCCTCTATGAAATTAACTTGTTTAGTGGAATAATAATATCATCAAAATCTGGAATAAGGAACACTCAAATAGTGCTTAACTTACATTGGTTTAGGCAATTAAGGGTAATCCTTAACTTAATGTTAGGTTAAGGGTTATCCTTGTAGAAATTATATGCACTAAGCATGCATATGTCCAATATCCACCTAACCTCACACTATTTAACTTTATGCAAGATACTGAATCTATTCCACTTGTTAACCTTTTGCAGAAAAATTAATTGCATACACATGTGAAGCATAAACAAAAATTATCAATCGCACATAACACAGTTTTTAACCAGAAAAGCCTGAAGCTGAAAACTCCAAATATATATTATGTAACATGGAGGTCATATGACAATCTCATACAAACATACAAAGCTTATCACAAGCCCTCAGTACAGTACAATCGTCATACACTAATCAGGCCTAATCTTGCAAATCCATGCACTGATCTTTGCCACCTGCTAGCCTGCCTCCACTGCACAATCTCTGCTGAAAAATAGCTCTGAATGAATTCAAATTACTCCATCTCCTTGATCACAATCCTCATTGGCATCTCCATCGAGTGTGTGATGCAATCAATGCATCACTATGGTCACAACAGATAGTCCATCTTGCCCTTTCACCTATCTCTCCACTAGGTCTCCACTGGAACTGACATGCACTGTAGTTAACTGTTGTATTGTTCAGTTGATTAATGAGTTATTATTTGTGAATTAATTAACTAATTAATTCACTCCACTCTCACTAGTGTATCAATAATTTAGACTACATAAAACTAGCTCAACTGAGTCTAACTGAGTTAAACTAAATACAACTCCATAACTACTTCTTCCAACTGTGTCATAACTCTGCCACTTGAGTTCTAACTGAGTCCTTCATGCATTAGCTCCAGTAAACCCTCAGGAATAGTGTAATTCCTTCTGTCAGCTGTTGTGCCACATCTGTGCACTGAACTGAAGTGCTCCAAGAGAATAAGTTGTTGTTTAGAGTCTGATTATTATTAAGAGCTAATAATAATCGACATGCATCTATTTTTAGATTGATGATATATAAATAGACTTCGCCCAATATTCTAAAAATAGAATTTCATCTATTTTTCCAACTTGATCAGCCATCCAAAAATAGCATCCTGCAACTTCTGAAATATGATCATCATGTCTAAAAATAGACTTGCGCCAAAAATAGCCTGCGGGCCCACTTAGTGAAGGCGACTCTTTTCACTAAGCTCATCATCTTCTTGAATCTCAACACTCCCTCTCAATAAGATAGGTATTATCCTTCACCTCGATCCTACCTCTATGGTATTTGAATTTGCTCCTGGTGAGCTCCTTCGTCAGAAAATCTGCATCTTGATCCTCCGTGGGAATGTACTGAAGCAACATGATCTTCCGCTTCACACAATCTCTAATATGATGATACCGGATATCAATATGTTTAGATCTATCATGAAACACAATATTAACCAAGAGTTTAATGCAACTCTGATTACACAATGAATCACCGTGGGATCTAAATGTGAACCGAACAAACCAACCAAAATCTTCCTCATCCAGATAGCCTCACATGCAGCTAAACTTGCTGCCATGTATTCCGCTTCCGCTGAACTGAGTGCCACAGATATTTGTTTCTTGCTGTACCAAGAAACTGCCATAGATCTGATACTGAAAATCCCTCCTGATGTGCTCTTTGTGTCTGTTGAGCTTCCTGCCCAATCGGCATCCGTGAAGCCATGCAACTTCACCTCATCCATCTGTCTGTACCATAAACCATACTCAGATGTGCCCCTGAGATATCCGAGGACATGCTTGTCCACCTTCCAAAAGAGCTTGGTAGGCTTAACCATCGCTTGTGAAAGCTAGTTCACTGCATAGCATATGTCCAGTCTTGTATTGACGAAATACATGAGTGAACCCACCAACTATCGATAAACAGTGGCATCCACTACCTCTACCGATGTAGCATCCTCTTTCTTCCAATTTCCTGGAAGAGGAGTGTCGATAGGCTTGCAGCCTTGCATGTGAAACTTCTCCAGTATCTCCCGGGCATACTTGCCTTGTCTCACCTTCCCGATGCCATATTTCCAATCCAAGGAAATAATGAAGGAGGCCCAAATCCTTCATCTCAAACTCCTTTGCAAGATCAACCTTGCATGAGTGTATCAACTGCTTATCACCTGTTAGTATTAAATACACAACATAAAGTACAATGATTAAAATCTTACCCTCAACCACAATCTGGTATAGGTTTGCATCCACCTCACTCTTAGTGAAGCCAAGTCCAGTGAAATAGCTATTGATTCGAGTGAACCAAGCACGGGGTGCTTGTTTCAGCCCATACAACGCTCTTTTGAGCTTGCACACATGTGACTCACTGCTGAAGATATCAAATCCCTCAAGCTGCTCAATGTACACCTCTTCCTCAATGATCCCATTAGGGAACATAGTCTTCACATCCATCTGATGAATGTGCCAACCCATCTGCGCTGAGAGAGCAAGGATGGTCCGTATGGAAGAATAACATGCGACAGGTGCAAAGGTTTCTTCATAGTCAATCCCCTCAATCTGTGAGAAGCCCCGGGAAAAAAATCTTGCCTTATACTTCTCGATGCTCCCATCAGCAGTTTGCTTTACCTTGTAAATCCATCTTGCCCCTACAACTGATTTTCCCACCGGCCTTGGAACAATCTCCCAAGCACTGTTTCTGACAATGGAGTCATACTCCTCCACCATGGCATCTACCCATGTGGGCTCCTGTGTTGCTTCTTCAAAAGAAGATGGCTCTGTCACAATACACTTGCTCATAAGAGCCATGTATCTAGTATATCGGTCAGGTGACTGTCTCTGTCTGCGCTATGATGTAGGAACTCCTACATTCTGTGCCGCATCCACCTTCAGTCTCTCAGCTTCTGTGGTACGCTTCCTGCCTTGTCTGATGTTTGGTTCTACATGAGTGGACTCCTCCACTCCATGAATCTCCTCCTGTGGCTGATTTACATCCAGAGGCTCATCTTTGGGAACAAGAAGTTCCTCCTCCGTATGCAAGTGTAGCTCCCTCTCAGGTGACAACTTCATGGCTTTCACCTCATTGAATTTTATATCCTGTCGCATAACAGTCATCCGACTGTTTGGAAAATACACACGATAGTTATTTGGTGTTTCTGTGTACCCCACAAATATCCCAACTTCTGCAGTCAGCTCCAACTTCTTCCTGGCATCCTTCATCACATGAATGTAAACAGGTGAGCCAAAAATATTCAAATGAGAAATATCAGGCTTCTTACCAGTAAAAGCTTCCTTGGGTGTACTCATGCCAAGTACTCTATGAGGACAACAGTTTTTCACATAAACCGCAGTGTTGCATGCTTCCGCCCACAAGTGCATCAGTAGGCCCTGATCATGCAGCATCGCTCGTGCAGCACCCACGATCATTCTGTTATTTCTCTCCGCAACCCCATTCTATTGTGGGTTATGAGGCGCTATGAGTTCTCTTCGAATTCCTTCTCTGCTACAGAAGTCTTTGAATTCGCCAGAGATGTATTCACCACCATTATCACTCCGTAGATATTTAACCTAATTCCCCGACTCCTCCACCAATGCCTTGAACTCATAGAACTTTGAGAACGTTTCACTCTTCTTCTGCATGAAGAAGATCCAGCATCTATGAGAAAATTCATCAGCAAATATCACATAATACTTGTGTTTTGCTGTTGAAGCAACCAAGAATGGTCCACACACGTCTGTGTGAATTCTCTCTAGGATCATCGAAGCACGATTCTCCTTCTCATGAAAGGCGGTCTTCACAAACTTACCCATTGTACATCCTTTGCACTGATCTGACTGCGTAAGAGTACCCTTGGGAAGTCCAATAGAAATTTGCTGCCAAATTTTCAAAGCACCATGGTGAAGATGGCCCAATCTTTTGTGCCATAACTCGCCCTCATCCTGGCTCACCACTTCTTCTGCTTTTCCCACCATTGCAGTGTAGCCATCTACCTCCAGCTTGTAGAGATTCTTAATTCGAACCCATATCTTCTTGTTTTGACCCGTTGTTTTATGTCGAAGAAAGGATTTTCCCTCATTGAAAAAAACATCATAACCTCTGTCTTCCAGCATTGCAACTGATACCAAGTTCTTCTTCAAACCTGGAACATGCATGAAATTATTCAACAAGAATGGATTACCGGACTCCCTCTCAAAGGTAATGATCCCAATTCCAGTCGCACTGTACCGACCATCGTCACCCATCTCTATATGCATTTGGAGGTCCTTCTCCTCCAAGTCACTAAACAACTCTTTGTCTCCTGTCATATGGAAAGATGCACCACTGTCAAGATACCACACCGATCCCATGCAGCTTGAAACCAAGCATGCGATTAAGGAAAAATCTAGCTCAAATTGCGAGGCTAAGGCCTCTCTAGCTGCAGATCCAGCAACCTGCTTATTCTTCTTCTTCTATGGACAGTTAGTGGTGAAATGTCCATGCTCGTGACAGTAAAAACACTTTACTTTGGACAAGTCCTGCTTCTTGCCTTTCGTACCCGATTTAGAATGATTTTTCTTCCCCTTCCCTTTCCTTGCTTTGGCAGCCAAAGTGAAATTCTCTTCATCTTCATTCTTCGATGAAGATCCATACCTGGTACCCCGCCTTATCTCCTCCTGCACAAGATCCAACCAAATTTGCTCCCATCTCGGCAGTTTCTCTTGTCCATTGACAGAGTCTTCGTAGCTATGCCAACTCTTCGGAAGCCCAAGAAGAGCCAAGCTCACCAAGTCTTATTCATCAACAGTAACCCCCATAATTCCTAGCTCATCCTTGTAGTGGACAAACTTCGTGAGGTATTTTGGAATACTGTCGCCTTTCTCCATTTTTATTTTTCTGAGCTTGTCTTTAAGCGCCAAATTCCTCTGGTCACTTATGCTTTGGAACAAGTCTGTCAAAGTCTTCCACATTAAGAATGGAGTGGCTTTCCCATGAAGTCTGGACACAATGTGGTCCTTCACACCTTCCAATGGATTCCTCCTCATCTTTGCAGTCTTCTTTTGCCATGCATCAAGCAATGCAGCATCGCTAGATCCCGGCTTAGGAACATCACTATCGATGAACTCCTTCAGCCCATTATCCTCCAGAACTTCCTCCATCCTATCCTTCCAGGCTATGTAATTCGAGCTCCCATCAAGGGCATACTCAAATATCAACCCGTTGAAAGACATTTCAATGTATACTGGATTTCTGCACCAAGAATCTTCTGTAGCAAATTCTAATTGTCCACCAGCACAAACTCACTTCACAATTGCAATCTTCAATCAACAATCCTCCAATACCATGTAGAAATTATATGCACTAAGCATGCATATGTCCAAGATCCACTTGATCTCACACTATTTAAATTTATGAAAGATACTGCATCTATTCCACTTGTTAATCTTTTGCGGAAAAATTAATTGCACACACATGTGAAGCATAAACAAAAATTATCAATCGCACATGACACAGTTTTTAACCGGGAAAGCCTGAAGCTAAAAACCCCAACTATATATTATGTAACATGGAGATCATATGACAATCTCATACAAACATACAAAGCTTATTACAAGCCCTCAGTACAGTACAATCTTCATACACTAATCAGGCCTAATCTTGCAAATCCATGCACCGATCTTTGCCACCTGCTAGCCTGCCTCCACTGCACAATCTTTGCTGAAGAATAGCTCTGAATGAATTTGAATTACTCCATCCTTGACTGTGCAATCCTCATTGGCATCTCCATTGAGTGTGTGATGCAATCAATACATCACTATAGTCACAACAGATAGTCTATCTTGCCCTTTCACCTATCCCTCCACTGGTCTCCATTGAAACTGCCATGCACTGTAGTTAACTGATGTATTGTTCAGTTGATTAATGAGTTATTATTTTTGAATTAATTAAATAATTAATTCACTCCACTCTCACTAGTGTATCAATCAGTTATACTAGATACAACTAGCTCAACTGAGTCTAACTGAGTTAAACTGAATACAACTCCATAACTACTTCTTCCAACTGTGTCATAACTCTGCCACTTGAGTTATAACTGAGTCCTTCATGCATTAGCTTCAGTAAACCCTTAGGAATAGCATAATTCCTTCTGTCAGCTGATGTGCCACATCTATGCACTGAACTGAAGTGCTCCAAGAGAATAAGTTGCTGTTTAGAGTCTGATTATTATTAAGAGCTAATAATAATCGACATGCATCTATTTTTAGATTGACGATCTATAAATAGAATTTGCCCAATATTCTAAAAATATAATTTCATCTATTTTTCCAACTTGATCAACCATCCACAAATAGAATCCTGCAACTTCTAAAATATGATCATCATGTCTAAAAATAGACAATGTCTAAAAATAGACTTGCGCTAAAAATAGCCTATGGGCCCACTTAGTGAAGGTGACTCTTTT
This sequence comes from Pinus albicaulis, assembly GCA_034641835.2. Taxonomy (NCBI): domain Eukaryota; kingdom Viridiplantae; phylum Streptophyta; class Pinopsida; order Pinales; family Pinaceae; genus Pinus; species Pinus albicaulis. Next base: position 777,393,479 of record CM076569.1, on the reverse strand, counting down.
CACTAAGCTTGTCATCTTGTTGAATCTCAACTTTCCTCAACTTAATGGTAGGTTTAGGTAATAGGGAAAGTGCCAACAAAATCCATAGTTTATGCTAGACAACTAATCCTTGGGATTAGGTTTGTGTTATGGTGAGTAGTTATTAGAGTCTAAGAAGACCCGAAAACTGAATCAATGGTTTCATTATGTATTTATATGTACATTGTGTACATTATTCTTTGAGATCATTCACTAATATATAATTTTGTTTGGTTTCCAATTTGTGCGTTTTACAGTGGTATTAGAGTGGAGGTTAATTTGCTCTGTCAAATAGAACGAGCCACTAGTTTTTTGGCCATCCAAAGCATTGGGCAAGAGGCAGTTGGAATGTATAGGTGTATGTGGAAGTGAGAAACCAAGAACGAAGGATGCATTGAAGCATCAAAATATTTGAAGTCTCAATTTTGCATCCAGAACTTTTTTTTCCTGAAATCCATCCATGACATTGAATGTTGTCATACGGAGGTTGGGGCAATTATGAATGCTATGTCAACAATTATTGTAATTTTCCAACAATGCTGTAATGTAATAGGATTTTTACGTCAATTTTGAAAATAAATTTGGACAATCACCGTTCAAACGCATGTCCACTGAGATTTGTTTCATATCTTTCACTAGTTTCATGTACAACTGAATGGTGGTTTTGACTAGATGGAGTGACAAATATCATTGAGAAAAATTAGACGTTCCTGCTAAGTATACATAAATAAATTTCATTTCTAATATGTGATATAAGTTGTGCATATAATTGACGTGGGAGATATTCTCTGTGTTGAGCCTTGAAAGCCCACAAAATGCAGCATTAGAGCAATATTCATATCAACATGTGACGACTTTTATAGTGTGGGGACCAACAAGACCTTTCATATGCCTACAGAACAAGAACCGAAACCGGATGTGTAAAAGAGAAAATTTGTCTTCCACACAATGTTCATAACTTCGTTAATCGACTGAGAGTACGAGTTGTTTGAAAATGCATGCCATTTTTGGGTAAGTGAAATGTTCTTCTTTTCACATCAAAACTAATTTCGTTAATATTTTTTTGAGTTCTACTATGAAAGAAAGAGAGGTTCCCCATCAGGGGGTTTTGCTATTCTAAAATTCCGAATACAAGTACCAACGATCCTAGAAACCCTCGAATATACAGGGAATGTGGTGAAAGAGGGGTAAGATTGCATTCAACGCACTTAGACATGTGCATCGTGCATGTGTTTACAACTCTAAGGTCCTTACACTTCGACTGATGTGAATGATATTTAATGGTAAATTTTCTAATGTATTGAATTGTGATATTGGTTACTATATATATATATTTTTTTTTACAAGTTGTGCCTCAGAATGATAGATGGGGAACTTTAGAGACCATGAATATCTTTGATTGGTGATTATTTTCCAATGCGATGGGCCTGCTTGTCAATGAAAAATTTTCAATTCCAGTACGAAAATGAAGATGCATCTTCTTTGGTGGAATCACGATGCCAATTTTTTCATGAATTTGACTTAATTATTCTTGCTATTTGACTTTCCACTGGTCACTTTAGTGATCATTCCTTAAGTGTTGTACATTCGTACTTTAATTCTTGCTACTATAATTGTTTGTTATTTCGTTGAAGAATAGGTGACTTCATCGAAGACCACCACAGGAGCGAGAATTCCCTTCAAAAGCTTCACCAAAATTGAAAGCGGGCCTCAACAATACTGTGCGCAATATTTGTAGGGATTCAATCACTCAGACATGGAGGAAGATGATTTTTGTTGGTATTAATTGTGTTGTTTATTTGGTTTAGTTGCAAATGGAGTTGTTGTTTTATTAGAGAAATTAACGAGTTTTATGTTGGGTTATGTGATGCCTGCCTACAACAATTTAATTTTTTTGATGTGCATTGATTGCCCTCAAATGAGGAAGAGGCATTAAAAGAAACTAGCGGAATGGAACTTGAATAACAGAGAGACAAGGGCAGAATGTGGAAGAAGGAAAGAAAAAAACATAAAGAAATGGTTTTGGAAGGAAAGTTGGTAAATTCCATTCTTTATATTCTGTTTACTGGTTTCTATCGACTGCATCACATCCTCTCTTCCCTAGAACGAATTTTATTTTTTTATGAGTCCTTCGATGAATCCAAATTGTGGATTGTGTTCAATTGAAGAGACAAAGATAAGGAGGAATACAATTCCATTCCTCACTGCCTTTTGTTTTGGCTCATATTGCGCAGTAGATTCATGATTTGGTTAATCCCTGGTTCGGCTCTTACCGATTCGACTCACTCATTTTGGATGTGTGTATTTAAATAAATATCCTCTTGAGTAAGAGTTCAGGGTATTTGTTGTTTCACGTTGTTTTGTCAAGGAAGAATACATTTTTTTTCTATTGATATTACTTTGATTTGAGTAAAAGGAGAAAGAAGAAATTGTGGTTACTTTGATTTGAATAAAAGGAGAAAGAAGGCATTTTGGTTAGAAAATCTAAGATTAGAAGGTCACAAGTTCAAATCCTTGTGAGATAATTTTGGCTAGAAATTTTTAAATTTGTCTTTACTAGTCAAAGCACTTTGTAAAATGAGTGCATTTTTGGTTGAACCCGACACCCGAGATTGAGTAAAATGACTCAAATTAAAAATGTATTAGAAATATTAAACAATATTATTAGTTCTATTGCTGATGAAACTGCAAATATCAACAAAGTAATTTTGATTGATATTAGAGTCCATTTACATGATGCATTGGTGACGACTTAATTTCTCGAGATTGAGTCTCAAGTACATCGAGACGATCTTAATTACAAACAACAGTCGAAGAGTAATGAAGCCATTTCAGAAGAAAATTTGGGTGCAATGGAAAGTCATGTTCTGATGAGTGTATGCGAGAGTCATTTGCATTTAGATGTGAAGCCTATCACTCCCAAAACCTTTGTAAGACAGTGAGAAGAAATTATGTTTAACAAACACATAAATGGTTTGGGACATAACAAGGATGTCCTGGATGTATCTTTTCATATTCCTGATTTTTCTAAACCTATACAATTTTGTAGTGATGGATTTATGAATGTTATTGTTCCAAAACAAATTGATCGATGTCAACAATGTAATAGAGTTGGACATGTGAAGATCAGTGTTTTGATCTTCACCCATGTGAGCATTGTGGAAAGCACAATCACCATTCAAAAATATGTTCAATAAAGAAGGCTACTACAAGAGAGAAACTTAATTTCAGATGGATTTCTTCTTGGGATTGGTAAAAAAAAACCAATAAGATTTACAAGTCATACCGCAGGATATGTTCAAGAGTGTTGAAAAGCCTTGTAGCGATGAAGAATACTTCATCTTATCACCCTATATCCGACAAGGATGGAATTATTGATGGTCTGCTATAGGTTTGAATATTTTTCAAGCGAGCCTAAGTTAAAGATCCACAAGTGAGCCTGAGCCACAACCTGTACCAGTTAGAGCCAGAGTTGTAGCCAAAGAAACTTCAGTTTTTACTGAATGAGTTGTTTGTGAATGAGCAATTCTAGATTTGGAATTGTTCTAGGAACTACATTGATGGTTCCAGAGTTGGAATTTGTTTTGGTCCGAGAACTGCTATGAAGGTTCCACACGTGGGTATCGTTTGTTGTTTTATCTTAAAAACCACCATACTTGGTTTGTGGTCATCCTTAAAAACAATTTCTGAGAGACATTCAACTCTTGGTTGAGATGCATTTTTTCATTTTGAGATATTATTCTCGGAATTTGATACATCCCTTTGGATTAAGGGGGGAATGTTAGACAACTAATCCTCCGGATTAGGTTTATGCTATGGTGAGTGGTTATTAGAGTCCAAGAAGACTCGAAAATTGAATCAATAATTTCATTATGTATTTATATGTACATTATATACATTATTCTTTGAGATCATTCATTAATATAGTTGATTTTGGTTTCTGGTTTGTGTGTCTTACAATTTAAAGAGGACACAATTTCGCCTAAAAAAATAATGGAAATTCTAGTAAAATTTTGAGAAAATATTGCAGGAAATTTTGGAAATTTGATTAAAATTGTCAAGCTTCAGGATTTTGAGTACCCAAAAGTTCTTGATGGTGCTGAATCCTTTTCCATCATCAAAAAAACTATTTAAAAAAGTCATAGAATCAAATTCCTTACAAATAATATGACCGGTTTTAGCGAAAATTTCATCATCAAGACAAAATTATGGCCTAGGTAGAGAATGCTCCGAACAAAGTCAATGTGAATTAGTTCAATATTATCAATGTATAAGCTATAACATATGAATCTATCCAAAACTATTTTGTTAACTCCAGTATAACTTACCAAAAATGAAGCATCAAACTCCCCTCCCACACTCTACACCTTGCACAAATTTGCCTCAATTTGTTAAAATCGCCACACATTTTGATGAACCCATTACCTTAATTGATAAGCATAGCCTGAACTTCAAATTTCATTCATTCCTTTATGTTTATTTGGTTGGTAGAAATTGAGTTGTAACATTTCACATTTGCTTCCCTGCTCTATATTTATCTGTAGGATTTTCTAATATAGTACAAAATGTGGTAGAGGTCCATTAGAATATCACCACATCACAATTAGAATTAATATTAATAATATTTGAATATGGCTTAGGCTTAAGTAATTTATGTTGAGATTCAACAAGATGATGAAGCTTAGTGAAAATCAGTCACCTTCACTAAGTGGGCCTGCAGGCTATTTTTAGGTGTAAGTCTATTTTTAGACATGGTGATCATATTTCAGAAGTTGTAAGATGCTATTTGTGGATGGTTGGTCAAGTTGGAAAAATAGATGAAATTCTATTTTTATAAGATTGGACGAAGTATATTTATAGATCGTCGATCTAAAAATAGATGTGTCGATTATTATTAGCCCTTAATAATAATCATACTCTAAATATCAACTTATTCTCTTGGAGCACTTTATTTTAGTATACATATTTGGAAAATCAGTGGGTTGAAGGAATTACGCAATTCCTAGGGTTTATTGGTGGTTTATGCATGGAGGACTCAGTTAGAACTGAAGTGGAAAAGTTATGACAGAGTTGGAAGAGTAGTTACATGGAGTTGTTATTCGGTTTAACTTAGTTAATGGAGTTAAACTCAGTTGAGCTAGTTGTATCTAGTCTAACTGAATGATACACTAGTGAGAGTGGAGTGAATTAATTAGTTAATTAATTCACAAATAATAACTCACTAATCAACTGAACAAACACAACAGCTAACTACAGTGCATGTCAGTTCCAGTGGAGACCCAGTGGAGAGGTAGGTGAAAGGGTGAGATGGACTATCCATTGTGACTATAGTGATGCATTGATTGCATCACACACACATTGGAGTTGCCAATGAGGATTGTGCAGTCAAGGTAAGGCAAATTCAAATTCATTCAGAGGTCTTCTTCAATAGGGATTGCACAGTGGAGGTAGGATATCAGGTGGCAAGAAATCAGTGCATGGATTTGCAGATTTATTCATGTTAGTGTGTGACGATTGATTGTACTGAGAGCTTGATGTACTAAGCTTTGTATGAGATTGTTACATGATCTCCATGATACATAATATATGATTGTTGGGGTTTTTAGCTTCAGGATTTCCTGTTAAGCAACTGTGTTATGTGCGATTGTTTTTATTGCTTCATGTGTTTGCAATTGAGTTTTAAATTTCCGTAAAAGATTAACAGTGGAAGGATTCTGTATTTAGTAAGAAGATAAATATTGTTAGATAAGGAGAATCTGGATATATACATGAATATGTTATATAATTTCTACATGGTATCAGAGCAATGTTAATTCTTGAAGATTGCAATAGTGAAGAATTGCTGAGTTTGTGCTGGTGGACATTTCAAATTTGCTACAGAAATTTCTTGGTGTGACAGTTGAGTATACATTGAACTATCTTTCAATGGATTGCGATTGGAGTATGCCCTTGAGGGAAGCTCGAATTACATAGCCTGGAAGGATAGGATGGAGGTGGTGCTGGAAGATAATGCACTGAAGGAGTTCATCGATAGAGATGTTCCTAAGCCGGGTTCTAGCGATCCTACATTACTTGACGCATGGCAAAAGAAGGTAGCAAAGACAAGAAGAATTCTGTTGGAAGGTGTGAAGGACCATATTGTATCAAGCCTTCATGGGAAAGCCACTCCATTTGCAATGTGGAAGGCTTTGACATATATTTTCCAAAGTATTAGCGTCCAGAGGAAGTTGGCGCTGAAAGATAAGCTCAGAAAAATAAAAATGGAGAAGGGCGACAATATTCCAAAATATCTCACGAAGATTGTCCACTGTAGGGATGAACTAGGAAGTGTGGGGATTACTATTGATGATGATGACTTGGTGAGTTTGGCTCTCCTTGGGCTTTCAAAAATTTGGCATAGCTACCGATTAAACCAGAAAATTTCTCTATACAAAGACTCTGTCAATGGATGGGAGAAACTACCGGGTTGGGAGCGACTTTGGTCGGATCTTGTGCAGGAGGAGATAAGGCAAAGTACCAGGGATGGCTCTTCATCTTAGAATGAATATGAAGAGAATTGCGCTTTGGATACCAAAGAAAGGAAAGGGAAGGGGAAGAAATTCCCTTCAAAATCCGAGGCTAAAGGCAAGAAGCAGGATTTGTCCAAGGTGAAGTGTTTTCACTATCACGAACATGGGCATTTCGCCAATAACTGCCCATAGAAGAAGAAAAACAAGAAGGCCGTTGGAGCTACCACTACAAGAAAAAAACACATTGGTGAGGGTCATGCTTGTGACGGACCTTTAAGGTCCATCACCAATGTCACATATGGTGACGGTCCTTAAAAAACCATCACTGTAAGTGTATATAGTGATGGTCCTTTATGGTCCGTCACCAAAGACATTTTCAATGACACTTTTGGTGAGGGTCGTTAAAGGCCCATCACTAATTCTCTCTTTGATGACACTTCTAGTGACGAAATTTTAATGACCCTCACCAATGCTCTTTTTTTTACTTTTGGTGACGGTCAAAAAATGTCTGTCATCATTGATCATTAAAAAACCGTCACTGTAAGTGTATATAGTGATGGTCCTTTATGGTCCGTCACCAAAGACATTTTCAATGACACTTTTGGTGAGGGTCGTTAAAGGCCCATCACTAATTCTCTCTTTGGTGACACTTCTAGTGGTGAAATTTTAATGACCCTCACCAATGCTCTTTTGTTACTTTTGGTGACGGTCAAAAAATGCCCGTCATCATTGATCATTCCAATGAGTTTTTGATGACGCTATGTGCCTATTAATATTTTTTTGTCAAAAGATAATGATTTAATACAATTATTATGGAGTATTTTTTATAATATGTCCAAGGCCATAGTGGTTAGGGTCAGTCAAATTTTGTAGAAGTAATTAGTGTGTATCATTTCCCTCAAGTAATGACTAGTCGAATAGAGATTTCCTATGAGTCAACACATGATTCATATCTATTAAGTTTATTATCTATCAAATTCCCTTTAGATAAAGTTCCACTATTGTGTGTAGGAAATATATTATTTAATACATAATCAAGCTTTGACAATTCTATTAATGAGAAAGACCTAACAATCCTCAACAATCTGGGCACACCTTAAATTAATGCTTTGGCACACAGTAACATTTCTTAGCACCCCACATGTCTTGAAACATCTTTGTACCTAGAACATACCGTGATGACACTGACGCCCAAGCACATGGTGGCATGCGCTAGCACAACATGGAACTCTCCTAGCATGTGTTGGCATACTACATATAGTCCCTAGCATGCCCTAGAACACCTTGGTTGAATGCATTAACAACACTAGCACTTGGTACACAATGCCACTTGGCATGTATTGGGACCTATTATTAGTGTGCCTAGCATGCCCCTTTTCAAAAAGATAAAGTCCTGACTTATTAACCCTCTTAATATTGGTTCTTCCTTTTGTTTCCTTGACACATATTGACATACCCTGGCACCCTGTGCTACAATATCCTTAGCACCTAGCATGTATTGGCATATCTTGGCACTATTAATTGGCACATGATATAATTATCACACCCTAGAACTCCCAAGCACACTTAGGGAATTCTTGACATGCCTTGATATTCCCTAGCATGCCTTACCAATTCTTAGCATACCTTGTCACTCCCTCCTTGGCATGACAACTAACACTCATTAACACTAGTATCTGGCACACGTTCCTCATATTCATTAGCTTCCATGAATTTTTACCTAGTGCCCCCTTAATGTTTTTTCCTAGTAATCCTTAACACTAATCAACATGCATTATCACTCTCTAGCACACCTTAGCACTCTTCAACATTCCCTTCCACTTCATAACATGCATAACACTAGTCCCTGACACATATTGGCGCTTGGAAAGTATTAGCATGTATGGAATATGTTGAGATGCCTTAGTATGATTTGGCATGGTTTAATGCACCCACACTAGTTATATTTTCTACATGGTATTAGAGCAGGAATTTTTTGGACGACGAGTTTGCAGAGAATATCTGAAGATTTTGGTGTAAAATTTTCAAAAACAAATAGAATATTTGGAATCCTTGTGAAAATCTACCCAAATGGAAAAAAAAAAAATCGGTCGAATCAGAGCTCAGATGAGGGAGATATCATCGATTTAAAATCAATTCTTTTTAAAAAAATTTTGTAACGTCGGGACAATTACATTATGCGTGATTCAAAAACCTATATGTACTTGAGGTACCAGATACATGCAAAGCTTTGAGGAGAAAGGCAGAAGTTAGAGACTTGGTGGTTTAGAGGGAGCATAAATTACCTCTCAACATGCATTCTCATGAGAAGCAGTCTCAGAAGGTTGTGGAGTAGCTGCCACAATTGGAGAAGTAGAGAGGAGACCGAGTGGAAGCATCCACTCAAGCAGAGACCACCATGAGGGGGAAATTTTGAGCCGGATAGGAAGAGGGAGCAACCATACCCTGAGGTGTAAGGTGGGGTGATGTGTAGACATAATCCCAAGATAAGAAATTTGGGCAAGGTCCATTGAGATGGCGTGTCTCATGGATCGAACCTGGCTACGAGGAGCCCACAGTACAACAGTAGTAGGAAGGATCAATTAGATTGATGTAGTCAGATGTCAACAAGACAGAAATCAGAGTGACAGATGTCAAATACTAGAGCACAAATCAAAGTTAGCAACAGTTCAAAGGGCACGGATGTAGATGTCAGCAACAGTGCATAGAATCCACTACTAGACAGGTGCAGTAGCTAGCAGGAGCTAGAAGACTCTGATGACAGATGCATTATACTGATTCAGTTGTTCGGAGGCTATTCAGTTTCAGGATTTGCAGGTGCAAACAACACTAGAGAAGTGTAGCATGCAAAACATTCCAAAGGTACCGGATGGGGATTGATTGAATTCCTTTCTTGTTGAGAGGGAGTGTTGAAATTTGCAACAAGAAACAGTGAAATTGGCAAATAGAAAGGAAAAAAAAAAATGCACCCACACCGGTGAGGAATTTTGATGTACCAGGAGTGAGGAATGTGAGGCGTCTAATTTATTTTTCCCTTAAATAAATTGGACATTAAGTTGTAATTTCGTCTCATAACAACTTGTGTCAGTTAACTAAGTCATGATGATTGAGTTAGCTCAAGAAATTCGATTGAAGGTGATCGAGGTGGATATTTGTGGCCACCCGCCTATTCCACTTGGGCCCTCGCCATTGTCTCTTTCAGTTTTTCAGTTTCCTTAATTATAGCACAATTTACTATTTTTGTCAATTTTTTAAGTCCTGAACTTCTAGAGCCATTTTGAGGCCCCAAACAACATTTTTTGGGCATGAAAGGTTTGGAAATTTCATATAAATTGCATTATCTGTTGTAGTCCTCAGAGAGATCTTTCTAACGAGGTATCATGTGCATCAAACGAAGATCATATGACCAAGTTACAACCCCGGGAATTTGGCTACCCAACTAACCCCAATGGGGCCCATAAACTCTTGGTGTTACATCTCCTCGGGTTAGGGTTTTGGTTGTTTGGGGTTTCATCTTATTTTTAAATGATAAAAAGACCCTTCATCCTTATTGTAACACAGTTCAAAGGAACATAACTATCAGTTGTATTTATAGAAAATTTCCCATGTGCAATTATAAAGTCAATGGGATGCCATGATGGATTGCGCAATCAAGGAAGGTTGATTTAATTTATTAATTAATATGGAGATAATTCCATAGGAATTGCGTGAGCAAGGCAGGCTAAAGGAAGACTGAGAATTGGCTAAGTATTAGACGAATTTTGCCTAGATCAGCAGGAGATAATTGGCAGAGTGTTGGAGAATCTCAAGAGAGATTAAGCATTGTATTGTTTCATGATTCCTTGACTTAATACACAATAGAGATAGATGTGTTTTGAGCAGTTGCTTTCCCCAGATACATCTTTTGTTGTGCGATTGATAATTTCTTTCTCTTACTTATATGTGATTGTGCGATCATGTTTGTAGGAAGGATTCAATATCTTGTTTTAGTACATTACAAGATCAGATTGAATCCCGTTGGTTAGATTTTATACATGAAATAGAAGAGAGGATTGATACGATCTTGTCTTGCGGTGGTTATAAAGATAAACACAAATGGAGGATGGCTTGCACTGTAATTTAGAGCCAAAACAAAAGTAGACGCAGGCGTAATATTGATTGAGCTAACCCTAGTTTGAGGGTTGACATTGAGATCTGAAGTTCATGTCAAGATTCAGTCAAAGAAATGCCCAAAATCTATGGATCCATGTGAGCTAGGTTGAGTCTCTTATGGAGGCAAGAGTCGTGGTTTTTTCTATGGGTGGATAGGGTTTGTTCTAAAACAATTAGAAGTACATAAGTATAGTGCCCTAGTTACCTAGCATGTTTAGTTCATAAGGTATGCCCTTAAGACTGTGAAAAAATTGCGTAGAAGAAGAGCAGTTGTGACCCTTAAAGCGAGGCTTATTTCTGAAATATAGACCACAGATCTGGAAGATGGCTTGCAGATTCAGTATGTGTGGAGATAGCAGATCCAAAGGAGGGTGGAACCTGAGCAGAAGATTGAGCATGCAAAAGAAATGTGCCATGTGAAGAATGGATTGACATGTTGAGGAGTTGATTTGGTGGACTATCCATGGATTTTTAGACAGATATCTGAAGCAACCTATAAAAAATTAGTCAATGGACTATTAGTGGTTGATTTGTGACCCTAGTTTAGTCATCTACAGATTGTTAGAAGGATGATAAGAGGAGCAGTTCAGATTTATTCATAGATTGGACAACAAAGATAAAATTGTCGATACACAAGAACAATGATTTTGAGAGGACTCAAACCATTGTTATGTGGAAGATTTGAAGAGCCCTAGATGAAGAAAATATTGTGAGCCCTAGATCAGTAAAAATAATTGACTATGGTTGGGCAGATTGATGCTAGTCCAAGTATAGTTGGAGGGTTGTTAGGCGACTATCAAAGAAGAACCCTAACTCTTGTACTTGTGAAGGAAAACAAGATTGGTAGAAGGGCAGGTGTATAGGGCCTAAGGATGTGCATAATTTGAAGGACTAAAGTAGCAGTCAAGTGGGCCAACCAACTAGCCCTATTTCACTATATTGTAGAGGATCAATTCAGTGAGAAGAAGGGCAACCTCCATAGCCCTAGAATTCTCATCTTGGAGCCGTAGTATGGAAAAAGTGGGCATACCAAAGAGTTGTTCAAAAATGGAGTTGTGAACAACTTGTTACCACTCAAACTAGTAGTGGACCTAAAAGGGGTTCCTAAGAGGGAAACAACTAGGACAAGGGAAACGGTGGAGGCTTAGCCCATTGTCACTACAGCTAAGGCTCCTTGCTCTTCACGAAATTTCGCCGATTGGAGGAGTCTTGGTAGTTTAGGAAGTCACTCGTATATTATAGGTCAATGAATAGGTGGGAAGTGACCCTAGAATCCCTTTCCCTAAGATAGCATATAGAGTGGGACATGCTTGCATTTTAAGCAAGGGACCTGATCTTCTAGGGAGAGAGGAGGGCCGAGATTGAAGGGTTGAGGGAGAAGAATAAGACTTATAAAGGAAGTTACCAATCCCTAAAATCCTTTGGGAAATTGGATTCCCAAATGGTCCTCGATGAAAGGCCTTTGACACCAAATGGGACCACATGGGGCCAAGTGGACCCAACCTAGGCTCGGGGATGGAATTTAGCAACCAATGATGTTCCTATCTTGGACAATGTGAGGGGAAAGGATTAGGAAATATTTTTTACTTCGATGGGTCAAATTGATCCTACTAGGCTCTAGCCTTGGGAACACCTATGCAAAAATTGATCCTAGAGCTAGGGCTTGAGGTATTTGAAGATTCCATCGTCGGAATTGGCCCAAATTACGAGGAGAGTGAAGGCACCCACCAATGTCGGTGCCTTTAGGAGATCAAAGTTTTCCTTTGGCTATATTCTTGGGAAATTGATGCCCTAGGTGACCTGATGGGGCTAGACCTAGGGAAAAATGGAAAAAATGTGAAAAGGGGGGGGGGGGTGGGGGAAATCATCACCCTTTTTGAGGTACTAGTGAATAATTCACTTGGGGATATGGAGTCAGGGGTGATAATGAACAATAATTCAGTTTCTTGATCATGGAGGCCCAGAAAGTCAACTTCGTCCAATGTTAGAGGAAAACGAAAAGTGACCTTCAAGCATTTATACTTCATACAAGTGGTGAAAATTTATTGAGATACAATTATTTCTAAGATATTTCATTCATCCAACAATGGCCCATACATTAAATAAGATAAATAGACACATAATTTCACATTTCCATCATGCAGCAATTAACCCTAGTTATAGTGAAATTCAATAGTATGCAACAACAACAAGAATAGCGTTAAATTTTCACTCACAATGTTAGAGAGTATATCCAACTAGCTTCACATTTGCAAAAGCAAATCTCCAAGATAAAAATAGCCCAAATCCATACATCAAAATGCATCCATCATCCAAAATAGTCCTCCAAGGAAAAATGTGAAGTTCTCTAAAGATAGAGAGATCCCAAATCAAGTGATGATACAAATGAGTCCAATTAACTCCGAGAGATCCCAAATCAAGTGATGATACAAATGAATCCAACTAACTCCTATTTATACATTGATTAGGAGTTGATCGAATTAGCTTATGGGCCTACATTAGCCCCTAAACATAAAATATTATGCAAGTAACCCTAAATTTTGGTGGCAATCCCACCAAACTATCTCATACATAGAATAATAAGCCTCATAAGAGGTCAACTGATGTCTTAGGGCCTTCTAGCTGGAGGCAAACTGGGGTCCATGAGTGCCATAATGATGCATGGGGCCCATCAAAAGTGTTGGACAAGGGGGTGGCCCCTTGTTCTCCAAACATTAAACTTGTGGTGCTCTCGTTAAACTTGTGGACTGAAAGGGTTGTGTGTGGCCACCATCAACAAGTAGGTCAAGTGTTGTCTTGTTCATGATAGATTGGTTGTCAAAGGATTAACACCAATCCCTAGTTTTATTCCTTGTATCAGTGTGATTGTAAAGGGTCACGATCCATGGTACAAGAGCTCTAGCTTGTTGTATTGTAGTTTGTAATATAATGAAGAAGGGTTTGCACACTAACACTCCCTGACATGCCCTGGCACTCTAGCATACCTTGGAATTTCCTAACATGTAACCTTGCTACTCCCTCCTTATCACACCTGAAACTCATGACACTCCCTATCAGACACTCTTATTCATTCATTACCAGGCATTTTGAACTAGTTCTCCCTTGTGTTTCCATGGCACTCCCTAGAACGCATTGACATGCCCTAGCATTTGGCACATCCTAGCATGTCGCCCTAGCACTCTAGCATTCCTTGGCACTAACTTACATACCTTTAAACTCCCTCCTTAGCACACCTATAACTCGTTGATACTCCCTATCACACACTCTTATTCATTCATTTCCATGCATTTGACACTAGTGCTCCCTTGTTTTTCCTTGGCACTCCCAAACACTCCGCCCTGGCATGCATTGGCACACCTTGGCACCTGGCACATCTTGGCACGTTTCCCTGGCCTCTAGCATGCCTTAACACTGCCTAGCATGCCTTGACGTCACTCCCTCCTTAGCACACCTGAAACTCACTGACACTTCCTATCACAAACTCTTATTCATTCATTTTTAAATATAGTTTTATCTATTATGTTATGATGAACTGTCTAGTGGAATATCCATGATAGTTTACGAATCACCCCAACATATATCCTTTATGCAAGTCATATGATGATATTTCTTCACACTTATTTATCTCTAGTTGTCCCAACACAGTGTAGGTCATCACCACCACCCTTGAAAAATTGAACATGATAGGCTCGTGGTCCTATCTAAGCTTGGAAGAAAAATTCAAAACTTAGTTACACAACATGATGGAAGATTATTATTATTAAGGTTTCCCATGCTTTCTAATCAATAATATCTCGTGGGATTGGAACAACAACACATTTTGTTCACGATAAATATCCATGATAGTTTACGAATCACCCCAGCATATATCCTTTATGCAAGTCATATGATGATATTTCTTCACGCTTATTTATATCTTGTCCCGACACAGTGCAAGTCATCACCACCACCCTTACAAAATTGAACATGATAGGCCTGTGGTCCTATCTAAGCTTGGAAGAAAATTTCAAAACTTAGTTACACAACATCATGGAAGATTATTAAAAGGGTTTCCCATGCATTCTAATCAACAATATCTGGTGGGATTGGAATAGCAACAAATTTGTTCACAAGAAATATCAATGATAGTTTACGAATCACCCCAACATCTATCCTTTATGCAAGTCATATGATGATATTTCTTCACACTTATTTATCTCTTGTCCCAACACAATGCAAGTCATCACCACCACCCTTGCAAAATTGAACATGATGGGCTCATGGTCCTATCTAATCTTGGAAGAAAATTTCAAAACTTAGTTACACAACATCATGGAAGATTATTAAAAAGGTTTCCCATGCATTCTAATCAACAATATCTAGTGGGATTGGAACAACAACACATTTTGTTCACAAAAAATATCCATGATAGTTTACGAATCAGCCCAACATCTATCCTTTAGGCAAGTCATTTGATGATATTTCTTCACACTTATTTATCTCCTCTCCCAACACAGTGCAGGTCATGATCACCACCACCCTTGCAATATTGAACATGATAGGCTCGTGGTCCTATCTAAAACTTGGAAGAAAATTTCAAAACTTAGTTACTCAATATCATGGAAGATTATTATAAAGGTTTCCCATGCATTCTAATCGGCCATATCTGGTGGGATTGGAACAACAACACATTTTGTTCACAAGAAATTCTAACAAAGATCACAATTGAATTGATAAAAAATAGTGTTTAGAAGACAAGATTCATCCTAAACCACAAAAATAATGGATTATGGTAATTTCTCCACTCCCTCTTGGATGCCCTTGTGACTTCTTTGATGGTGTTGCACAAGTTATCCCACCTAGCTGCAAAGTGGGCGTGGTACTCTTCCTCTCCCAGTCTTATAGCGAGAAAGTAAGGTATACCCAAAGTTAAGGCTCCAACAACTGAGTTGATTCCATTTCTCTTTGTACACTTCTAGAAATTACATCCATCAAAAGAGTCGAATCCCGATAGATCATGGGGGATTAAAAAATCATGATCAATTGGGTCAATAATTCATGATAGAAAACATCTACCTACATCCCATCCTACAGGATATCATAGATCCCCCCAACTATTTGGACTAGCTATCTTTCACACACATTCTCCAGGAGCTAAACACCACAACACACAAGCTTTCAAAAGAATCTCTCAAACTTCCCATCAATACATTTGTGATACTAGATTCCATCGATAGTATGGAGTATGACCAAATGATTATTCATGTCTAAGCTTGAAAAACAACCCAATGTAGATTGATGCATGCACATTCCAATCATGACAATCAATTTCTACATCTTCTCAAAAGAGAAAACAAGTAAATTTTTTCTTTGTTCACTTTACAACATAAACACCAATTTCACCCACAATGTTAAGATAAGTTGAATGATATGACCGAAAAGGTGGGAGGAGTATTTTGTGGTGTATTGAACGGGACTAGGGGACACACATGTAGCATGGATTGGTAGAAGTGGGATGTCCAAGCATGATTTAATAAGATCTATAATCCACACATTAGAGAATGAGAAGGGGGATTAAGACCTAATTTCATAGGGGCTAGGGGGCCTGGAGGGAAGGTAAATGGAGGAATTGAAAGAGGAACCCCCGATAGTGGTGATAAGGGGATTAGGGGCCCCATTATAACAACGAATAAGCCATTAACCCATAACCACTAAATTCCCTTTCCCTTAACCCCGAAGCCATAATCTCTTAACCCTACACTCATAACTCATAAGCCATCAACCCCTTGATGCATTAAACCTTAAGCCATTAACTCCTAACGTAGAATTTATGAACCCCCTAAGCACTAACCCCTTATTCTCTTAACTCATGACCCTTAAACCTTAATCCATAACCCCTAAACACCTTAAAACCCAACCCCTTAACCCCTAACACCTAAATCCCTTAATTATTAAGCCCTTAACCCCTAAATCCCTTCCCCCCCAAGCCCTTGGCCCATAACTTTTAACCCTTGAAGCCCTTCACCACTTAGTATCCAAGGCAAAAAACAACACATCAAACCAACAAAATAACCTCTTAGGAGAATCCTTCACCTCTAACTAAGAATATTGGTACCATTTGAATTTTAGAGAACTAGGTGTTGGTCTCGAGGGTGTGTGTTTGTGGGTAATGCCCTTATTAACATGTATACCAAATGTAGAACAACTGGATAATTTTCAAAACCTCAATAAGAATTGCTCACAATATATACACTTCATGTTGACATGGAGCTTGTAGTGCTCTCCCACATAAGGAGTTGGCAATGAATAGATCACTCACAATGACGCAACCTCTTCAACCCTAATGCACAAGGAGCTAACCCTTGATACACATATTTTGTTTGCTAAAAAAACACAATTGTGTCAATGTAGAATACTATACACAAGAGAAAATAAAATGATATTATCCACATCAATGCTTGAAATAGCCTCACGTTTGCCATGAGTGGTGAGCCAAGGGGTGAATGTAGGGCACTATTAAAGTTACATCATGTTTAAATTTCTTTTACATCACGAGATTGTTCTCCATTAGGGTTGATGCATCATCACAAGGAAGCATAACACCTTTTTGTGGGGGAGCGATTAAAGTTGTAACATGATCAAGTGACATACACCTCCAATGTAAATGACATCATTATATGTCTGTGTCAAGTTGTTAAAGAGGTTATTTATAAACAATAAATTTAGTACTTGAACTTCATCTTTTCATGGCCTTAACACTAAGATGGATTTGTACTGGGAACACTTCATGCAAATAAGAGGGGACCTTATTTTTAAACCCTCATACACACTAGAGCACTAGATGTTGCCCTTCATATCCCCCTTGGTGGTTTCAAAGTGGGTTTACATTAGTGTCTAGTTGAAACTAATGACATCAAGATATTCCTCTTCTTAATAACATATTCTAGCTTTGCCATATACACAACATTGAGTTAGAGGATCACCTCATATGTAGATGCTCCATTTATTATGGATTCAAGGGATGTTCTATTTTCTTTTATCAAGATTTAGATGGTCGTTATCTACTTTCTTTCAATACATGTCTAACTATTTTTATGAGGGAGGTCCTTGGATTTAGATCTTTATATAAGACCTTATGTGGCCTTCCCCTTTTGAACTTTTTCAAGGGGG
The DNA here is from genome assembly GCA_034641835.2 of Pinus albicaulis. NCBI lineage: Eukaryota > Viridiplantae > Streptophyta > Pinopsida > Pinales > Pinaceae > Pinus > Pinus albicaulis. Next base: position 777,375,651 of record CM076569.1, on the reverse strand, counting down.
TCACCTCCTTCCATGTTGCCTTGCCTACTTAGGGCCAAAATTGACAAGCCAATATTCAAACTTCTTCAACTATCAAATTGGTGGGGCCTCATACCTCTTATTGAACCCCTTCATGAGACATTATTTCTCCAAAGAGACTGTTGAGGATTTCCCATTGCAAATCACAGGTTGGATGTCATAAGACCTGTTACCCCACTTTCTATATGAGTTTTTAGAGGATAATTTTAAATTTTGATTGACATATCAACCCTTGTGATTCTTGTGACATTAATAATTTTCCAATTAAGATATACGAATGACTATATAATTGGTTTGACGGCACCTTACCTTGGCCATCTAGGACACTAGGTGTAGGAAGATGTTGCTTTAGCGATCACTTTAACTTGATATATATGATCCATGTATATATCTCTAATATGTATTATTTTTATTGTGGTCACTTAAAAACTCTATTCTAACTCTTAAATGTTTTAGCCATAATTCCTATGCTAAATTATTTCATAGTATTTTATAATTTTACTCATAAAAATATGTCATCTTAATAATTTAAATATATAATAGTGATTTAAGTAATTACTACACATCCTATTTTATTATACCCTTATTTCCCTTGGTCAAATTTTAATTGCATAATTTCATAACATATTCATTCATTTTAATTACGATGTCCCGCCCTATGATTCCCGCCAGTGGGAAATCAATTATTTAATTCATAAAACTATGTAAACTACTCTGTTTCAATTTTATCACCGTGCTTTCAGGTCGGGTCTTTGATCTATCAGTTGTGCAAGTTCATTGAACGAGCTTCAAGCTCTTTTTCTGCACAAGCTTAACCAAACTCGACCCTGACATCAAATGACAAGAAAAAGAATGTATGATGAATCACTTGGCAAGCAGATTACATGGTCATGATATGGTGGCCCACTGTTGATGATGCTCTAAGAATCACCCATCTGGACGATTTTTTTGAAGGGGGCTCGGAATTCCTTCTAGTCTGAGAATGTTTTTAGTGCAAGGCTAACACAGGCCTTTGAAATGTGTTCTATCTTCACAGAATTAAAAAAACCAGTAGAAGAATTGTCCAACAGAGAACACTAAATCGAGAGGGTTTCTGCACATAGACTCTGATACACAATATAAATTCCAGGGTTTAATCACAATATATGTTCTAGGTTTATACCCACCGTGGTTTGCAGCCATGGTTTGCATTCGTCAAGCCACCATAGATGACCTGCTCGCAATGCAGACATGCAATCTGATGTGTCTGCCGGAGAATTACCAGATGAAGTATTACTTCTACCACATCCTGTCATGGCCGGAACTTCTGTACGTGGCCGAGGATTACAACAAGAAAATTGTGGGTTATGTTCTGGCGAAAATGGAAGAGGAGTCCACGGAATGCCATGGCCACATAACCTCTCTGGCCGTGTTGCGTACACACCGCAAACTGGGCCTTGCAACGAAGCTCATGACCGCAGCTCAGAAGGCAAAGCATGAGGTTTTTGGGGCAGAGTATGTTTCTCTCCATGTCCGCAAGAGAAACCGGGTGGCGTTTCACCTGTATACCCAAACACTGGGCTACAAAATTCACGATATTGAGGCTAAGTACTATGCTGATGGCGAGGATGCCTATGATATGCGCAAACAGCTGAGAGTGAAGTCTGATGGTAAGCATCATCATCATCATCATCATTCTGGGGCGTGCTGTGGCGGAGACGGTGGCGATGGGAAACTGCAGTCCGCAGCTGATAAAAAGAGCAAGGAATGAACCTGTATTGGAAAGGAAGCTGTTGAGATCTGCGGCCTTCTCGACTGCTTTTGTTGTGGTTAGCACATTGAACTCTTTTAAAGTAGATATTTGGCCTGCAAATGATGATATGAATTCATATTGTTATTATGCTATTTTTCCCTTTTATTTTACCAGTCTTTCAATTGTATTCAAGAGCTGCGTATTTCTTCCTGTTGTTGCTACTGGAATTCATTGCCTACTGTGAAATCGTTGAACTCTTTTCTTGTAGATACTTGACTTACAAATGCTCATAGTTTATTCATATTGTGCTATTTTTCTTTTATTGTATGACAGCCATTCAGTTGTCTTCAAAAATTAAGTATCTCTTGTTGTTTTTGCTACTGGATTTCATTGCTTTCGTTGAAACATATCAAATCTGCAATCTGGTGGGTTTCTTGTCTGAAAATCATGCATGCTCTGTTTTAGTGATGGCAGAGCATGTTTTCTTGTCTTATTTTATTTTTTCTTGAAAACAATGGTTTGATTGGTCAGAAATATTATTATATGAGAAAGTATAATCGCCCCTCTAAATCCAAAAGTTGAGGGAATGCAAACTCTGCAGTAAAAGACGGTAACTTCGTGTTCAAAATATAGTTTGCTTTTGTTTTGGAGCAATGTTGTATTCTTTGCAGTTTTTCAGCTAACTATTGAAGTAACATTTAGCCGTAACTAATGACGTGACATTTAGTTTGAAAGAGTAGTGTGATTCATGTAGTATTTTTCTCCAGTGTGGAATAATTGCACTATGGACATAGTTCCCATAAACCTAGCGCTTGGATGATATAAAACTAGCATTGGAAGGTTTTGCAAAACATTTAGCCAACAGAGCTTCTTTCATCAAAAGGAACTCGTCTTGTTAATTTCTTTTGCTTAGAAGGTCAAGTGTGTTTGATATATGGCAGCTTTGTAGCAGAGATTATCGCACTATGGTACCAGACTAGCTTTGATATAGATCCCGTGGCATGCTGTTTGTTAAAATAAATATGCCTCACAATACAGTTGAATTAGGACATGGGAAACACCATCAGAGAATAGCATATTTATACCATAATTTCCTGTTCGGTCTGTTGAAAAAGTGTAGCAAAGAAGGTCCTTCTTGACTTCTTCCTTAGTCAAGATGACCACAAACAGTCCTTCTTTAGCATGCACAAATTCCTAGAAATTGGGACGAGTCATGGAGCAGTTACTCATGTGCAGGCATTGGAGGCTCAGTCTTGTTTGTTTCCAACTGTGAGTTATTTTTGGAAAAAGACGACTTAGTGAGTTTCAGTTTCTAATTGAGGTAGGATGAGTTCGAAGAGTCAGTTTGACTCAGTTAACAGTTCAATCACAAGTTTGAGTTCCAAAATTAACTTGCCAGATTTAGCTGAGTCGAATTGCTTATAAGGAGGAGGAAGGCACCTTTGTAATTCATTCTTGTATGCACAAGATTGTGTGTGAGAGGTTTGCTAGGAGAGCGTGTAAGGAGAAGCCTATATGCATCAAGAGAAGGAGATCATTTTTGCTTGCAGATGTGTGCTAGGATTTAGGAGGAACCTAAATAATAGGAGCCCAAATCTGCACTAGGAAATAGGAGACTTCCTGCGCTAGAATATAGGGGTAGAGAAACAATGCAAGCAAGAGGACCTGAATCAGGATTGTGTGCAGGGTGTTCAAAGTTTAAGTAGGGAAAACATATGTGTTTTCTAGTAAAACTGTATTGCCTTGTAAGAGATCAATTGCTCAAATTCTCTCAATAAAATCTACGGCTTGTAGAGGGTTTTCCCAGTTGGGTTTCCCTAGAAAAAAAAACTTGTGTTTTTTTGCTATTGTGCTGCAAAATCGGAGAGAAATTCTGTGTCTTGTTGCAATGATTAGTTTCAGATTTGTTCACCACAGAAGTTGCAGAATTTCAAGGAAAATCTACATGGTAGAGTCCCTTCCTGCTGTGATAGTGCTTCTTTAGATAATATATCCACTTTCTCATTAAATTATCCATAAATATGAGAGAGATATCCAAAAGCTTCATTCTTGTCACAGATACCCTGTTCATAATTGTGCTAAGAACCAGATTCTCCACATGGCTTATGCAATTGGCCCAATCCATATGCAATTTAGAGTCCCCCATCACTTGGATCCTTTGAATACCTTCAGCAGATGCACCTTTCAAAATTAATTGCAAGGCATGGAATTCATCTCTATTATTTGTCCCTGACCTGCTGCATACTTGAGAGAAACATAATGATTTTCGTTTATAAACCAGTTTCAACCAGCACCACATTTATCTTGAGTTCCTTAACAAGCACCATCAAGAAAATCCTAAGCCTAATTTTTATTGATCTCTGGAGCCTTTAGAATTCTTTGAGCTTTGGCCTTCTCAGGTTTTCATGACTCTCCATTGTTACTACTTGTTAGCATTAATACTTTCTTGGCATATGAGCAGCACATAACTAGGTGGTCCATAGATTTCTTATTGTTTTTCACATAATAAATCTTCCAGGGCCATGCCAATTTCTCTTTTGCTCATTGGACCAAGTTAGAATTTTTTTAACTTTTCCAGCCACAGGAATATCCTGGTTTTGAGAGGACTGTATGATTTCCAATTGGAACCCATGAACAATCCAGTAAATATGATCCCCCTGTGATCTCGTCTCTGTCCAGTCTATTAAACTCAGATCCAGCTAGCAAACCACCAATGAAAATCTGTCAGGATTCTGCAGGCTAGAGCAAAGGAGTTGTATCCACTCATAGATATCTTATTGCCATGACCTCCATCCTGTGCACTTTAATGGGGTCATCCAAGGACGTGTATCTGTGTTTCATTCCGCTGTTTCATATGTATGGCTTCAATACTTTTGTCTGCGGGCTCATGGCAATAGGAGAAACTGTTGTCATTTTGCCCAAATTTACAATGGAGGGAATGCTGATGGCCATTCAGAGATACAGAGTAACGCACCTGCCCGCTGTTCCTGCTATTTCCATTCGGCTCTCCAAGTTGCCCCACGTTGACCAAAAATATGATGTGAGTTCTTTGAAGGAGGTTATAGTAGGTGGGGCGTCTATGGGCAGAGAACAAATATCAGTGGTTTTGTATGCAAAAGATAACGATGAATGGATTCGAAACGCTTGCAGAACGTTCCATGGAAGCAAGCTTCGTTCCTGCACGTCCTGCGCATTCACGTCCATATGATCTGCGCGATCATGAAGCAGTGCCGTCCAACAACCGATTTATCCGTAGACGCTGCTCTAAATAGTCCAAATTTCCTAATTCCATAGACGCGTAGGAATTCAATGTCTGGTTAATGAAACCCGTCGCGGGTGGCCCAGGGCTTGGATGGGTTGGAATCAACGTTTGGTTAACAATATTGTCCTCGGCCATTCTGTATCTAAGCTCAGTGTTGAGCATCAATACCCCTTGGTGCTGAGCATCAACAGCAGCACCCCGCCTAGCATTACCGCGAGGAGGAATCTCAAAAAATCCATCATCTAGGTACTCTTTTCTTCACAATTCCCCAATCTTCTGTGCTCATCCACCATGAGTCTACTGCATGCTCCTTGCAGGCAAACTCGAACCCACGCCTTCGCAACGCTAAAGCATTCAGTGTGCTCCTTGCCTGAAAACTCGACCCCGCGCCTCTGCAACGCTAAAGCATGCAGTAAAGAAGACACTGCCATCGTCGGTCTGCCAATTTCTTGGCATTAGCCATCACAAACATAATCGTGGGTCTGCCGATTTCTTGGCATGGACGCAATATACACAATAAGTATGTGCTGGGAAGAGAGCTTACTGACAAGGAGACTGAAGAAATGCTTACGTGCAAGTCTATTTCCAAGGGGAAGCTCAGAAGTGTGATAGATATCGAGCATGTGATGCAAGAAATAAATAAAATATGAATAAATAAATAGAAATAAAATAAAATCAAGATAAAATTAAAATAAAAAATAAAATAGATAAAAAAATTTCTTAATTAAAAAATAAAAATAAAATAAATAAATAAATAGAAATAAAATAAAGATTAATAAATAAATAAATAAACAAATAAATAAATAAAATGAAATAAAAATAAAATTACATAGATTACAATTTAATAATATTAAATTAAAAAATATTACTTTCATTAAAATAAATATAAATATTTACAATTCAAATTATAAACTTTTATCATTTGGTTTACTCTTTTTAAAATAAAATAAATTAATTTTTATTATTTGAAACAACCTAACCGTTATTTTACAAACAGCAAGTAGGAGCTATACTTTCTATTTAAAGAGGTTACTTGATCAGATTTTCCATCTTGTCTTCATGATGAACTACACGGGCAGGGTTTACCACCTTAGATAAACTTAAAGATTCTATGGGCAAACAACGTATGATAATGGGTTCGCTCATCCTATTCGGCCTTCTGCAAATCAAAATGAGCACACTCAATTCGACCACCCAGACATAACATGAAGGACAGGCAGAGAAAATACGAGAATTTCACATCAAGGTGTCATTGCCTTCTTCATATATGAGGATTCCATCAGTCTCGAGGATATGCAGGCCATTTGAATGGCCAATTTGTGACATGTCGTTAGGTTGCTTCTTTAGTATACAATAAAGATTGTTTGAACGTGAAAAGAATCGAGACATTAATAGCTATAGGCTTTCCACCTTAGGTGATCATAGCTCTACTTACCATTTATGATTATCTTTTCAGCTTTGAATTCTCTTCTGTTAAATCACGATTCAGGTTTTACCCCTCATATAGCAGAAAACGATTCACATCTCCTCCATCCGGCGTTCCCTTGCACCCCGGTGCAATTGCTAGTTTATTCTTCCATGGATCTGGTTCCTCAATTGCTTTTACTTTTGGCCTCTCCTCAGACATCGCTCTTGTTACCTTAGATTTTGACCAGGTATGTACACACTTTCTCTAAATCCTCCTGAATGAAAATGTAATTCGATTTTTTAGGGTATATGAAATTGCAATGATTTCTGTTTGCTACTCTTCGAAAATGAATCTTAATGAATGTCGTATAAACTCAAGATTTCGATCTTTACTATTTATTGAGGCACCTCTGCTGATAGCGGTAGAATTGTTCCAAAGTGCCATGCACTTTTTCTCCAAGCAGTTCTTCAATATTGAAAGCTTCAAATGTGTTGTAGTTTCTTTTGCCGTAGAATCCCTATCGCTTCTTCTTAGACTGACATGGTAACGCTATTACATGTTCAAAACTTAGACTGACATGGTAACGCTATTACATGTTCAAAACCCCAAATTTGGAAGGGAAGCCCACTATGAAGTTCTCATTTTTGCCCTTGATTAACAAGCTTATTTACTCAATTACACTAAATAATCATTGCATTTGAAGGTGAGGAGACACATTGGATCTTATATAGGATTGCAGGTGGGTTTTCATCTTGGATTTGGCCTCCCTATATTGGATCCAAGCCCTCCAGAGGATCACAATGGCATTTGTAGGCTGAGCGTTAAGAGCCATGGGCCTCCATTCATGTAAAACATTGATTGCCACACCATGGGCTTCTTCAACACCATTGATTGCCACACCATGGGCTTCTTCAACACCACCATTTTCTTGTTCGTGCCTCAATTATTTGAGAGGATGATGCACTTGGACCATGTTTCCCCAAGTAGCTACACATTGCACCTGACACTTGGCCCAGAGAAGGTTATGTCTTTCCTAGGGAGACATGGGAGGGCATGTGTCATCTTCTAGCCCTCATTGATGGAGCATCGAATTGATTTGATTTTGAGCCAGTTGGAGATCCATGAGACCCATTTTGGAGCCCCAAACCCAAAATAGGGGTCCCAGAGATGTTTTGCAGCATATGACCCTCTTCATCATGATTTTTGAGGTTGCCACTTTTTTAGCATAAGAGGCCCTCACGCTGCCTCTCTAGGCCTCCACGCATGCATGACATCAACCTTGTGTGGGCTTTGGAGAGAAATAAAATAATTTTTAAAGCTATCATGTTTGGATTGTAACCATGGGTGGGTTACTTAGCACATTAAGCATGTTAGAGGGGCTTTGTCATATGTAATTTGAACTCATAACATTTGTATAAATAGTTGAGAGTCGAGACCTATTCTCATCTCATACCATCATACTTGGGATTTTCGCATACCTCATTAGAGATTTCAGGCCCGCAATTTGGAGATGATTTGGATGTTTATCGATGAATTTTGATGTTTGGATCATTTTCGTTATCTCTCATGGAGCCTCGAATGTCTTGTTAATGGATGGATATATTTCACATTGTCTTGTAAGTGCTCTTTAATGATGTATTTATGATTTTCACTAATGTCTAATGCATGGAATATTGTCTCTTGCTAAAATTTTTTCCTAATTATTGAATATTGTTCTAGAATTGTAATCTTGAGAAATTTTGCATGTGTTATTCATTGATGATGTGAAAAGAATGTTCCTAGTGGATACTAAATATATTTAATCCATGAAACTTCATTAACTTGAATTGAAGAGGGTAAATGCTTGAAGGGGTAGTTAGGGCTTCCTCTTTAGGCCTCCTCGAAGGATGATTTGGTCAAATCAAAGTTCCCATGACTTCAACCTCCCAATGGTCTAGGCACTAGTCTTGCCCTTGGTGATCACTCTTAATTTTTCTCCACAAAATTCCCTTTCTTTCTTCGTCCCTTTAAGGGTAAGGAGGCTCATCTAGGGCTTGGTGCGAATTCCAATAGAGGAGGAATTTTTGAGTTTTTCTTGGATAGAAATCTTCCTTTGTGTCTCCTCTAAAGGTGCTCAAGTTTTGGTGGAATTCCCGTAGTGAATTCTCCATAAATTTTGATGCCCTAGTTATCACATCAAGAGGGACACCTAGAGGCTAATCCTTCAACTTAGGGATTCTTTGAAGGCAATCTCTTTAGTTATTGGTGAAGTAAATCATTAATTTCCTTTTCTCTCTCCTACCTTGACCTTGGATGCACATATATATCATGTTAAATTTCAACCCTAGGTCTCGTGTAGTTTATTTTCGAATGGTTTTTTCGTGGAAAGTCTAAATAGCTTCTCCCAAAGATTGCACTTTTGTTGAACCTTTCCATTGAATGAGCTACCTTGCCTCACTTTAAACCTATCATTGATACATATATCACAAGTGAGTTCTACTGGGATTCCTCTTGTCGGTGAAAATCCGAGAAGAGTAGGGGACTTAGTTTGTGGTGATAGTGGGCCTATGTCCCAGGTGTTGTTGTGCCCTCTAGCTTTTGCCTATTCACAAGGCCTGCTAGTTTGTGCAACAATAGGGCCCTCTAATGCTATATAATTAATGGTAATGTTAAATTATTAAAGTAAAAGAGAACCTTCTACTTAAATTTTAACATTACTTTTAATTGTTTTATGACGTTTAAGTGATTCCAACCTCATTGGATTTCATATGGAGAAAGTAGAATTTTAGATTCCACTCAAACTCCAATAGACTTAACTATTTTTAGGATTTTAGGATTTGGGGGGATTGCAGTGCTTCCATTTGATTTTGTTGCGTATGAGGGTATGGAGCAAGCATTTAATGAAGAGAACCAAGCCCTCTGTGTACCTTGATGTTAGTGGCATTGATTGTTGAAATCCTCTATCATGACCCTAGTAAAAATATACCCATAACTCAAACAAAATTTTGATTTTCATTTGACATGTTAAACTTTTTCTATTTTATTTTAATGCTTGACATCGATGATGAGGATCCCTATATAGGCTATGATTTTCATGATATATAGATATTTGTTGTAGCATGCTTTTTTCTTTTTGACACTAGAGGCCATCTAGAGCCTCTTTTTTGATGTAATTTTGGTTCAAAGATCTATTGCACTAAGTGCTATTTTGGTTATATGCTCTCTTGCTATATAAATGAGAAATTTTGCATATTTGTGTATAAATGGTTTGGATTCATATGGATGCACATGAATATATATGTTTTTCTTTAAATTTGAATGTTTTATGTATTTTTAGGTTAACCAGTTTTTTGGTTTGATTTTTTTTTATTCCGGACTAACTCTTGGTTCAGGGTTTGACTAGTTCGATGACCGATTCATTGTTGACAACATTGCTTGGGGTTTGTTCGACCAATTTTGTAGAGAACTTTTATCTAAATATTGTCTCTTCATGCCAAAATTTGACCTTGTTTTGCCACTTGGAACCCCCATCCGTCATTGGATCACCTTTGATTGCTATTTTTTGAGTGATGCCTTCATCTTTTGCAAAAATTTCCATGTGGCATGTCATCTATATTTTATTCTGAGCAATTTGAGACCAAGTTGACTTTTTTACTTCGGGGACGAAATGCATTGGGAAACATGATTTGCTGAGAATTGTGAGATTTCCATGTTGAGAAATGTCTGGTAAATACTGCAACAAGGCCAAGGATGCATGTTGACTCTATGATACATGACCATGTGGTAAGAGATATGTACGCACGACATGGGTTGGACTGGCCCCGACAATTGCAATCACACCTACATAACTAGATGCTCCTATAAACCATGAGTTCCAATGTGATCCACTCCAAGTCTTCCAATCCTATCAAGGACGAAAGGAGCTAAAAGTGGGAACCAAGGGGACCGACCATGGTCTACCATGATAGGCCTAGAACACCCTAATACAAAAACTCACATGACCTATGAGGCTTTGACTTGTATCCTTGGGCTTACGGTGGCGTTATGCAAAGTGAAGAAATGTCTGTATGTACCCTTGTTGAAATGAGGGGTAATAGTTCCACATGCATCTAAATGGATTAGATCAAGAACCTCTCTTCATTTATGCTAATTTCCTGGGAAAGTGTTCTTCACATGCTTGCTAAGTACAATACCCTTGCACACTCTAGTTTTTTTCAATCTTGAATTTTGGAAATCCTTGCACCATATCCTTGAAGATAGGAAGTGCAACATAGAGTAGGTGACCAAATTGCTTGTGCCATAGCTTGCACAACTTGTCATTGTCATGCACTAAAGCATCATGTTTTATTGGATCGACATGAAGCTTGTAAAGGCGACCTTCTTGCACTCCTTTGGCAAAAAATCGACCATGTTCATGGTTGCCATCTCTAAAGATGATTTCTTGATCATTAATCTCAACCACACCCTTCAGATCTATCATTGATGAAATTGAAAGAATATTTTTAGTCAAACCGTGATCATACTAAACATCGTGTAACTCTAGAACAAGACTTGAAGCCATGCGAAAGGGGACATCCCATTCTGATAATTGGATAAGTGGTATCATTGCTAATGCCACTTTTTCCCATCCTCTGATTCTTGAAGTTTGTAGAAAGCCTTCTTGTTGAAGGTCACGTGTTTGCAGGCTCCATTTTCAACATACCACCCTACCCCATAAATGGTGTTAGTAGAAAGACGCAAAATCATGGAGAAAGTGGTCTTAAGCTTGGATGATAACTCATCCCCTTTGGCTGAAGCTTCTACACTCCTAACAAATTGCTTTTGTTGTTGATTGACTCTCTTCTTCTGAAAACATTGATATTTATAGTGGCCCATCTTGTAGCACTTGAAGCATTTCACATGACTCAAGTCTTTCTTCTATTGATTTGAAGAACATGATTCTTCATTCTCACCCTTTTGATCCCTCCCAGATTCTGCTTTCTTACCACCTTTGCCCACCTTACGGATGAGAGCTAGGCTTTGAGTTTGGAACTCCTCCACTTTGGTTGCAACTGTCCCTTTTTGGATGAAGCCATCATAAAGCTTTTCGAGTAGTTTTCATGAGCACAAACACCTTGCACAAAGGCTTCCCAGGGTGTATATAACCATTTTGTGCTATATGCATTAACTCCTCATCCTAAATCTTCATCTTGAGAAGAAAGAACTAATCTTTCACCATGCATCCTACTTACCCTGGGAACTCTGTCCTCTCAGAATATACAAAATCATGTAATGCATCTTACCCACATTGAGATCTTCACCCTCCAAATATATATCGTGCATGCACCTCCTTGCATTGGGATCCGTGCCTTTGCAATCTGGAATATGCATGGGCCTTGCCTGTGCCTATTAACAACTAATGTGTCCTCATTAATACACCTTCCTCATCAAGAACAAAACAATTCTGCACAAGGATCTAAGCTGGCGGGGATCTGCTGATCACACTACTACTGAAGAGAATGACTTGGAGTAACAAGGTGAAACTAACACTATGCACATTATTTTGGGTTATAATGACATATTTACCTGGTCTACTGTCAGCCTTCAAAGATGGCTGGTCGGATAGAAGCTTAAAAATTTGGGTATCATGCACCATTGTGTTTTCATAAAAGCGAGGCTTTTAATGGTGACCTCATGCAATGCGGAGCTCATCATTTAGTTATTCTAGTGTTTGATACTGCATTAGGGCTAAAACCAACAAAATGGATACTATAAATTGGAAAAATCAGACTTCATTTGCCACAATTTGAATTCCTGATAGTTAGTGTTTGATGGATGACCTTATGTGGGTTGCAATTGTAAGAGTGGTCATCAGACTAATGCTAATGGCGAAAAAGATGCCATCAGTCGGACATATTAGACCAGTTCTGCAGCTCTGATTCCAATAGCTAGTTTTGATGAGTATATGTATATAAAACTTGCAGCCCTTGAATAATTGCAGTCCTTGAATACCCTCAAAGAAAAGATGCAAGATGTGAGAAACATTAGAGAAGCACAACACTAGGGGGGATATGGAATTACTATATGTACTTTGTAATCTGACAAGTGCTCTTATGTGAATCTTATGGAATCTAATTGATTGTCATTGGTACTTGGTAGGCTCATACTTACATTAGCGATGTTATTTCCTAGGAGCATTAGGTTGATATGGCACTGTAGGAGGGCCTGGAAGATGTCTGCAAATTGCTTCGCTGGAATACATGTTTTTACAATGTGTTCTTTTGTTGGAACTTGATACTTGCTTAAATTTCCGCAAACATATGGAGGGGGTTGGCCCTAGAGGCTTTAGTATGATTGTTGTTATAGACTACCCTTTTTTATTGTTCCTTGATGCATGCATAATCTTGTAGTGACCACTATAGATGTTTATGATATTGGAGTATTAGTTCATATCGTGATTGTTAATAATTAAAGAAAAATAACTTTCTACTTATATTGGAGACAAAGGCCTAAATAAACCATTCGGCGTGCAGGTTGTTGGATGTAAAGGCTTCATTTAATGGCAAAGGAAAGCATGTACTGTTTATGGTATTTGAATATGCAGATTGTGATCTCAAAAAACACATTGATGCACACCGCCAATGCAATACCAAGATGTCTCCAAGGTGTATTCAGGTTTGATTTCAATTCTATGGACAAGCCTATTCAGTTCTGATAACACACAAGTGATGAGGGACAGAATTGGAGTGACATGGTTTTTCTCTCATGTTTTATGTTGAGTGAGTGCAGAGCTATATGTTCCAATTATGTAAGGGTATTGCCTATTGTCACAGCCACAGGGTGCTTCACAGGTTCTTTCTCTTTAGATCAATTCCAGTTTCATCCTCTAGTTGTTCGACTTAGAAAATGCATGATTTCTTATTCTACACGTATATGTGTCTGACATGGATCTGAAGCCACAGAATATTTTGGTACATCAAAAAATGGGGTTGCTGAAAATTGCAGATCTTGGACTTGGAAGAGCTTGCACAGTACCTATTAAGAGCTATACTTTTGAGGTGTGCTTGCCTTTATGCTATTGTCTGCATATTTTTCATGATAGAGATTACAGTCGTAAAAAGTTCTATTGGAAAGCATGCACATATTCACAACTCTGTAGGGTCATGCCCATTTTATGCATAATGCGTGCCCTTGACATATGAAATCTATGCTTCTCTATGCATAGTCCAACATAAAATAGAACATATTTCTTAGTTTTTAGCAGTTACATAAAGCATAAGAGAAGTAGGTGTTTGAACTCTCTGAACCTTTCATTTTCAGGTTGTTACTCTTTGGTACAGAGCTCCTGAAGTGCTGTTGGGTGCCAAGCGCTATTCTATGGCATTAGACGTATGGTCTCTTGGTTGCATCTTTGGTATGATATTATTCAATATGCAAATTTTTTATATCAAAAATTAGTTACATTGTTTGATAGCATGGGAATTATTAGAGATTGTTCTTTGTTCCAGCTGAACTATGTAATCTGCAAGCACTTTTTGCTGGAGATTCTCAAATACAGCAGCTTATAAACATATTTAGGTAAGAGCCCAAAGAGTGGCAGGGGAAATTCTGCTCACATCTAAGTAGAGCTCCCAAATATTCATATGATGATTTATGCTTGAAGGATTATCCAGGAAATAGCTTTGGCCAATTAGCAATTCCTTCATATTGGGAGTCGTGGAATAGAAAAACATTTCTACTCAAAATAACAATTTTCCTCTGGTTTGTACATGCAAATGCAAGCAGGTTGCTGGGAACTCCTAATGAACAACTATGGCCACGTGTGACTTAGCTTAGCGACTGGCATGATTTTCCTCAATGGAGGCCTCAAGATCTTTCCAAAGTCGTTTTCAATTTGGATCCAAATGGTGTGGATCTTCTTTCCGTGAGTTTCAAGTTACTTTGATCTTACATTCATTTAATTTCATTTTTGGTCAAAAATGGTTTTATCATCTAAAGATAACATTTACATTTCCCTTTTGAATCTCTTTTTATAGATATTAATGCCTTTAACCGCTTATGCATTCACTCTCAAGAGATTTTGGATGAAGTAGCTCTTGAAAGTCAGCAGAATATTCATCCTTGAAAATATTGCACATGTGCAGAAAATGTTGCAGTATGATCCTGCAAAGAGGATCTCGGAAAAAGAAGCACTAGACCATCCATACTAAGACAGTTTAGACAAATCACAGTTTTGACATCAGTTTTTGTCAAAAACCTACATCCATATTATGATTGGAGAATACTATGATGGTGCCTTCCCCGAGGGAAAACTTATAGATCAAGGTGCTTTTAAAGACAACTTGGCTCCATTCATCCTCCACTCTATTCCATGTGATGGTTTGGTGGTCCAATACACCAAGTTATAATTAATGAGGGGCATAAATGTTGTAGTTCACTAATCAAATTTCATGAATACTTCAAACAACACCCCAAGCTCTGGCACTTTGCAATCCTATACTTTACTTTCCCAAGCATACAACTAGGAAAAGGAATTCCTCTAAGCATACTAGTGACAAGATTTGGGATCGCTTTGTTGTTGAGGTAATGCCATAGTTGCAAAGACCTTTCATTCCATGTAAAGCTTCCTCTTTTGTTTGTGTTTGGTTGCTTGAACAGACCATAGAATTCAAGAATTGGCATTGTGATTTATAATGAGAACAGAGTATGCAATTTATTTGAAGGCTGCGTGTGTTTCTAGAGACCAAACAAATTGCATGGTTGATGCTTAATAACTATCACTTGGAGATTGTTCTTGGGAATTTGATTGTGTAGGGTTGTAGACCATAATATATTCTAGCTATATTCTAGAACAGAACATCGTCATTATTTTCAATGATTAAAGTTAAAATCCCTTTTCGTTCCCAATAATATCTTTAAGTTTCTAAGGATAGGTGGCTTCTGACGCAAGAAAAACATGAAACTAGGTGAGAACATGAGCCATGTATTATTTTGTTCACATTGCTCCAAAGAAGAAATTTGTCTTGGATGTTGAAACTTGAGATCTATGGAAAATCAAGAGGATATGATTAGTTCCTATTTGAAATATCACAATAAATCTGCATTAAAAAGAATAAATAAAAATAAAAATTGAAGGATTAGCACATTTGAGATTAGATGGGAAATGGACTGATTTGAAATTTATTACTGTCAGGTAGTCTGTCCAGCCTATGGGACTTGTAACAAGGGTTTCTAGAGTGAAACTTCATGAGTTCTTGCATTGGTGATTTCAGAAGGGAATCTAGTAGGATTGTTGTATAAATCAAAAGGTTAAAGGTCCTGTAGTTTGTCCTCTTTAGGGTGCTTGCTAGACCTGGAATTTGTTATGAGAAACACTGTATATCACTTTCTTAGATGGTTGTAGGTGAAGCATCTAAGAATGGGATGGTTGTTAGTATGGTCATTGTCTAATTTTCACAATCGTAAGCCCCTTTTCTTGATTCATACATTGGCTATTTCTATCTACCAAATTTAAATTTAAGTCATGCAAATTTGTCCTATTCGTCGGTTTTCAATATTCACTTTCAGTTCCACCCCTCAGCAGCCCTACCTATGTCAGCACATGTCTGTTTACAAAGGAATAAGAGATTAGGAAATAGGTATCTTACCAAACACCCGGTCTGGTGTTTTTGCTAAGGATTCATATACAGAAGTATGAAGTCTTGACTTTGAAGTATTCTTGTACTTTGCTGCCTAACTTTATGTTTTTTGCTGATGCAAGGGATTTGCATTTTTTCTAGAAATTTCCTTTTAGGTTGCCATTGTCTACGTGCTTTAATGAATGCCATCCATTCAACCATTTGCAGTTCTGATTTTCCAGGTCCCAACTATTGTTTGTCAATTTCTGTTAATATTTCCTGCTAGGTTATTTGTTTAATAGCAGATAGTGTTAGATGATGTCACGGATGATAGGAATCTCCACAGTTCGCCATGAGTTCCTAAGGTTCTCCACGAGTGTCTCATACTTTCTGCGTTGTACTGTTTAATCCCAGTCAACTGCCTCATCTTCTGGGTCCTGATTGTGGTTTTCTTTTAGTTTTATTGATTGGATCTACAACCTTTGGGAGAGTTTTGGTACCTCAAATAAATTATTTAATAGTTAATACCTAGTTTGGTGACTGGTCACATTGATGAGAAACTACACTGAGGTATCCTTCTTCGGTGCTATCACAAATTCGCAAATTCCATTAGGAGAAAAACTCATGCATATTACAGGTCACTGTAATACAGATGTACACTCCAGAAGAAGTTGATTTAGATGAGGCTAGTTTCATGGAATGGGCAACTTGTGAAATTAAATTATATTGGTAGAAAAATGGATGTTCTAACTTCTATGTGACAATGGATAATGTCGGAGATGATGTCGTCGACATGAAATGTACTGGTTATGTAGCTGAGAATGATGTCACGGTTAATGTCTTAGGTGATGTTCTTCAGTATAAGTGCCCTCCTGTATTGATGCCCTTCTTGGCATTGGTGTAGCCTATAAATGAGACTTCATGTACAGATGTTCTCTTGTTAAAATTATGATGGCTTTGACAAATATTAATTGCTGCACTTATGACACCTTGTATGGTTGTTTTATCAGTTGCAATAATGATGTCTTGTACATTCACCATCTCATTCTCCTTAATAATAATG
Organism: Pinus albicaulis; assembly: GCA_034641835.2. Classification (NCBI taxonomy): domain Eukaryota; kingdom Viridiplantae; phylum Streptophyta; class Pinopsida; order Pinales; family Pinaceae; genus Pinus; species Pinus albicaulis. The sequence goes on along the minus strand of CM076569.1, from coordinate 777,358,593 downwards.
TCTTCAATTGACGTGGTCCTTTCAATTAGGGTGTCTTGAATGGATGCCCTTTTATCTATGAGAATGATGCTTTCTAGGGAGGTTCTCTGAGCTACAATTTCTGCATGGAATTATTTAATGGGAAATAACATGGCTACAAATTATGCATAGACTGTCAATTGGAGAAAACTCGTGTTCAAATTTCCTTGAACCCAGCAACCTGGCAATTTACTACCTAGCAGATTACAGATCTGCTGAGGAGGAGGTAGCACCTAAATTATTCACTTCAGAACATATTGTTTTAAATTATTCACTTCAGAACAGAGACCAATCATAAGAATATTCTTATTTTGTGCAGGCCTGCAATCCATGACTGAAGAGGAATTGACAGCAAACAATAAACCACATTGCTCAGAGGCATTCAACAAAATTGGCAGATCTTTGGTGTTTTTTTCTCAAATTCACCCGACTGTTCAGACGTTGGCTGATTCTTCTTACCTGTATGTTCAAACGCCTCTCCCAAAATATATAGCCATCTAGAAGGTAATGACTCTTTGAGCCCTTTGAAAATACACCACATAATAATCTCTGCCCAATTGTTTGAGCTGCTTATCAACTCACCAATGTCTGGTCCAAACAAGTTTCCTTCAAGGATCAAATTAATTTCCTCTTTTCAAATAGATTTTAGAAGCATTTGAACAGATTCCGGAGTTGTTGCTTCTGACCATACATTTAAAGGTCTCAAATTGCTTGATTTATATGTATTTGCATCCATTTAAAGGTCTCAAATTGCTTGATTTATATGTATTTGCACCCATTTAAAGGTCTCAAATTGCTTGATTTAAAGGTCTCCTCCTCATATGATGTACTATTTTGAATATTTTATTCTTTGCATATCAAACATTATAAAGCCTCTTGCACACACATCTCTTTTATTTGAACATAATTCCGATAATCATTGCATTCATGAAGAAAGGATATATTCATGTGAAACCCTGTCCAGTTGCTTCTCTTGGCTAATGCCATCACCTACATCCCATAGAGAATCCGACAATTGAATGTCGACTTGACCAAAGGCATTGCTTACTTCCTGCTGAGATTGAACAAGAGAATCAAAATCTCTCCTTCCAGGGGGCATTACTCTGTGCTTTGAACTTGAATTTTTCCTCTTTTCCCTTCTCTTCTATCCAGAGACTCCAAAAACTTGTTGCAGCCCATCCTTTCTGTCTCCTTTGCCCACTGAAATTTCAAAAGCACTTCATCCTCGCCCTTATATGCTCCTTCAGTTTGAAATCCAAAATCATCATTTCCACTATTCTTGTTTTCTGTATTTACTTCTGTTGAATCTGTATTTTGTGCTAGGTTACGAGTATATTGTTTTAAATTATTCACTTCAGAACAGAGACCAATCATAAGAATATTCTTATTTTGTGCAGGCCTGCAATCCATGACTGAGGAGGAATTGATAGCAAACAATAAACCACATTGCTCAGAGGCATTCAACAAAATTGGCGGATCTTTGGTGTTTTTTCTCAAATTCACCCGACTGTTCAGACATTGGCTGATACTTCTTACCTGTATTTTCAAACCCATCTCCCAAAATATATAGCCATTTAGAAGGTAATGACTCTTTGAGCCCTTTGAAAATACACCACATAATAATCTCTGCCCAATTGTTTGAGTTGCTTATCAACTCACCAATTTCTGGTCCAAACAAGTTTCCTTCAAGGATCAAACTAATTTCCTCTTTTCAAATAGAGTTTAGAAGCATTTGCACAGATTCTGGAGTTGTTGCTTTTGACCATACATTTAAAGGTCTCAAATTGCTTGATTTATATGTATTTGCACCCATTTGAACTGAAAGCTATATTGTGCAAAGTTGTTTCAAGCTCAAAAGTATTATCCTGCCCATAGAAGCCTAAACCCCAATAATCCTTGCAGTGGCCACTTTCACCAAGTAGAATATGTGCTTCATCAACATCATCAAACCTCAAACCTCAATTTCCCTTCCAAGTTTTTCTCTATAACAATTTTTGTGAGTCCTGCTTGCCGGACACCAGTTACAAACTTTCTGTCACTTGAAAATTCACAACAATTGAATTTAAATTAGCCTCACATGGGTTGTATTTCATTTTTAGTATATTTCGCTTGATTATTTCTTTATACAATCTCCCTACTTTTCTTATCCATGTTCCGACGTTCCTTTGCACCTCTTGGTGCAATTGCTAGTTATAAGAATATTTAAGATTCTGGATCTATTGATCTAAGATGGATATTGCAATATAAATCTGAAAGATTCATGAGATTACTTCATGTTTGATCAGATTTTTTTAATGATAAATGTTATCTTGCAGGAAAATTTCAAAATTTGAAGTCATATTAATTCAGTACATTGATGCAAATTCATACGCTGGTCCGATGTATATGATGGAAATTTCATTTTTTTACAGTTACTTTTAGTTTAATTATATCATTTAGCTCGATGCTTTCCATATATTTAACTAAACCTTTCTTGCTTAACAAGACTTTGTCATTTCCATGTTTTAGTGAAGCTGTTTATGGTTTGATACTCTCATACAACCTTTATCAAGTTACATGCACCCTCATTCGAAAAAACAAGAGAATTTTGCTTGCCATGACTAAGTTTCTTTGTCATTGTTAACTTAAGAAAGTCTTTTAGCTAAGAAACTAGTTTCAAGGTTATAGCATAACTTGTCATATAAATTGAACATAATTTATATCCAAAATGTTAACTTGTAAACTACTTAGCTGGTTTTAGGCTTTCCATTTAAAATCTACTTCAGTTTGAACTTTGAATGAGTTGTTCCATAGACTTGAATATTAAGAGATTTTGGTGTAAGGATTAAAAATTAGCTCGTAAGGCCTCTCAGTTATTCATTTGTTTTATCTAATATAACATTTACTATTAAATTAGAACCACTCGGCACAAATACGTCATAGATCAAGATCGTACTTTGTAGAGTGTTGTAGAATAAAAAAAAGAGCAAGGACACTGAGTTCTTTCGGTTTTCCTGGTTCTTATTCCTTTGGTGTATCTTTGCAACTTTAGGGGCAATTGCTAGTTTAAAGTCTAATTCTTTAAAGGGTGCTAGCTCAATGGAAGAGCACCTGCTTTACAAGCAGGAGGTTGGTGGTTCGATTCCATCGTGCCCTGATATTCATATATATGGAATGACGAAGATCGGTTTTTGGTGACGGATGCTCTTTTGACCATCACCAATGAGTTTATGGTGAGACTTTTCGACCCTCACCAAAATATGAAATGGTGACGGTCAACGAACGCCACCATATATATGCATCAATAGTAACGACCATTAAAGGTCCGTCACCATAAATCGTTGTTGTTTATATGAAATGGTGAGGGTCACTGTTTGTCATTATAGTCATTATTCGTGACGGACCTTGATGTCACCAATGCGTTTATGGTGACGGTCAATGAACGTCACCATATATATGCACCAATAGTGACGGCCATGAAAGGTCCATCACAAAAAATCGTTGTTGTTCATATGAAATGGTGACGGTCACTATCCGTCATTATAATTAATATTCGTGACGGACCTTGAATGTCACCACAACACATACTTTCGGCGACGCCACCTTTGGTGACGTTCAGTTTTTTGGTGACGGAGGCTATTGTCCGTCACCATTGCTCATATGAAATGGTGACGGTCGCTATCCATCACTATAAATCATTATTGGTGACGGACCGTGAATGTCACCACAACACCTATACTTTCGGCGACGCCACCTTTGGTGACGTTCAATTTTTTGGTGACGGAGGCTATTATCCGTCACCATTGCTCATATGAAATGGTGACGGTCACTATCCGTCACTATAAATTATTATTGGTGACGGACCTTGAATGTCACCACAACACCTATACTTTCGGCAACGCCACCTTTGGTGACGTTCAGTTTTTGGTGACGAAGGCTCTTTTGACCCTCACCAATGAGCTTATGGTGACCATTTTCGCCCCTCACCAATGTCCTTTTTTCTTGTAGTGTACAATGGGTGAGGCCTTAGCCTCACAGTTTGAACTTGATTTATATTTTATCACATGCTTGGTTACAAGCACAATGGGATTGGTGTGGTATCTTGATAGTGGTGCGTCTTTCCATATGATGGGAGACAAGGAGTTGTTTAGTGATATGGAGGAGAAAGACCTACAAATGCATATAAATATGGGCGACAATGGTCGATATAGTGCGACCGAAATTAGGACCATTACCTTTGAGAGGGAGTCAGGTAAACCATTTCTATTGAAAGATTTTATGCATGTTCCAGGTCTGAAGAAGAACTTGGTCTCGGTTGCAATGTTGGAAGACATAGGTTATGACGTTGTTTTAAGCGATGGAAAAGCTTTCCTGGGACATAAAACAATGGGTCAAACCAAGAGGATAGGGGTTCTAGTTAAGAATATCTACAAGCTGGAGGTAGATGGCTGCGCTACAATGATGGGCAAAACAGAAGAAGTGGTGAGCCGGGATGAGGGCGAATTATGGCACAAGAGATTGGGCCATCTTCTCCATGGTGCTTTGAATATTTTGCAGCAGATTTATATTGGACTTCCCAAGGGTAATATTGCGTAGTTAGATCAGTGCAAGGGATGTACTATGGGTAAGTTTGTGAAGACCACCTTTCATGATAAGGAGAACCGTGCTTTGGTGATCCTTGAGAGAATTCACACAGACGTGTGTGGACCTTTCTTGGTTGCTTCAACAAAAAAACACAGGTATTATGTTATATTTGTTGATGAATATTCTTGTAGATGCTGGATCTTCTTCATGCAGAAGAAGAGAGAAACATTCTCAAAGTTCTATGAGTTTAAAGCATTGGTGGAGGAGGAGTCGGGGAAGCAAGTGAAGGCTCTGCGGAGTGATAATGGCGGTGAATATATCTCGGGAAAATTCAAAGACTTTTATAGCAAAGAAACAATTTAAAGAGAAATCATAGCACCTCATAACCCACAACATAATGGGGTCACGGAGAGGAAGAACATAATGATCGTGGGTGCTGCACGAGCTATGCTTGAGAGGGAGATAGACTTGCATGCAGAGGAGGAACTGCCAGTTCTGAAAGATGAGCCTACAGACGTGGATCAGCCACAGGAGGAGGATCATGGAGTGGAAGAGTCCACTCATGCAGAGCCAAACATCATAACTAGAAGGAAGCGTACCACAGAAGCTAAGATACTGAAGCTTGATGCGGCACAGAATGTAGCAGTCCCTACATCACAACGCAGACAGAGACAGTCACCTAACCGATTTACTGGATACATGGCTCTTATGAGCAAGTGTGTCGTGACAGAGGCATCTTATTTTGAAGAAGTAGTGCAGGAGCCCACATGGGTAGATGCCATGGTGGAGGAGTATGACTCCATTGTTAGAAACAATGCTTGGGAGATTGTTCCAAGGCCAGTGGGTAAATTAGTTATAGGACCAAGATGGATCTACAAGGTAAAGCAAGTTGCTAATGGGAGCGTCGAGAAGTATAAGGCAAGATTTTTTGCCCAGGGCTTTTCACAGATCGAGGGGATTGATTATGAAGAAAGCTTTGCACCTGTCGCACGGTATTCTTCCATAAGGACCATCCTTGCTCTCTTAGCGCAGATGGGTTGCACATTCATCAGATCGATGTGAAGACTACGTTCCTTAATGGGATCATTGAGGAAGAGGTGTAAATTGAGCAGCCTGAAGGATTTGAGATCTCCAGCAGTGAGTCACATGTGTGCAGACTCAAAAGAGTGCTATATGGGCTGAAGCAAGCACCATGTGCTTGGTACACTCGGATTGAAAGCTATTTCACTGGACTTGGTTTCACCAAGAGTGAGGCAGATGCAAACCTGTACAAATTTTGGTGGAGGGTAAGTTTTTAATAATTGTTATTCATGTTGATGATTTAATACTAACGGGTGATGAGCAGTTGATAAACTCATGCAAGGAAAATATTACAAAGGAGTTCAAGATGAAGGATTTGGGCCTCCATTATTTCCTTGGATTGGAAATATGGTAGCGGGAAGGTGAAATGTTTGTGTCTCAAGGAAAGTATGCTTGGGAGATACTGAAGAAGTTTCACATGCAAGGCTGTAAGCCTATCGACATTCCTCTTCCAGGAAATTAGAGGAAAGAGGATGCTACTTCGGCAGAGGTAGTGGATGCCACTGTTTATCGACAGTTGGTGGGTTCACTCATGTATTTAGTTAATACAAGACCAGACATATGCTATGTGGTGAACCAGCTTTCACAAGCGATGGTTAAGCCTACCAAGCTCTTTTGGAAGGCAGGTAAGCATGTCCTGAGGTATCTCAGGGGCACATCTGAGTATGGCTTATGGTACAGACAGACGGATGAGGTGAAGTTGCATGGCTTCACGGATGTAGATTGGGCAGGCAACCCAACAGACAGAAAGATCACATCAGGAGAGATTTTCAGTATGATATCTACAACAGTTTCTTGGTACAGTAGAAAACAAAGATCTGTGGCACTCAGTTCAACGAAAGCATAATACATGGCAACAAGTCAAGCTACATGTGAGGCTATCTGGATGAGGAAGATCCTGGTCAGTTTGTTCAGTTCATATTTAGATCCTACAGTGATACACTGTGATAATCAGAGTTGCATTAAACTCTCGATTAATCCTGTGTTTCATGATAGATCTAAACATATTGATATCTGGTATCATCATATCAGATATTGTGTGTAGTGGAAGATCATGTTGCTTCAGTACATTCCTACGAAAGATCAGGATGCAGACATTTTGACGAAGCCGCTCGGCAGGAGAAAATTCGAATACTATAGAGGCAGGATCAGGGTGAAGGATAATCCCTATCATGCTGAGATTCAAAAAGATGATGAAGCTTAGTGAAAATCAGTCACCTTCACTAAGTGGGCCCGCAGGCTATTTTTAGGTGTAAGTCTATTTTTAGACATGGTGATCATATTTCAGAAGTTGCAGGATGCTATTTGTGGATGGTTGGTCAAGTTGGAAAAATAGATGAAATTATATTTTTAGAAGATTGGGAGAAGTCTATTTATAGATCGTCGATCTAAAAATAGATGTGTCGATTATTATTAGCCCTTAATAATAATCAGACTCTAAATATCAACTTATTCTCTTGGAGCACTTTATTTCAGTATACAGATTTTGAAAATTAGTGGGCTGAAGGAATTACACAATTCCTATGGTTTACTGGTGGTTCATGCATGGAGGACTCAGTTAGAACTGAAGTGGCAAAGTTATGACAGAGTTGGAAGAGTAGTTACATGGAGTTGTTATTCAGTTTAACTTAGTTAATGGAGTTAAACTCAGTTGAGCTAGTTGTATCTAGTCTAACTGAATGATACACTAATGAGAGTGGAGTGAATTAATTAGTTAATTAATTCACAAATGATAACTCACTAATCAACTGAACAAATACATCAGTTAAGTACAGTGTATGTTAGTTCTAGTGGAGACCTAGTGGAGAGGTAGGTGAAAAGGTGAGAGGGACTATTCATTGTGACTATAGTGATGCATTGATTTCATCACACACACATTGGAGTTTTCAATGAGGATTGTGCAGTCAAGGCAAGCCAAATTCGAATTCATTCAGAGGTCTTCTTCAACAGGGATTGCGTAGTGGAGGCAAGCTATTAGGTGGCAAGAAATCAATGCATGGATTTGCAGATTTATTCATGTTGGTGTGTGACATTTGATTGTACTGAGAGCTTGATGTGCTAAGCTTTGTATGAGATTGTTACATGATCTCCATGATACATAATATATGATAGTTGGGGTTTTTAGCTTCAGGCTTTCCCGTTAAACAACTGCGTTATGTGTGATTGTTTTTATTGCTTCATGTGTTTGCAATTGAGTTTTAAATTCCGTAAAAGATTAACAGTGGAAGGATTCTGTATTTAGCAAGAAGATAAATATTGTTAGATCAGGAGAATCTGGATATATACATGCATATGTTATATAATTTCTACAATTTACTGTTCTAAGTTAATCGAACAACTAGACCAACGATTGACTGGAAAAATGATGCATGTTTCACAATCATGGTTACTTCAATTCATCGGTACATTGAGAATGACAACTCTGTTTTCCTTGTAGAATTTGAAACTATACATAAAATATGAATTTTGGTAAAAATGTCGGTCTCAACCATTGGTATTTAGAAGTGGGAACATGTGACAAATAGTTCTTGAATCCTAGCTATGTCTGTTGCGACAGTGTTGTCAATCATAATCAACGAAAAATAAATAATGGGAATTTTCCTATACTGTAAAGGCTTTGTGTTGTGGATAAGACTGATTTCCTAATTATAAAACACACTTTTCATCTTTGTGAATTTGAAATATTCCATGAGAATTTGATTTTAATTTGGCGTAGATAGGCATAACTTGACTCACCTCATGTTTTGTAGTCTCTTGCAGGACCTCAGAACTTTCAGTGTTAGAAGTGTAGGGGATGATGACGCCGAGGGTGGAACCAAGGGACATGATTGAATATCTGACCTCCTGAATAAAATGACACTTGTGCATTTTTTTGAAGGTGTCTCGGTGCACAAAAAAAACGGGTGGGACTTAACATGGAAGGACGAGAAAATGGAGCTCTACGGGCCAGACAACTTGGCTCTCTGTTAAAGAAATATTTCTGTGTGGAGGAGACAATGGAATCTGTGCAAAGCTGCACAACAATATGACAACGAGAAAAGAGTTTCCTCCTAAAAACAACGACTTTATATCATTTACAATGATACTAAAGAGGGGTTTAAAGCTTATTCATAGAATTTTTAGATGAGCGTTTAAATGATTTAAAGAGTTCTATAGAGAGAGATTCTAAGTGATGGTTCCATAGGATTTATTTAAAAGGGGGAATACACATGAGAATATAGGTCCGCTGTTATGGTTGTTTAACATAAATTCCTCTCTTTTTACCTTATTGTGTATAAGGTTTTTGTTATTGGTGATGAAATCCATTTGGCTTTGGTATCGAGAAGCTTTCTATTCCTTATCGCTTCTTGATTTTCCGAGTTTTTAGGAACCTTGGATCAACGATCTCCATATATCTCTTTGTTGTCTCTCATTGCGACAGTTTGATGGAGGGAGATTCTTTCTACAGAGAGTTTGAATCTCACGTTTTTGGTGGCAAGGGGCCTGTGTGTTCTATCTCATTGTTGGAGGTGCAAAGGTCAATATGGACGGCTACACCTACCCACTAGAGGTGTTAGCGGTTGATTTCCTTTTCAGACATACAGATTGGAAAAGTCAGTGTGGTTTTCGTCTGAGTGGTCCTTAACTTGTACCTTTCTAATAACTTCGCTTGGTTCTATTTTAAGGTTTATTGTGAAGGACAATTTTTTTTACATGTTCATGTGAGGGGCCCATCCTCGTCTAACTTGTGGTATCTTCTGATTGGACGTGGTGGTGGTGGTTAACAGGTTGATACAAAATGACCACCAGAAAACTTGATGACATGCATGACCAGCCATCGCTGTCCTCATAAACCCTCATTGGAATGAACATCCAGGCCGAAAGAGAGGCCCTCTCTCGCATTACTATGCAACAGGATTCTTTTCGGGTTAGTTCAAACGCTGTTTTTTTTCGGGAATCTAGAGTCTGCGAAGCCTAAAGCAACCATTGTTACTAAACAAAAGAAACCTAACAATAAATCCTTGAAGGCGACTCTGTGTGCACCTCCACTTATTCTTGGGGTGGAGTATTTCTGGGGGTTTGTGGAATGCTTGAGGAACAGGCTTTCCTGGGCCGCTGGCTTCATCTTCAGATGATAGGTGAACAAGTTAAATATTGGGTTGAAGCCTATTGGTTCCCAATTATTAAATATCAGCCAAAAGTCAGCATCCTCTTCAATGACTGAATTGTTTTCCACTTTCTGTGTGTGGGGGATTCAAAGAATATTCTTAAAATTATGTTGATTAAAGGAAGGGGGGTTATTATTCTATAGAGGTGGAAAGCAAGGTTTGACCCTTATACTGAGTCCTCGTGAAGAAATTTAATCTAGGTTAAATTTCAAGGACTCCCCTTGGAACTATGGAATTCCTTGGAAATTAAGGACATTTCCAATTGTATCGGCTCTTTTTACTTCTGGTATGAGGGGAGTTTTGGCCAATTAGACAAAATAATGGTCTAGGATTTGGTGGAGATTAATATAGGTAGAGGGTTAGGCGGAGTTGGAGTTTCGATGGAGTGGTTTCAATTTTCTATTGCACATAGATTACTATGGGGGGTTCCCTATCGTTACTTGCAATGGCATGAAACGATCCATCTTATGGCATTGTGCTATATTAAAAATTCATCTTGATGGAGACCGCGTATCAAGGATTTCCATGGTACAACTGCTAGCAGTTATTTGGACGATAATTCTGTAGTGTCGCAACCCAAATCCAATTCTCTAAGTAACCTTATCTCTCCCGTACTTGCGATTTTTAAGGTTGCAAATGATGAAATTTCATTATTTCCTAAATATGAACATTTCCTTTCTCCTTTCCGAAACATGCCTCTGTTACCTTATATTTCCCCGTGGCTAATCCTCCCACGGTTGTCCCTTTTTCGGTCCCTTCTATGGGGCCTATTGGTGTTGTACCTCCTCCTGTCCTTTTGTGATTCTCTGATTTTACCTCCTCTGTCTCAGTCGTCTGGGCTAGAGACTTCAGTTGATTTCTCTGTGGGTCTTGGCAAGGGACAGACCTCGACCTTGGTTTTGAAGGAAGCCTTTTAACCATCAGTTAGAAGGGGGCCGAATATGGATAAATTTTCCTTGGTCCATCCAGTATCTGCTCATATCCTCATTAATAATCTCGATCGAGCCCCTTCTGGGGCTTCATCAGATAACAATGTTCCCTCTCATAATATGATTTAGGGACCGAGGTTTTCTCCAGACAGGGAGTTGGAGGCCATTTTATATGCCTCATAGGGTCTAGAACCCTTGATAATTAAAATATATTTCTTCTAATATATGAAGGACCCTCCGAGGCCTTCCTCTAGAAGGAATGTTACCCAAAGAAAAAAGAGGGCCCATAAATTCAAAAAAATCTCGGCCTATGCCTTGTCTACAAAGGATTTATCTTCATCTGGAGTGGTGTCTCCTCGGATGGAAGAAAAGGTGATGCCAGTTGTATGCTAGTCTTCTTTTACACCTGGCCAATCCAATAGTTTTTACTGTGATGATATACAAGCCCTTAGAGGGGATATTCCTAAGCATCATGGTCCTCCATGATCATTTTATCCTATAACGTTATGGGTATGAGAGATACCAAAAAATCAGCTCCCTGAGAGGGGTGATTGGGATGCAAAAACCTTCTCTTGTCCTCATTCAGGAAAGAATGGTACCTCCCTCGTGAAATTCACGGGAAGCCTTTTTGTCTATATGCCCAGATTGGTGCGTTTTTTCCACTGATGCAACTGGTCACTCGGGTGGACTAGGGGTGACGCGGAACCCCAAAACCACCGAACTCAAGGCATACGTTTCCGGTGCAGGTATCATTTTATCAAGACATTTGACAGGTTCTAACCATCGATTGCATATTATCAATCCATACGCTCCATTCGTTGGCAGGAGGTCGTATTGGGATCGGGTTATGGGCTCGGGCCTATTGGGGATTGATCCCTTAATTATTGCTGGCGATCTCAAATTATCCATGGGCCTAGGGGAAATTTGGGGCGTCAAAGAAAAATAACACTGTATGTCATATTATTTTAAGGACATGCTGAATTCCTTCACCCTTATTGTTGTTGCTCCATTTCCTTTGGGGCCCACATGGTGGAAGAACTGGGACTGAGGTCATATCCAAACACTTGGAAAAATTTATGATGTGCTCATCTCTTCACAATTTATTGGTTGTTATTCAATCTAAACTTATCCCTTATTTCTTCTTTGATCACCAACCTATTATGCTTTCCTCGAAGGAGGTGGGAAAACAATGATCGTTCCCTTTCAAATTCAACCCCAAGTGGCTGAAGATGAAGGAATTTGAATCTCTTATCTATAAGGTTTGAGGGAGGCATATCATACATGCTCCGAAAGAAAATATGTCTTCCATCTATGAAAAGATGAAGGGAGTTAAAAATGTCGTCTGATCTTGGTGTAAATCGAGGAGAGAGTCTGAATTTAAAGTACTCACAAAGAGAGGGGAATCATTGCTTTTGTATAATGATCTTGCATATCCTCTCTTCTTCTCTAAGCTCTATCGCTCTAAAATTTTGGAACTGGAGGGAGAAAAGAGGAAACTACTTTTATCTCAGGAGGAAGATTTTCTAATTAAAATTCAAGCTTTATGGTTACAAGCTAGGGATAAGAATTCTAGTTTTTCATAGGTATGCTAATATGAGAAAACAAGTGAACTCCATTAGGGGAATTTGGAATCAGGGCGGACGTCATTTCTCAGTGAAAAAGGACATCGAGAGGACCGCTGTAATTCATTTTAGAAGTTTTTATAGGCATCAAGAACATGATATTGGGGCTCAAATGGAATTCATAAACCATGTTCCGGAGATGTTCTCGACTGTTGACAGTGTTGAGATGGGTAAGCCGATAATCAGGGAGGAATTTTTGGCTATCCTTAAATATTGTGCTAGAGAAAAGAGTCTCATCCTTGATGGTTGGGGAATGGATATCTTCCATCATTTTTTGGAGTTTATGCTTCCATATCTTCTTTCCATGGATGAGGAATCTCGGGTAAAAGGTTTCATTTCTGGGACCATCAATGCCTCTTTCATTGCTTTGATTTCCAGAAATGATGATCCCAGGTCATTTGCAGATTATCAACCCATATCTCTTTGCAATTACATTTATAAGATTAATTCTAAACTCATTTCCTGCAAAATTAAATCGGTTTTATCTAGTTTGATCACTCCGGAACAGTTTGGGTTCCTGAAGGGTCGACATATACAGGATGCTATATCCATAACACAAGAAATGTTACACTCAATGAAAGTCCAGAATTTAAAGGCATTCCTTCTAAAATTTGACTAGAACAAAGTCTATGATTGTGTGGATTGAGAGTTCTTAAAGTTGGTGCTGATAAAAATCGGTTTTTCACCTATCAACATGAATTAGATCATGGCCTGTGTCAAAACAATTTTTTTTTTTGTAGTGATCATCAATAGAATTCCAACTCAATTTTTTAGGGCTCACAAGGGTCTACGACAGGGGTGTGCCATTTCTCCCCTCCTTTTCCTTATGGTCATAGATTGCATGAGACTTAAAATGAGGGACATGAGGATCAGAGGGGAGATATCCGGCTTTAAAATTACCAGACACACTATTATGTCTCATATTTATTTGTGGATGGATTATTGTCAATTGGGGAAAAATATCCTGTAGAATGGCTTATCATTCAGAAAATCATTTCTTCTTTTGGAAAGGCTTTTGGATTACTGATGAGCAAGAAAGTCTATTACGATTTATGGGAATGAGGAGGGTTAAAAAATAGACAGATTTGTAGCCTTTTTGATATATCATGCCGAAATTTGGATTCCGATTTTGAGTACCTTGGTTTCATACTTAAACGAAACAATTATGGTAATAAATATTGGGAATAGTTGATCAAAAAATTTGATAAAAAAATATTGGGGTGGCAGCATAGGTGGCTTTCGATGGAGGCAAAATTGATTTTTCTAAAATCAGTGCTCCAAAAAATTTAAGTTTATTGGATGTAGCTTTTAATACTACCAAGGGAGATTTTTCACATGATAGAAACCATTATGGCCAGATTATTGTGGTTAGGTAGTAAACAAAAGGGGTAGATCCACTTGGTAAGATGGCTAGTATTGGCCAGAGCGATAGAGGAGGGTGGTTGGGGCATCATATATCCCCAAAATTTCAATAAATTACTCATTATAGAGAACATGTGGAGGGAAATGATTGGTACCAGTATCTTGTCTACCGTTGTTAGAGAAAAATGTAAGAATGAAAAATATTTGTCTACACAGATTCAAAATGGAGCTATATGTAAGACAAGTAAGTCTGCTATTTAGTGTAGCATGATGAAAAAGCTCACTCGCTGATGGTTTTCACTCGATGGGAAGTTGGAAATGGTACATAGATAGAGGTGGGTCTATATGTTATGAAGGGTATGATAGAGAACCATTCCTTATCTGTTTAGTTACTTGACATCATTCATAATAAATATATTTTTACTCTGCACTAGAGTCTCAATAATCATAACAGTACCTCTGTGCTCCAAAGATGGAAATCGGCTCAGGCTTTGGGACTTGAAGGACCTTATGCCGTAGAATGGGAATCTTATCTACATCTTCTACGACAAGCGTGCATCTCCATAAATGCAAGCAAATACCGTATGATAACAAATGGTGTTATTCAACTAGCTCACAAAATAGAAGAAATGATAGATCAACGACTTAAAAATTATCCTCTTCGAGGGGGAAACCTCCTTTACATTACATAAATGAATAATTATTCGATGATACAAATTACAATACCTCATTTTTATATATAGGAGACTAAGGGGTCTGGGTCACAATATAATCATAGCCTACATAACAATAATAACGTAAGGGTACAATAATAACAATAGTGGGATTCTATGGGCCACAATAATAACAATATGGGGACTACATGGGCACAAAAATAACAATAAGGGGGTACACTAACAATAAAAATAAGTGGCTACACTAGTATTATAGGGGCCTAACATGCCCCTCTCCTTCAAAAAATTGTTGTCCTCAATGCTTGAGTAGTTATGGATGCTTCTGTATAAAATTCTCATCCTCCTATGTGGAATCTTCAGCAGGTAAGTTCTTCCATTTGATGAGATACTCTGAAATTGATCAATTTTGTAGCTGTCAAGTTCTTGTTTACGTGACTGGTTTAGGTTCCAATATGATTTTTCATTTCTTGTTAGGTTTTGGCAATAATGTTTGAAATGTGAGCTTGTCACCATAACCTTCTTTAAGCATGAAACATGAAAAAATGGGTGCACTCAGGAAGATGCTCGAAGCTCCAATTTGTATGTCATAGTATGAATCTTTTGCAACACCCTGTAAGGACCATAGTACTTTGGTGATAATTTATTATCCTTCTTACCTTTCTTGAGGGACATTTGTTTGTATGGTTGTAGCCTTAAAAATACCCAGTCACCTACATCAAAACTTCTTTTGCCATGATGCTGATCTGCCTATTGTTTCATTCGATTATGCACCAAGATGAGGTTATCCTTTAAGAGTTGGATAAATTGTTGTTGATGCTCAATGTGATATTACATTGCTTGAACCTTAGAATTTTCTCTTAAATATTATGTGATGGACGGTGGATGATATCCATAAAGTGCCATAAATGGGGTCATTTTTGTTGTAGTATGGAAGGAAGTGTTATACCACCATTCAACCAAAGGTAACCACTTGACCCATTGTGTTTTTTTATCAGATACAAATCAATGAAGATATACTTCCAAACATTTGTACTCTATCTCAGTTTTCCCATCAGATTGAGGATGATAATATGAGCTATGAGCTAATTGAGTACACAGATAAGAAAATAATTCCTTACAAAAATTTCCAGTAAAAATGGGATCTCTGTTGCTTACAATAATCTTTGGGTTTCCATGTAGCTTTTGAATTGTTTCCATAAATGTAGTAACAACCTTGCTGAATTTAAATGGATGAGATAATGCACAAAAGGTGCATACTTGGTAATTCTATCAACTACCACCATGATGACACTCTTTTCTTCGGACTTGGGTAAACCTGTGATAAAATCCATTGAAAACTCCTCCCAATGTTGACTTGTAATGGATAAAGGTTGTAATAGACCCGGGGTCTTAATTCCTTCTCATAAATAGGTTTGTGCAAATATTTTCCTTTTATTGGATGACTTTCAAAAGCAATGGGTCTTCCTTCTTGCATTAAAACAACACCAATTCCATTTCCTGAGGTATCACATTACACAATAAAGGTTTTTGTGAAGTCTAGTGTAGCTAAGACCGATGCTTGACATATTACCTCTTTAAGTTGTTCAAAGGCCTTAGTTTCTTCTGGAGTCCAAGAAAATGTATCTTTCTTCAGTAATGTTGTTAGAGGTGCAAATATTATCCCATAATTCTTAACAAACTTGCGATAATACCCTGTACACTCGAGAAATCCTCGAAGATGTTTTATGGTTGTGGGGATTTTCCATTCCTAAAAGACTTTAATTTTGTTAGGGTCTACCTTAACACCCTCATGAGATTCAATATTACCCAAATATTCCACCTCCTATACTCCAAAGAAACATTTGGAGGTTTTTGCATATAATTGTTTTTCCTCCAATAGTTTGAGCACCTTGTCAACATGTTGAACATGATCCTTCCAAGACTTTATATAGATTAGTATATCATAAAACAATGCTAACACAAATTTTCTAAGGAAGGGTTTGAAATGGAAATCATCAAACCTTGAAATGTAGAAGGTGCCTTGGTAAGACCAAAAGGCATGACCAAAAATTCATAATGACCCTCATGAATTCTAAATGCTGTTGTCGGAATGTCTTCAGTCTTGATTCTAATTTCATGATATCCTGAATGAATATCCAACTTGGTGAAGTAAATTAATCCATGTAATTAATCGAACAATTCATCAATGACAAGAATGGGACTCTTTATCTTTAATAGTGAGCTTTTTGAGCTCCCTATAATCCAGACACATGCACCATGATCCATCCTTCTTATGCACCAATACTACTAGAAATGAGAAAAAACTTTGACTAGATTTAATTATACCAGCCTCAAGCATTTCTGCAACCATATGTTCAATTTAAGTCTTTTGGGCATAGGGATATTTATAAGGCCCGATGTTTGGAGGAACACTTCCTGGAATCAAATGAATATCATGATCATGACCAAAAATAGTTGGGAGGCCTTTTGGAGCCTCAAATACCTTGGAATGATTTTCTAATACTTTTTGGATATCTGGAGAAGTAGATGATTTCGATGTTGGAACCTCTAGTGAGCATAATTGTGCAATTATGCCTCGTTGTTCTTTGTTTAGAATATTTTTCATGCCATTAAAGCTTATTATCTTTCCTGGTTTCCCTACGATACCCCTTAATTCAACTTCCTTTCCTTCCCAAAATAATTTCAAGAAAAGTCCTTGAAAATTAAAAGCTATCATATCCAAGGATTGTAACCATTAGACTCCTAGTACAATATCAACACCACCCATTAGAATAGAAAGCATTGGACTATTCAAAACATATTCCCCCATGGTTAGCTTGATATTATGGAACTTTCTAGAGTAATTTATAGTTCCTCCATTTGCAACCATCACTTGACACTCTAGTGTTGGATATATGAAGAAATTCAATTTCTTGGCTATCTTACAATGAATAAAATTATGGGTACTACCCGAATCAATCAACACTATTACCTTTTTCTTCTTGATATGTCCTTCTATCTTGAGAGTTTGAGGAGACGTAAATCCTGCCAATGCATTAAAAGATATGGACATATTCATTTCTTATTTCTCTAGGGATGGTTCCTAGTGTATATCCTCTTCTTTTGACGTTTCTTGTTCCTTTTCTTCCTCCTCTTCACAATATATGTAAGATAATTTATTCTCCGCACACTTATGACCTTTAGTGTATTTTCTATCACAACTGTAACAAATCCATTTTTCTCTTTTTTTTTCCAATTTTTGTGGTATCAACCTTGTAGGTTGTGGAGGGCTAGGAGTAGTAACACTTCCATATTTATAGTTGTGAGTGGTATAATTCCTTGTTGCCATAATTTTGCTTTTAACTTTTCTTGCCACCCTAAATGACTTCTCCAATGAATCAGGTTCCCAAAGGTGAAACTCATGTTGGATGCTATCCTTTAAAGTCTCCATGAAGACATAAATCATATGTTCCTATGAAATATCATTTACCCTTATATTCAAATATTTTTTGGAGTCCTCAATGTGCTCCGCTATTGAACCTTTTTTTTTGAGATTGATCAATTGGCTAAAGACGGTGTTTCTCTTTGTATCCTCATAATGTGCTATAATTTACTCCGTAAAAATTGATCAAGTGACAAGTGAATTATGAGAACAAAGCCCTTGATACCATACAAACTGATTGGGTTCTAAATATAAAGTTGCAATATGTACCCTTTGTGTGTGTTGCACATTATGGAGATCAAAATATTGCTCCATCTGTTGTATCCATGTTACCAGATCATTTCCATAAAAATTACTCATATCGATCTTTGGAATATGGTGGGTCTTAAATCCAATGTTAGAGTCTATGAAATCATGATTAAAATTTGTTTTGTTCTCATCACGAGTTTCATCTAATACCTTTTCTCCATTAGGAAATATTTATTGTAGAAAATTTGTCAAACCTTCCACGTATGCTTTTAAACCATCCTTAAAACCTGCCATCTCTTCCTTTAATCCATTCTTCAAACCATCTATCTTAGCATCCATTTCAATTTTTGTTACTCTTTGTGAGAGCGAAATTTGTTTCACTTGGTCTCGTAATTTTGATATATCACGTTGAAATTCTTCGTCTTCATGCAACATAGTAGAGTTTTCTAAGGACTTAATGGGTGTGGAATTATTTTGTTTAGGAGAGATTTGAGAATCCAATATTGATATCTATGCTTCAATATGCCCTTGGAATCTCTTCAAACTAATTTTTCAAACAAAACTTATGCAATTTTAAAAAAAATACACACATTTTTCTTTCTTTTAGGATCTTGGTATTGAAATAGTTGTAACTCTATAATTTCGGATCTCTAAGGTCTAAATTTCAGTCACATTGTAGTCCTTTGAATTTTCTTTCCAATGCCACAAGTCAAACCAATATTAGATTCTTCAATATAGAGTTATGCCAATCATCCCGTGATGGCCTGATTATGGACTAGTCCAGTAGAGTGAAGTTGTAAGGGATGCCACGTGTCATTGTTGAAACATTCAACCCTAAAATTTCTACAGGAAAAACTTTAGTCCGTGGATTTTTGTCCACTTTTTATAAAATTCAAATATGGTGCCTAAAATGAAAGTTATGCTGATTTTACTTAGGTCACTTGTTTTAGATGAAATTATGGAGCTTGCAACAACCTTAACTTCCTCAGATCATATCTCGAAAAATAAGCGAACCAAGATATGAAATTTGTACATGTGGTTCACCAATATTTCTTCCGCATGTGGTTGAAATTTCAGCTTCTGAAGCTTCATAGAAAAAAGTTATAGTGAAAATTCTGAGATGACATGTTTGAAGAAGCGAAACCGTAGAATCCAAAGCTCTAATACGAAATGTTATGCAACCAGCTCACAAAATAGAAGATATGATAGATCAACGAATTTAAAATTATCCTCTTTGAGGGGGAAACCTCCTTTACATTACATACATGAATAATTCTTGAATGATACAAATGAAAATACCTCCTTTCTATATTAGGAGTCTAAGGGGTCACAATATAATTAGAGTCTACATAACAATAATAATGTAAGGGCACAACAATAACAATAGTGAGCTTCTATGGGGCACAATAATAACAATATGGGGACTACATGGGCACAAAAATAATAATAAGGGGGTACACTAGTATCATTAGGGACCTAACAGATGGTTTGTTCAAGAAGGAACAACCAATAATAAAGGGATATATTGAAGAATGCCTGTTGTTGAGAAGGAAATTGATCAAAACCCATGGTTTCAATATATTTGGAAAGGATATTTTGAAAACAAATTAAAGTGTTTCAGCTGGCTATTTTTAAACGACCGTGTGTTGATGTGGAAAAATTTACAGCGTTGAGGCTTTGCTGGGCCGAACGTTTGGATTTTACGCCATAGGGGGTTAAAAGACATGGATCATATTTTCATCTCTTGTTCTTTTGCTGAGGCAGGTTGGGACAGGGTTCTCGGTACTTATAATCTCTTAGTTTGTTAACAATTTCAATACTTGAGATCTTGTATTCTTTACTAGTATAAAAACCCAAATAAATACCACTCCCTTCCTATCTATATTTTTTGGATCATCTGGCTCAACAGGAATGCAGTGATATTTGAATAGAAGCCGGATTCTGTCTGTGGGGATGTTATAAAAGCAATGACATATTTCAATGAGATTGGTCTGGAAAATAGGAAAGAGAAACTCAGACAGGTTATATTCAAAACATCTAGAGGGTATTCCCTATGGGGTTCTTTATTGTAGCTTGTGAAAAGAGAAATTTTGGATGTGGTGCTTTCATTAAAATCAATCTAAGCATCTATTATCAGTTCTAGTGGGAAGGAGGAAAAAGCACCAACAACATAACCAATCCTATAGCCTTGTGGGGTGTGTTATCTACTGCAAAGTGGCTGGGGATTGAGATATTGCATGCATATGGTGATTCCAAGGGTATCATATATTGGATTAAGGAACACAATCAGTTTAGTCTGCCCATTTTATCCAATTCGACGATTCGTATAAGAATCGTGGTAAATTTATTCTAGCATATCCAATTCGATCATGTATATAGAGAAAAAACTTCAACTTCCAACCTTTTGTCCAAAAGAGGTATTAAGACAGTTCTTGGTAATATATTTGATGCATTTTTTGAAAACCATGTCAAGATCAAGGATGACAATACCACATTTATGTAAGGGTATTTTTGTTTTTTCCTTTTTTGTTGATGTCAAAACTTAAAATAACATTATCTCTTTTTGTAAAATATTTCTATGCTCTCTTTTTGTTTGGATACCAAATGAAGGGGTAACCAAATTTTGAGTATGGAAGAATAATGTGGAACAAAGGGTATAAAATGGAAAAACATGGACTTCGAGAGGTGATAGAAGACAAGATATGCAAAGTTTCATAGAAGACAAAAAGATACAAGTTAAGTTAATTAAATAGTTGGTTTAGTGTATTTAGACTAGGTAGAAGAATACCATGGAATTTGAGATATATGATATTGTCCTTCCTCTTTTATTTTAAAATGAAAATAAGTGTTTTTTTCCTTTGAAAAATGTGAAAGATTATAGAAATATATGTTTTCCTCATATTTTTTTTTCTCCGTAGTTACAAGATTCTGTTGTGATAAACGTTGGAGAAATATTTCGTAAGGTAGTGAGGCACAAAAAATACAGCATATCATGTGGAGTAAATCCACAATAAATCTTGGTGGATTGTTTCTAAAATTTTAAAACTTTAATATAGGTTGCTGGCTGATGTATTGTTTTAAGCGGCATGTAGTTTATTACCTTAATAGAGCTTTGAGCACTAGTTTAAGTGGAACAGTAGTAAAGCATATAAGAAAATTAATGGAGGCAGTGGAGAGAGAGCCCATCAATATATTAGCATTCCCTTGAGACTATTTCTCTGTTAGCATGATTCTAGAAGTTTTACAGATCCCAAAATTTGGTTTATAATTCCTCGAATACTTGTATTTCAAAGAATTTTTCTTTGAATAAATTAATATAAGAATTGAAATGTGTAATAGATAATTATGATTATAAAATAATTAATATCACTGTTTTATAATTAAAAGTTTATTTGATAAATATTTAATTATTTGAAAATTTAGGGAAGTTGAAATTGAGAAAAGGTCTTGTATTATGAATAGGGATGACAGATGGAAAATCAGTAGTTGTTGGATTCCGTCTCTAATCTCTTAGAAGTGACCTCTTGTCATTGCTGTTTGTCTCTCTACTTCCTTTTTGTTTTTTAGGCATTTTTGTGGTTTATTTTTATATTTTTTAGGTCTCGTTATTTTAAATATTCTTGTTATGGTTTTGTTTTTTTGTCTTATAGTATATTTAGTTATTTTTAAATTATTATTATCATTATTATCATATATATATATATATATATATATATATATATATATATATATATATATATATAATTTAATTAATAAATAAATAAATTTATTATTATTTTAACATTCACCTTTGTTAATTTTAATATTAGTAATTTTATGAATCTTAATATTGGATTTTATTTTTTGTTTATTAATATTTTATTTTTATAACGTTATAGTGCATTAATTATTGGTTAAATAGGTTTTGACAAGTGATTGTTGCATTTCAATAGCGTTTATATTCAACTATTCTGATATTAAAATATTCCCGATGATGAATTACACTAGGTAGTTCGAAATGCGTCGACCCTCCAAATGATATTGTGATTTTTCCGGAAG
The DNA here is from genome assembly GCA_034641835.2 of Pinus albicaulis. Taxonomy (NCBI): domain Eukaryota; kingdom Viridiplantae; phylum Streptophyta; class Pinopsida; order Pinales; family Pinaceae; genus Pinus; species Pinus albicaulis. The sequence goes on along the minus strand of CM076569.1, from coordinate 777,336,489 downwards.
AGTTTGTTAAACAATTATTATTATTAATATTATTAATATTTTTTTAATTATATATTTTTATTAGATTTTAGTGATTTCTTTGACTAAATCCATAGTTTTTGTTGCAATCCTACATTATAAATAAAATATCACAATATCTAATTAATTTAGTTTTAATCTTTTTTTTTTTGTTTTAAATTAATTGGTATTATTTCAAATTATCAAATTACAATTTTTTTTCCATAAGCGTAGTACATAAAAATAAATTTATTACCTTTCTGGTCTAGATTCCCCGACTGTTCATGTGGTTTTCCTTCTTTCCATTTCTCTTATAAATTTCTATCGATTTTGAGGGGTTATCAGGAGCAGATGTATTGTTCTGCCATATTTTTTGTTTCCTTGTCCCTATTAGAGTGATATGATTCGTGGGTATGTATGTGTCTACTCCTTAATAAATCCAAAATTATGGCCGAGTATATTTCCTTTTCAATTGAAGGACTAGATTCCTATGTTGAGGGTTGAGATGGCTTTACATGAGGCGAAGCTAAGTTTGAAGGTGTTGATTTGATAGTAGGGGACTTATGTTGTTGTTTGTTATCGTGCTTGTGAGCCACAATATTCTTGGATCCTTTAGTTCATTTTGGATCTTACTATCCATGTTTCTTTTTCTTAGCATCTCAGTGGGTATCAGGCCCTTGCGAAAAAGGGCAGGAATTCTAAATATGACTGGGCTATTGACAAGTCCTACAATGAAAACCAATGTTTCCATAATCCATCAGTTACTAATAAACCATACCCCTCCATTTCGGGGGCTTCTGCAAGTCAAAACAATTTTTCTGTTTAGAATTTCATTTTGCGATAAAAATAAAAGTTGTCAGAAATTTTATTAGCTTTCTATTACTTATTTTTTGGAATTTTTTTATACACATTTGATATGTCAACTTAGCGTTTTTTTGAGTGTGTGTTTTTTAACAATCAAAGGATTTATAAAAATTCATGTTAATATGTGCTTGTATATTCTTTGAAAAATTTGTGTTTTTGAGAAACAAAATGTGTTACAACAATCTAGACAAAGTCTACTTTGGTTTTGTTATATTTACAAAACCAAGTCTACTTCGGTTTTGTTATATTTACAAAACCAACTGATGCATATCATAATTATTAGAATTTTTTGAACTGATCCAATATGAAAAAACCTACATATTTTGAATATGTTTCGGTGTGCACAAAATTTCTCCACATATAAGTTATATAATCTAAAAATTTAAAAACTACCCATTACAGACGACAGACCAATGTAATGCACCATAATTTTTTCAATTTTTTTTTATAGTGTATTTTGGAAGATACAGAATATTGATTTTACTGAATCAAAATGACTTTCAGAAATTTTTTGCACCTGTTTTATTACAAAATTAATTAAAATTAGTAAATATTTATGAAATTCCATAAAAGTTATATTTCCTGAATGTAGATTGAATTCTGCAAATTCTTGTCTTGGTTCCAACAGTTAATTCAAAAAGTTTCATTAAGTTTAATCAGTCCAAAGTTGAAGAAATGTGTTCAAAGCTCGGCTCTGTATAATTGCAAACGTGTTAGTTCGACCAAACTTTCAAAAAAAGTTTGACCGAATTGTTTTTTGCCCCGATGGCCCATCAAGTCTAACGACACAAAAGTTCGGCCAAATTTTTATAAAAGTTTGACCAAAATTTTAATTGACTTTACGTTGGCCGGAAAATTCAATGAGACCCCTCCAAAAAAACATTTCACGAAAATATAAATTAACGTAAACGGATTCATTATTTTCGCATAATTTCACACATTTCTTCATCTGGTCTGATTTTGCAAAGAATTTTTTTGGGCTTAAGAACTCTTTTTGGCATAACATTCAAAGGAAATTTCTTGGAGGTACGTGATACATTTTTTGGATGTTTTTTGGGCTTCATTTTTTTGAAGGTATTTTGTTTTTAGAGGTTTTGAGCGTAATTTTAATCGTTTTTAGAGGTTTTGGGCTTAATTTTCAAAGGACATTTTTTTTGGATGTATTTTGTTTTTAGAGGTTTTTGGGCTTAATTTCCAAAAGACATTTTTTGGACTTTTTTTGGGCTTAATTTCGAAAGGACTCTTTTTAGGCTTAATATTCAAAGGACATTTTTTGGAGGTATTTTTAAAGTGATATTTTTTTAGATGCTTTTTGGGCTTAATTTTCAAAGGACATTTTTTGGAGGTATTTTTTAAAGTGGCATCTTTTAAGAAGTTGGACTTAATTTTCAATGGACATTTTTTGGAGGTATTTTTTGAAGTGACATTTTTTTAGAGTGTGTTTTGGGTTGAAGTAAATATTTTATAATGATTTTTTAAATTGAGTTTTTGTCTAACTTTTTAAATGAATTTTTTTTGCAGGACTTGAAAGGAAATATTTTTAGCTTCATTTCATTTTTACAAGACATTTTTTTCTCGGATTTTTTAAAGTAAGTGTTTTGGATTGAAGTATGTATTTTTTGCAAAATTTTTAAAATGAGTTTTTTTTTTTTTTTTTTTTTTTTTTTTTCGATTAAATATTTTGTGATGTTTTTTTTTAAATTGAGTTTAAATCTAAATTTTGAAGAATTTTTTTGAACTTCATACTCAATTATCATGGGAAATCGAAGGAATTGCAGAAAATAAATTCAGACAAAAATTCTAAGAACATAGAGAAAAATGGAGAGAATCTCGCAAAAAAAAGAGAGAAGAGCGCTCAAATATTGAAAGGGAAAATCAACCTCAACTAGAAGTTGAAGCAAGTATGTAAATGTAAATATTATAAATTTGATATTTAAAAATTTCCTAGTGTAAAATGTGAAGCTTAATTTTTATTTGATGAACTAATTTGAAAAATATTTTGCAATGTAAACAAAGAGAGATATTCCTTAAAACATTGATGATGAGATACAAAATTTTGAAAGAGAAAGTGAAAGAGATATTGAACCAATGATTGAAGATGGTGAAAATGTTGAAATAAATTCAAGTGAAGAAATTGAATCACCAGGTATATATATATATATATATATATATATATATATATATATATATATATATATATATATATGTTGAACACATGCACATATTATTAAAATTATACATATTTATTAATTTAGTTATTTATTGAATATGTAAACTTATTATGTATTATTAATTCGAATATGTACATATGAAATCAATTTCGATGATGAGATGTTAGAAAATGTTGACACTCATATGGAGATAAAAGAGCTGATCATGTTATACGATATCGTGTTAATCACATTTTTGATACGTACTTCATACAGGAAAATGTGGTTGTTCAAGCCCAATTGTTGAAAGGTCTCCTATAATTAAGGAAATTAAAAGAAGTTATGACTTTATTAGGCATTTTAAAATCAACAAAATATAAAAAAATGAAGGAAAATGTGATACAAAATATAAGTAGTGCTATAAATTCAATTAGAAGATCTAATCAGAAAATTGTTTCAGTTCCACATAGAGCAATACATATGGCAGTGGTTTCATCAAGTACTAAAGAGAATCACTTGGTAAAATCTATGGCACGAGCATTAGAAACGTCACAAAAAAATTTGCACAAACATCAGAAATTTCGATTGCAAATAGATGTAAATGATGAAATCGCTTGTTGGAGAGCTATTTGTAGGCAACCATACAAAGATAGACTTGGAGAAAATGTTAAAAAAACCATATATGGATATTGGATGAAAAATTCACGTGTTTCACCAAATGTAAGGGATATGATGTGAAGAAGAATAACACGAAATCAATATGAAGTACATCCGAAAAATTTCTTGGACACCACTCAGATAGAGTTTTTCAACAAGTTCAAAGAAGAGAATCGTGAAATTGATGTCTCAATCAGTTCTTTTGTGAAACAAAAACCATAGTATGTCAAACCTATCACCGTACACGACACTTCTTATTGTCATTATCATGTGGAATTTCAGTTATATTATGACACATTCCTTAATTTTGGTAGAGAATTTTGGAAAGATTCACCTCCTCCTTCTACTATCCATGATTTCAAAGCTCAAATTCTATGTGGAAGAGAAAGCCATGAATAATTTTACGAAAAGAAATGTGTTGGTGGTAAAAAATACGATGATTGTGGAAATTTGACTAAATTTCAAAACAAATATCATACTGATATAAATGATCAATCATTGTCCAACATGAAAGTGAAATGGAAGAGATATGCATATATCCATACATCGATTCAAGGTTCAAGTAGTACTACAAGTGCTAAAGAATTGATTTACAACAAGAAGAAGTTTTTGTGATATATTATTTGAGAAAGTTTGAGGCATAAATTTATAAATACACCAAGCATTCCCATAGAGCTCGATGGCAGGAATTGCAATTCAAAAAATCCGGTGAAGTTTTTCCACCAGGGACCATTTTGTCAGTAATTGATTTTGCAGAAAAATACACATTTGTTCCATAAAAAGAAATTCAAAATGAATATTATCATTCTGACCAAGTCTCCATGCTCGTCCGTATTCTATATAGAAATTCTAAACAAAATTTTGATCATATAGAAAGCACTAGTGAAAATCGGCATGTTATTAAAGAATATCACTTTTATATCAGTGATGATCGTATACATGATACATATTTTGTACAAGACTATTTTGGAAAGTTTTATGACTCCTTGAAAATTCGTGGAATAAAATTCAATGAACATTGGATATGGTCAGCTGGATGCAGGTCAATTCAAATATTCATGTTCATTCTTTTGGTTGTGTTGTCTTCATATGAAAACCCGCATTAAACATTGTTGGAATTTCTTTGAGACTGGTCATGGAAAAGGAGAACATGACAGTGCAGGGGCATGCATAAAACGAGCACTTCGAAGATATAATATGGACCCCTCTGCAAACTGACTTGTGGATGCTAAAGAAGTTGTTCAATGGTGCGTCACTGCACTAAGCCATGAGACTAATCGATCAAGGGAAGTGTGAAGGTTCATTCAATTTAATTTTCATTGGATATCCAATTTTAAATAGTGTACGTTTATCACAATGATTATCTTTGATGGTATTTTGATATCATATTTATATTCTTCTTTGAATTTTACATATAGGTTTTTTTGGCATATTGGGGTCGAAGATGTAGATAGATCGATTAGAAATGATGTTGAAACAATAAAAGGGACTTAGAAATTGCATTCAATTAAAACAAAGTTGTCCACAAATGTGTTTGCATTGGATTAAATAAAATATTCTTGTTTTTGTCATGTTTGCATAGACAACACAAAATCCATTGATGTTTGTGAAAACAAAATGTATGTAAAATATTGACAACATACAAAACTAAATATAAAGGGGAAAATGTCCATTGCAATGTTTGAAGAAATGCAATCGGAGGAGACTACAATATCATCTGACGGTGATCAAGTTTCTGATCTTGTTAGAGAAGGTAACATTTGAATTGCTTTCAAATGATAGAGATCTAGCAATAGATAATAAAATCAAGTACATGTATGTTAATTTTAAAGTTATTTTTTCATGTTAATTATGATCTAAATTTAAATACGTAAGTTTGTTTTATTATGCAGGAGATGTTTTTGCTGTAATTGCACCTACTATCAACGATGAAAATGTGAAGTATTATTTGATGCATTGCATTGAACAAAAGATGAAATTGTTAGAAAACTATAATGATCACGAGTTTCAATATGACAAAGGGTCTATTATACTAAAAGGTTATTTTTTCAGAAAATCTAATCAAAGTGGGGATTTTTTTTACTTTCAAGACTATGAACCTGATGCCATAAGTTGTCAATATAGTCACTTGGTGTGTGAAACACACATAAAGTTGATAGAAGTTCAATTAAAGAAGAAAACGAAAATTAAGAAATTGAAAATGTCAAAATTCGATCATGAATGGATCATTGAAGATGGCATTCCATTGGACTTTTTTGATTGAACTGCCCAACAATTTCTTCTCTTTGGATTCATGTTTTAGAACTTCCAGAACTCAACTAAAAATTGAACTGCCTTGTTATGTTATCTGTGCAAGTGTTTGCACATGTACATTGTTTTGGTACATGCATACTAGTAATTTATACACGTGTACACATACACATGTCTAGATTATCTGGTTTAAACGATTTCATACATTCTCTTGTACAGTTTGAAGTTGTACGATTTTATTTTAGATGTGCGTGTCTCTTAAAAGTAAATTATAATATTCATTCTTGAATGCAAAATGTGTGGTACGGTTTTGTAATTTCCAGTTTACTATCAACTGAAAGTAGCTTTTCTATGTGCATTGATGAAAAATGTTGCACGTACTGGATATATATGTTCTAGAATGCAATTTTAAAATTTTATGATTGTTTGACACATCTAAGAAGACCTAGAATCTTATGATTGTTTATATATATATATACACACACACACACACATCGATATGTATTGTACTTCAATCATTTTAACATATATTCAAACATGTACTTAAATCATTTCTATGTACATATATTCATGTGAACTTTTTTTTGTTTGTAAAACGACAACTTGAATTTTAAAAATAAAAATTATATAATAATCACATGCCAAATGTAGTTCAACCATCCAAAACTTGAGTTTTAAAAATAAAACATTATATCACAACATTACTTCACATGCCAAATGTAGTTCAACTATCCAATAAAAGCAAAACATTAAATATCACCATCACATGCCAAATGTAGTTCAACCATCCAAAACTTTAATTTTAAAAACAAAACAAATCATATCACGATATTACTTCACATGCCAAATGTAGTTCAACTATCCAATAAAAACAAAACATTATATCGTGCAATCACATGCCAAATGTAGTTCAACCATCCAAAACTTGAGTTTTAAAAATAAAAAAAATTATAACACAACATTACTTCACATGCCAAATGTAGTTCAACCATCCAAAACTTGAGTTTTAAAAACAAAAAATTACTAAACATGCCAAATATAGTTCAACTATCCAATAAAAAAAAAACATTAAATATCACAATCACATGCCAAATGTAGTTCAACTATCCAATAAAAACAAAACATTATATCGTGCAATCACATGCCAAATGTAGTTCAACCATCCAAAACTTGAGTTTTAAAAACAAAACAAATTATAACACAACATTACTTCACATGCCAAATGTAGTTCAACCATCCAAAACTTGAGTTTTAAAAACAAAACATTATAGATCACAATGTTACTTCACGTTACTTCACATGCCAAATGTAGTTCAACTATCCAATAAAAACAAAACATTATATTACAATCAGATACCAAATGTAGTTCAACCATCCAAAACTTGAGTTTTAAAAACAAAACATTATATATCACAACATTACTTCACATGCCAAATGTAGTTCAACCATCCAAATCTTGTTTTAAAAATAAAACATTATATCACAACATGTGATCACATGCCAAATGTAGTTCAACTATCCAAAATATGGTTTGTAATTCGATATTTCTACAGAGATTCATTTTATATTTTTAAAAAGTTTATAAAATGACAACTTGAATTTTAAAAACAAAGAATTATCTCACGACCACATGTCAAATGTAGTTCAACCATCCAAAATTTTGTGAAAATGTAATTTGAAATTTCCATCTAGAGATTCATTTTATATAAATAACAAATAAAATGACAACTTGAATTTAAAAGAAAAAACATTATATCGTAATTTAACTTGAAAGATTATATCACAACATGTGATTACATGCCAAATGTAGTTCAACTAGATCCAAAATATATACATGTATTTACATGGTTTAAAAAATAAAATGAGAACTTGAGTTTCAAAAACATAACATTATATATTCACAACGTGTCATCACATGCCAAATGTAACTATCCAAAATTTAAAATCATTCCTGACAAGAGTATATATATATATATATATATATATATATATATATATATATATATATATATATATATATATCCAAATAGTAAAATATGTCCAAAATTTGTATCTCGCATGAACAATAAAAGTAAATATATATATATATATATATATATATATATATATATATATATATATATATATATATATATATATAGTTCAATGTATAGTGTTAAAAGTATCAAGTTATATATGACTTCATCTAGATAAGACTATATATAAAAAGGTAAATTTAAGACTAAATCTATCAAATATAATGTTACACGTACATGTGCATCATCCATCAAATACAGATGGATGTAGTGTCTCTCTCAACAAAGTCACTATCCTCGAGCTATCCTTATGAAGCATGGGGAACCTGTACACAATGTGTACAAACATTAAAATTTAATGTTTTAAAATTTAATGAGAATATATAGAACTTCATGTAAAAAAAAAAAATGTAAAAAAAAATCATGCAATACCTCATGAGGTTCCCTCTCCATTTGTTGCTTTTCTACTAAAACTTCCCCCATTGGAACATATTCCATAGTAAACTGTACAATAGACATGTACAAGTATATATATATATTAAAATTTTTCAAATGAAAATGCATATATAAACTGATTTTCAATAATATTAAAAAAAACGTTAGACAACTTGTTCAAATGATTGAAATGGTGTGGATGTTCCTATCTCCATCATACACTCCATCGCTAGAGTTTGTGGAGAAAAGAAATCCTCTCTAGGAACCTAAAATTCAAAAAATTTAAAAGTATAAAATAACTCAAGATTAGATCTCAAATTATCATAAAATTTTTGAACTTCAATTTATAACTTATAACTTAAAAACATATATTTAAGTGAAAAATTAAATACTTGTGTTGGTGGATTTGGCACATCTCCTAAGAGAGGCTCCGAAAGAAAATCTCCAAAAACCTAAAATTCAAAAAATTTAAAATAACTTAAGATCTAGATCTCAATTTATAATAAAACTTTTGAACTTCAATTTATAAATTATAACTTAAAAACATATATTTAAAAGTGAAAAATTGAATACTTGTGCTGGTGGATTTGGCACATCTCCGAAGACTGGCTCTGAAAGAAAATCTCCAAAATCCTAAAATTCAAAAATTTTAAAATAACTCAAGATCTAGAGATCTCATTTTTTAATGAAACTTTTTGAGCTGGAATATATAACTTAAAAACATATTTAAAAGTGAAAAATTGTTCATACTTGTGATGTTGGATTTGGAACATCTCCCAAGGAAGAAGAAGGTACCGCCATCCCAAAAACATCAGATGGAATCAAAATCTATTAACATTTTATTATACATATACATGTACATGTGTGCACAGTTATTTATTTTAAAAATATTTCATCATGTTTCGATATATATAATAATAAATAAAAAATAATTGTACATCATCATGTTCACTTAAAAAACACTAACATTTGCCAACATATCTTGACAGTGAGAACCATCTTGATTTTGTGATTGATGGTGAGACCCATCTTGATTGTTTGAACTGGAGACTTCGACCGTGATATTAACATCTTCTTCATTCATAAAGCATGACAAATGGAAATGGTGTTAACATATAATGATACATTTTTGTTAGATTAATGTATAAAAATAAATGTATGTATATATGTATTTATTACAAATTGAATATGTGTTAAAATAATAACCCTAACCATTAACACATATCGTTCCCATGCCCTCTTGCTCATGAATAATTAGGTCCTGCCAACCATTGCAACAATTATTTTAATATGCTTTGAGATCTTCAACACTCTTGTTGTCTATCTTTTCATCTGTATAATACACAAAATTAGCTCGTGCATTCTCACGTGCTCTTTGTCGATTCAAACAAACATCAACTCCACACAATCCGCTCTGAACATTGTTAATGATGTCATCCCTTGCTTCTTGACTAATTTGAGAAGTGACATCCATCTCTGACCGCAAAGTTTTGACACGAAGAGGCCGACTAACCAATGGTGGCTCAGGGTGAGGAAACTCACCATCACGCCTAGCACCCCTACGGTCACATAATCGACCTTTCCCAGGACCAAAAAATTTAGAGGGAAGGTCATTGTAATTGGGTTTCATTCCCAAAAATAATTCTACATAAAATAATTTTGTAAAATAAAGCGGAACCTCGTCGTTCCATGGGAGTCTTCCATAGGTTGCAAGGTGTCTATCATACAAATAGCGAGCTATATGAGGGTGTTTGAAATGTTGTACCTTTAGCATCTTTCTTTTCTGCCCTTCTTTGAAATTAAACATATATTTGGTCATTTCTGTTGTAACTATTTTTTTAAGAACCCATGTATTGGGACCCATCACTGTTTCCTTTCTTTTTCTCATCAATTATACAAAATTATGAGTGATTGACCCAAGCTTTAGGTACACATCTACTAGTTTTCTTAAAGAGTGAGTAACTGTTTCCAAGCTTTGTCGACGCTCAGCAGGGAGAGTCAAAACCACAAGATCTCTCTTCAATTTTGTATGAAGATTTTGACACATTTGTAAGGTGCATTGATGCATATTTGATTCCCAAGGTATATCGGAAATGTTATACGGATAAGTCATGGTGTAAAATATTCTTCTTGAATGACGCATTATGTCCTACGTCTTTTTTGAGCAACATTTTCACCCTCTACATCAATATATAAAATTATTTATATTAAAAAACCATGTAAACAAATTTGTGCAAATTGAATGAAAATAATATTCAGATTGATGGCCACCTCAATATGGTTGGCTAGCATCTTGCCCACCCTGAGACTGTTGAGAACCAGAATGACCATCGATTGGTTGAGAACCAACACAACCATCTGTTGATTGGCCTCTGGGAGAACACATTACCACCTTCACGCAATTCACCAACACCTATTGATGGCCCTCCAAGGGAATGTGTACCACCACTAACCTCACGAGATGAGAGGGAAGCTTCATAAAAAAATATGAATTTATAATCAATTCAAAAATACATTCATACATATAAATACATGTACATATTCATTGATTAAATTGCGTGAACCATACCATGATTGCGTGAACCATGGCCACGTGAACCATGGCCATGCTCCATTGATGGAGTAGACACCCTTGTCCTCCTATCTCCTAAAAATAAAAATGAAACTTATTAACAACTAATTTAACTCACAAAATTGATAAAAAATCAATTTCATATGTACACACATGTATGTATACGTATGTAGATAAGATTATATTTAAATACCATGAACATCCCTCGATCCCTGATCCCCCTCTCTCGTAGAGATATGAGATTCTGTTGATCTTTTCCTTTCATCCTCCATGATATATATATGTATATATATCTACAATGGAAACTTACAATTATTTTTAAATTACTATCTAAAATAAATTCAAAATAAATTTCAAAAAATTAATGTAATTTAGTGTACACAAATTATGTAAAACACAACTTTCAAAGCACTAATTGATGTGTGAAACTCAATTTAAGAAAAATTTTTATAAAAATTTTAACTTCACCAAATTGTGTCTTACATGGTGGGAGCACACTCGGTACAAAAATTTGTTGAAGTCCTCACATTTTAATTTTATAAAAATGTGAAGTTCACCAAGTTGCGCTTTACATGGTGGGAGCACACTTGGTATATAATTGAAAAAAACACATGGTCATTAAAAAATATGCATTTATAAGTAAAAAACACACACATATCAAAGATATGTTACAATGTCCATCAATAAATTTTGAAGGAAAGTGTCTCAACACTAATTCATTTTTAAGAGATGAATCTTGAATTTTTGAAGAAGATTTTTTCAAAACTAATTCATCTTTGAGAGACGAATCTTGAATTGGAATTGCCCCGTATAATACTAATTCATCTATTAATTCATATTTGATAGATGAATCTTGAATTGGCATTGCCCCACGCAATAGATCAATAGACATCTTATTAACATTTGTACAATGTATTATACTAAAAAAATGAAATTGGCTAACAATATTGTTTTCTTTTCCATGTAGTTGTTTTAGCCTCTCTTTCTTAACTTGGTACACACCTTTCATCTAGTTGCACACAAGTTCAGAATTGGTGAAAACTACAATTCCATTTGATCCATACTCCCTAGCTGTTCCCAAGCTTTCTATCAATGCAATATAATATGCCTCGTTGTTTGTTGTTCTTCTCAGTATATTCATTTTCCTTTGGAGGACCTTGCTGGTTGCAATATTGCAAAACACATATGTAATCACTACTTTCCTGAGATTGGGATAGTAAGAAACATCTATGCATAATTTCTATTTTTAAACCATATTTAGTGGGTTCTTTTTTTATCCCTGAAAAAAAATGAATAAAATATATTAAATTAACATTTATTGCAAATGCATGGGAGAAATGACATGTGCATGATTTACCTTAAAGTTTGACTTAAAGTTTATGGGAGAATTCACATCTAGAAATGAGATGCCTTAAAGATTGCATTCCCTAGAGTTTAAGGGAGATTTATGAGATGTACATGGTTCATGCATGGTTTTCCTTAAAGTTTATGGCAGAAATCACATCTAGAAATGACATGCCTTAAATAATATCACATCTAGAAATGACATGCCTTAAATATTGCCTTGCCTAGAGTTTAAGGGAGAAAATAAATGTACATGTTTCGTGCATGGTTTGCCTTAAATTTTATGGGAGAAATCACATTTAGAAATGACATGCCTTAAAGATTGGCTTGCCTAGAGTTTAAGGGAGAAATGACATGTACATGGTTCCATGAGTTTACTGGATATGTCACCTTTAAGAAATGATGAGATCCAGAGGCTACCTGGCCCTTTACAGACTCTGCCTTTAGAACTTGTAGAAGTTAACACTCCCTTTACAGACTCTGCCTTTAGAACTTGTAGAAGTTAACACTCAACAGACAAACTAAAATCCTATGGAATTTCAACCACTTTAGGTTCAGTTTTTAGGCCTTAAAGTTTGCCTTGAATTAATGGGAGAAAGCCTTGAGTTTGGGGGATCCTATCCTATGGAAGTTCAACTACTTTAGGTTTAGTTTTCAGGCCTTAAAGTTTGCCTTGAATTAATGGGAGAAAGCCTTGAGAAATGGCACATGATTTAAATTTAATGGGAGAAAGCCTTGAGAAATGACACATGCTTTAAGTTTAATGGGAGAAAGCCTTGAGAAATGACACATGATTTAAATTTTTCCTAAGATTTTATGGAAGAGATGACACATGTATGGGAGAAATGACACATGTACATGGTTTGCCTTAAAGTGGTAGTGGTTTATAGATATTAAAATGAAGAACTTCTATTTAGATCTGTTCCAGATATTGACTGTAGGGGCATTTACTGGATATGTCACCTTTGAGAAAAGATGAGATCCAGAGGCTACCTGGCCCTTTACAAACTTTGCCTTTAAAACTTGTAGAAGTTAACACTCAACAAACTGACTAAAATCCTATGGAAGTTCAACCACTTTAGGTTCAATTTTTAGGCCTTAAAGTTTTCCTGGGAGAAATGGAATGTGCATGGTTTGCCTTAAAGTTTACCTTAAGTTTATGGGATAAATCACATCTAGAAATGACATCCCTTAAATTTTGCCTTGCGTAGAGTTTAAGAGAGAAATGACATGTACATGGTTTGCCTTAAAGTCTGCCTTATAGTATATGGGAGAAATGACACATATATGGGAGAAATGACACATGTACACTATTTTCCTTAAATTGGTAGTGGTTTATGGATATTAAAATGAAGAACATCTATTTAGATTTGTTCCAGAGATTGACTGTAGGGGCATTTACTGGATATGTCACATTTGAGAAAATAGGAGATCCAGAGGCTACCTGGCCCTTTACAGACTATGCCTTTAGAACTTGTAGAAGTTAACGCTCAACAGACAGACTAAAATATTATGGACGTTCAAAATCCTATGAGAGTTCAACCACTTTAGGTTCAATTTTTAGGCCTTAAAGTTTGCCTTGAATTAATGGTAGAAAACCTTTAGTTTTTGGGAGAAATGACATTTACATGGTTTACAAAATTATTTTATGCACTTATTAAAAAAACTAGTGGTAGTGGTTGATGAAGTTATGCCAAAAGTCACACCTTTATGAGTTTGTGGGAGAAATGACAAATTGCCTTATAGTTTATGGGAGAAATGAAATAGAAATGACACATGCCTTAAAGTTTGCCTAAAATTTTATGGGAGAAGGGAGAAATGACACATGTACAAGGTTTTCCTTTAAGTGGTACTCGTTTATGGATATTAAAATGAAGAACTTCTATTTTTTTTCCAGAGATTGACTGTAGGGGGATTTACTTGATATGTCACCTCTAAGAAAAGATGAGATCCAGAGGCTACCTGGCTCTTTACAGACAATGCCTTTAGAACTTGTAGAAGTTAACACTCAAAAGAAAAACTAAAATCCTATGGAAGTTCAAAATCCTATGGAAGTTCAGCCACTTTAGGTTCAATTTTTAGGCCTTAAAGTTTGACTGGGAGAAATGGCATGTGCATGGTTTGCCTTAAAGTTTGCCTTAAGTTTATGAGAGAAATCACATCTAGAAATGACATTCCTTAAAGTTTGCCTTGCGTAGAGTTTAAGAGAGAAATTACATGTACATGGTTTTCCTTAAAGTTTTCCTTATAGTATATGGGAGAAATGACATTGCTTTATAGTTTATGGGAGAAATGACATAAAAATGACAAAGAAATGACGTAGAAATGAGACATGCCTTAAATTTTTCCTAAAATTTTATGGGAGAAATAAAGCATGTATGGGAGAAACGACACATGTACATTGTTTGCTTTAAAGTGGTAGTGGTTTATGGATATTAAAATGAAGAAATTATATTTAGATCTGTTCCAGAGATTGAATGTAGGGGAATTTACTGGATATGTCACATTTGAGAAAAGATGAGATCTAGAGGCTACCTGACCCTTTATAGATTCTGCCTTTAGAACTTGTAGAATTTAACACTCAACAGATAGACTAAAATCCTATGGAAGTTCAAAATCCTATGAGACTTCAACCACTTTAGGTTCAATTTTTAGGCCTTAAAGTTTTCCTTGAATTAATGGGAGAAAGCCTTTAGTTTGTGGGAGAAATGACATTTGCATGGTTTACAAAATTATTTTATGCACTTACTAAAACAACTAGTGGTAGTGGTTGATGAAGTTATGTAAAAAGTCACACCTTTATGAGTTTGTGGGAGAAATGACAAATTGCCTTATAGTTTATGGGAGAAATGAAATAGAAATGACACATGCCTTAAAGTTTTCCTAAAATTTTATGGGAGAAGGGAGAAATGACAAATGTACAAGGTTTGCCTTAAAATTGTAGTGGTTTATGGATATTAAAATGAAGAACTTCTATTTTTGTTCCAAAGATTGACTGTAGGGGCATTCACTGGATATGTCACCTTTGAGAAAAGATGAGCTCCACAGGCTACCTAGTCCTTTACAGACTCTGCCTTTAGAACTTGTAGAAGTTAACACTCAACAGAAAGACTGAAATCCTATGGAAGTTCAAAATCCTATGAGAGTTCAGCCACTTTAGGTTTAATTTTTAGGCCTTAAAGTTTGCCTTGAATTAATGGGAGAAATCCTTTAGTTTGTGGGAGAAATGGCATGTGCATGGTTTGCCTTAATGTTTTCCTTAAATTTTATGGGAGAAATCACATCTAGAAATGACATGCCTTAAAGTTTGCCCAAGTTCCTAGAGTTTAAGATAAAAATGACATAGAAAGAGAAACCACATCTAGAAATGACATGCCTTAAAATTTTCCCAAGTGCCTAGAGTTTAAGATAGAAATGACATAGAAATGACACATGCCTTAAAGTTTGCCTAAAAGTTTATGGGAGAAATGACACATGTATACGGTTTGCCTTAAAGCGGCAGTGGTTTGCTCTTACTTAAACGTTTGCTTTAAAGTGGTAGTGGTTTTCACTTACTTAAACAACTAGTGGTAGTGGTTGATTAAGTTATGTCAAAAGTCACACCTTGATGGGTTTGTGGGAGAAATGACATGTACATTGTTTGCAAAATTATTTTATGTACTTACTAAAACAAGTAGTGGTAATGGTTGATGAAGTTATGTCAAAAGTCACATCTTGATGAGTTTGTGGGAGAAATGACATGTACATGGTTTTCCTTAAAGTTTAGTTTGCCTTGAAGTTTATGGGAGAAATCACATCTAGAAACCTTTACTTTGACATCTATAAATAGGCTAAGAACATTAAAAAATAATTTTCAACTTGCATTAGTTATGTCCTTAATAAGAAGTATGATTTAGCACCTAACAGATTATTTAATAATTTATAATAATGTCATTTTTGGCTTGTACTATCATTCATCCTTGATATGTAAAAGAATTTTACAACTTTAACATCAACCTACACTATCATCATATCACTGTACATAATCTAGATTATTAATATCCATTACATCATAAAACACTCCACTTTTAACATTTTACAAGATTAGAAGCATCATGGAAGGTGTAAATTTAGGTACATTAATAAAATAGATTGGGCTGATTTAAATATTACAAGAATTCTGAGTTGTTGAATTATGTGTGTGAAATTCTTTGCGGTGTTTAATTCCATTCATTTTGTGTGAGTTTTTGTTTATTTTGTTGCTGAATTCTGTGTGAATTTCTGTTCATTCTATTGCTAAATTCTATGTGAATTTCTGTTCATTCTATTGCTGAATTCTGTGTGAATTTCTTTGAGGTGATTTTCTCTTCTATTTTATAGTTTGCGAAATACTAAGAATACTTGGGTAGATAAGAAAATAAAGCATATATTATTTCTAAGACTAATAAGTATTTATTCATATGATATAATGGCATCTGGATGTTGAGAAAGACTTGTCATGTTCCAAATAACTACTTTCAAATTACAAGAATGGAGACTGAAAAAAAGTATCTTTTATTTCTCTTTCAAATTACAAGAGTGGAGACTATTCGTTAGAGCTCTTAGAAGTTGTCGGAAGGTACCGAAGGGACCCTAATAGTGATAAAAATTCAAAGAATGAATGCATATCAGGTATTGATTATGAAATATCTTCCTTTTACATCGAAAGGAATGCACATACATAACCAGATAACCAAAAGTAAAGAGATGTGTGCAGACAGATCAGAGACCTTGATGTAGTACTATCACATAATTATACGGTTGGGAGGTACCGAAGGGACCCTAACAGTGATAAAAATTCGAAGAATGAATGCATATCAGGGATTGATCATGAAATATCTTCCCTGTACATATAAAGGAATACACATACATAACCAGACAACCATAAGTAAAGAGATGCGTGAAGATAGATCAGAGACCTCGATGTAATACTAACACATAACTATACAGAGTCCGAGACTCCCTAGTTGAAGGAGGATGAGCATTGAGTGATCCAATAAAACAAAAAAATATGTATATTGTAGAAAAATCTTCTCAAGTCCTGGAATCGATTGTCCCTTTTTCCTTCCCATGAGCTCTTAGAAGCTAAACTCAAAATGTGTGGTACTTGTTTTGTAATTTCTAGTTTACTATCAACTAAAAGTAGCTTTTCTATGTGCATTGATGAAAAATGTTGCACGTACTGGATATATATGTTCTAGAATGCAATTAAAATACTTGAATTAATTTAGTATGATAATTGAGATGTACTTAGAAAGATTTCTAATGTAATTATAAAAAAATAAATATGTACAATACATGTGTGGAGGGAAAACACAGAGTATAATTGACTAAGGATATTTGTACAAGAGGGTTTTTCCTGAATTATAAAAGAATAGATTTGTGTAAGAAAATATAAATCTAATTATACTTTGAACTGAGTTAAGAAAGTCAAAATAGTGATTCTAAAAAGCTTGGAATTTTAGGATGTAAATATATATAAGAGTCAAAGGCAAATGGAATGAAATAAACGAAATTATATACCTCCGTTATCAAATCTGGAGTTGGATATAAATTATCGATTTCTGCAACAGAAGCTTGAAAAGAAAGAAATTCTAGATCTTTGTTATAGTTTCCAAGAGTGACATGAAGGATCGAAACAAGGGAAACAGAAAATCAATGAAAAAAATAAAGAAATTAAAAATTCCAAAATCAGAAATACATAAGAGTGAAATTGAAATCGAATTTCATTAATAATGAGGTAAAGTAAGTCTTCTCTGGTATTATTATTAGAAGTTAAAATTTCATACATAATATCATAATTTCCATTAACCATCAGTATGAGGGTACTGGATTGATAAATAGCAAGTTGTACAAATTACAATGATTATGGGGAACCATAAATTTTATGCCAAGAGACAAGAATTTTATTCTATTCACCTCATTGAAAATTAGTTAAACTACGCGATTCTAATCAGAAGAGGAAATAAGTAATGAAATTCCCAATTTTTATACAAGAAAGGCCATTGGGGAATTAAAAATGTAAATCTAAAACTAATTGACTCGAGAAAAAAAAATAGATACAAAACTCAAAAGTCAATTCGATGAAACCACCTAACCATTAAACAAAACTTTCGATGGCCATTAAGGTGAGTTGAAATCGATGGGAGTAAAAACATTATAACCCATTTCCTTTCAAACCAAATCGAAATGGTGGGAATAGTGTACCGAGGAATAATTAACCATTTATATAGAAGAGTACATAACGTAAATAATTCTTAAACTTAGAATTACAAATAAAATCAATTCCAAGAAATTGAATCTGAGAGAAATGTGGAATTTCACTAAGAATTTCACGAGGAAATTGATACCAAAGAAATTATCAATCATATCTAAAACAAAATGATAAATTTGGAATTTAGTGAAGGGATTGGGGAAAATCCAGTTGACGAAAATGTATATCAAAGTGATTCAACTCTTCGTTCTTATGAGGAGAAGAAACCGGTGGGTTTGGATGAACGCATTCGGTGAAGAAAATACCATGCAAACATAAATGGTGGTTAAGAAAAATTGAAGACATATCTATAGAGTAAAAGCTGAATAATTACTTTTGTTTCCGGAAGGTGAGTTTGTAAGTATGAAATATGTATATTGTAGAAAAATCTTCTCAAGTCCTGGAATCGATTGTCCCTTTTTCCTTCCCATGTGGTTTTGTCTTTATTTTGTATATTTCCATATCTACCAAGGTGAAAAGTATCTGGGGCCATCACAGTTTTGAGTTTTATGCTCTACATTGGAGTTACAGTAGTTGGTCATGGCTATGGTGTAGAATTTAGTAATATCATCATATTTAAATTTTAACGAATAATTTTATTTTCTTAACTTGCTAAAAACAGAGGTTACGACGATGCATACCTGGAGATTCGAAGACGACAAGAGGATGATGCCACAATGAGAAGACGAGGCGTGATATTGCTGAAGACGTCATGGAGGACGCAGATCAAATTCCCTGCGAACAAAAAAAATTAAAATTAAAATAAAACAAAAAAATCATAAAAAAAAAATTACAAAAAAGAGAGCAACACCTCACCTCATCGCCGCGGCGCAACACCAAGCCCCTGCAAACAGATGATGCGAGATAGAAAGATGTGAGACAACAAACAAATAATGGTAATAAGCCAGTAGTGGAGGACACAAATCAAATTCCCTGCAAAAAAAAAAAAAAAAAAAAAAAAAAAAAAATTACAAAAAAAATAGAGCAACACCTCACCTTGTCGCCACGGCGCAACACCAAGCCCCTACAAACAGATGACGTGAGACAGATAGATGTGAGAAAAAAAATAGACAACGGTAATGATCCCAAAACCTGTTAAGGTTTGCGGGCCAGTATATTTATAAGAATAAGTTCAGCCGAACTATTTTAAAAGTTTGCCTGGACTAATAGTTCAGCAGGAATATTTGTTCGACCGAACTTTGGTTGCTGGTTTTCCCATCTCCAGTCAAAAATATGTTTTCCCATGTCATCAATATGCCATCAATGTAAATGACAGAATTAGTTCGATCGAACTAATTTCAAAATTTCGTCCGAACTGTTGGTAAAATGAATTTTCCGCCCCCAATTCTCACAAAAGTGTAACCCACCTTCGCATTTTTAGCTATATACATTTCAAAAGCTTACCAATGTGCTGATATTTCTTCAATTCATCTGGAATCATAGAGCCCAAAAAAATATCCATTAATCTTTACAACTTTTTTCTGTAACTACATTTCCTAACATCATTAGTTTAGGAATTCAATCTGATAGACATTTATAGAAAATAAAAGAAGGTCCTTCTTCA
The DNA here is from genome assembly GCA_034641835.2 of Pinus albicaulis. Classification (NCBI taxonomy): domain Eukaryota; kingdom Viridiplantae; phylum Streptophyta; class Pinopsida; order Pinales; family Pinaceae; genus Pinus; species Pinus albicaulis. Next base: position 777,316,370 of record CM076569.1, on the reverse strand, counting down.
TACAACCAAGTGGGAAGGAAGTTACCATTGATATTCCATGGTGTTTAGCTCTTCCCCATTCCCTTATTTGTATATAGCTATAGAACCTAGAGGAAGCTCAAATGCTTCTTGGGAAAGAGCATTCACCTCCACATTTAATTCTTGAAGAAAGTGGTTGTATGTGATCCAATCAAAGGTAAATACTCTCTCTCTCTCTCTCTCTCTCTCTCTATCTATCTATATATATATATATATATATATATATCACTGAAGATTAAATAGTAAACAAAATGGCATAAAAATTCAATATTTACAATGTTTCTTTTAAAATTATATATTTATATATATCATCAACCCTATACACATCACATTAAAAAATATAAATATGTAATAATGTGTATTATTCCACTTTTTATTTTTATTTTTAAATAAGATATTTTTATACATTGAGATGTGAAATTTATATAAATATAAATAATATTATTAAGAACCAATATAAATCCATATTAATTCCATATATATATATATATATATATATATATATATTAACTGAGACAGGTATGTTTTATTTATTGGAAAGATTTGGTTGGGCTGAGGCCGAATCAACCAATGTTACATAGCAGCTAGCCAACTTCATGTTACAATTTATATCTCATTTCATGGTATGCAAGTTTGGAGAGGTATTTCCTCATTTATGCTAAGTTCTCCTATCGAGAGAAGGCATCCTTTGTTTGCCATGGAATCTGCTTCGCTGTTTGAGCGTCTGAGGATGTGGAAGAATTGATAGGAGGTGAAGTTGAGTAGCATAATCTTTAATCTTTGTAATGATTTCTTGAGGACTGTGTTGTTATACTAATCCTCCGTGTTGAGCTTTTCATAAGGATTTATGATTCTCCAAAGACTTGGAATTATTTTATGCCTCTATCGCGTGCAATGTGGCAAGCTTTTAGAAGGCCTAATATCTCTGCTTGGTTGTTTGTTCGCTACCCAAGTCCCCAACAGAAACTATATCTTCTTGCTCCATCCGGGGAATAGATAACTCCACTTGTGCCTGATACCCTGGGGTTTCCCTTGGATGCACCATTAAAAAAGGTCGTCGTTTTTCTTTGCTTCCTCCACCACTCCTAGAAAATGTCATCCGATTCTCTTATTCGCCATTCAGTGTTGGTGAAGGGAGAGACCAATGGTTGCTTTCTGACTTGAGGGGCGAGGGATTCCATCCAGTTATTTTATTTAGGGAGAAGTAAATTATCTGCTTTGTGAGGTTGCTGTAGCACTGATTCGAGGAGGAGAGATTTGGATTTTGTTGCTACCTTTGCTAGAGGATGGGGAGTATCATTGAAGATCTACTTGTTTTGGGCAAGCCATATTTTCCAACAAACATATTTGGGAACAAAGAGCCAGACTCGGTACCAAATAGATTTGCTGGGGATGTTGTGAGGAAAACACTAGTTCCAGGAAGAAAAGAGCTCAACCACTAAGATGTGTTGTGGAATAGATACCTGTAGACCATGAAGGATGATGCCCCATACCTCTTTTGCGAATGGGTAGTCAATGAAAAGATGGGTCGAAGTTTCACTGGAATTTCTGCATAGCGCGCACCTATGAGGGCCATCGATGTTCCTTTTGTCCAGATTATCCCCTGTCAGCACCTTGTTATGCATTCCATATCTAAATTATTATAAGTACAAACCTTTCCTCAAAGTTTAAATTCAAAAAGAGGATTTCACCTTGAAAGATTTGATCCCTTTAGGTGCTTTGCAAATCCAAAGTTAAAATAAAGATAAAGCTATATTGATAATAAAAAATGAAGTACTATCAGAAAGCCAATATGAATACTTAAACATTAATTCACTAATAACTAACATCTAACCCTCAATATAGATCCCTTCATTTTTAACCCACCAATTTATTAACACTTTAATAATAATCCCTATCTCATGAGCTAAGTAACAACTAACTTTTAATCTTTAATCCACCATTGCAAATGTAAAACATATGAATAAACCAAATTTCCAATATAGGTAAACATCTAATATTATTTCATTAATAATTCAATATAAATAAAATATTTTGAAAAACATTCTAGTACATTATAAAATTATATAAAAAATTGACAATCTTATGATCAAATATAAATATTGTAATGATAAGTAATTACTTACTTTTCATAAACATTCATGATAACACTTATTATATGACAAAAAAATTATTTTAGTATCAAGGGATAACATTTATTATTGAAGTTTTCTCAAAATATTATTTAGGTTGAAATTGTGTTTTGGTTTTGGAGTAAGATCTAAAACTACTTCTGATTGGAAAATAACTCATTTGTCTTGAATGTCAGGAAACAATTTGATGACCCAAAATCCAAAAGCACCAGGATAGAGTGAAAAGAGTGAAAATATAACCCGTTGCTAACCACCAAATTAATGTCTCATATCTTTATTTTGTTTTCTTCTCAAGGATAAATACTTATATCTTCATAAGGGGAATACATAAATTTTAGAATATTACAAACTTAAGTCTTGTGAGGACTGTGATGGATTTTTTTTCAATTCATCAGGAATCTTGGAGCCCAAAACATTCTCCATTGATCTTTACAGTTTTTTTCTTTAACTACATTCCTAACATCATGAGTCTAGGAATTCAATGTGATAGACATATATAGAAAAGGAAAGGAGATCCTTCTTCCTACAACTGAGTGGGAGGGAAGTAACCATTGGTATTCCATGGCGTTTAACTCTTCCCCATTCTCGTATTTGTATATAGCTATATAACCTAGAGGAAGCCCAAGTGCTTCTTTGGAAAGAGAATCCACCTCCACATTTAATTCTTGAAGAATGTGGTTGTATGTGATCCACTCAAAGGTAAATACTCATTTTCACCACTGTATTTGAGTATTTATTTTATATAAGTATATATCAATTATATATAAGTATTATATCAATTAATCATTGAAGATAAAAACTAGTAGACAAAATACCATTGAAAGCTATAAGATAAAGATAAATCACTTACATTATGCCAAATTGATATATTCTATAGCCTTTCCAACATATATTTCCTTGTAATCTTCAAAGACAGTCTTTCAAGTTGCAATAATACATATTTGATAGATTTTGAAAAAATACAAGCAGTAGATGAGATAAAGTGTATAAATTAATATTAATTTGTGAGAAAATTTATGGCTATGTTTCCATCAAGAATAAGATTCAATGGGTGTTTCATTGAGAAAGAACATCTCATCACTTTTTACTAAATGGTTTACTAAATGGAAGTTGACTAACACGCAGAAAATGATCAAGCATTATTAAATGTCGAATGCAGTTCCCAGAAAAAATCAATTCCAATTGAAATCTTTAGCAAACCAGAGGAAACATAACCATTAAACCACTTCAAAATTATTCTTAAAGTGCAGTAATTAGTATAGTACTAAGAAATAGTGTATTACGTAGGTGTGTTGGCTGCTTTTTCTTTTATTTTTCTTTTTTCCCAATGGACCCTTGTTGGGTTTTGGAAATCACTTTAATGTTTTTAATTGACCTCATCCAAAATCATTGCCATTACCAACCCCCTTTCACATCTGATCAATAAATTTGAATGGATAGCCATAAAACACATTCTCTAATTCTCTGTTTAAGTGTGGCCACTTTCACAGTGGTGAACTTCAAATGAAATGACTTGCAATGATTTGCCAAATTTCCCCCTGATTTTCATATACTTCTCAGACAATTCTTTTAGAAGTCACTACCATTCCGATTGTTGACTTGTTTTTTGATCTACTTCAATCCATCTCAATGTGTAGCCACAACATATTCTCAATTATTTTTTTAAAATGTGGCATTTGTTCTTCTTCAATGGGAGCTCATTCTGGGCAGTTCTGAATCCCTAGACTAGAGAACTACCATACTATCCCAGTTGAAAACATCAAATGGAAATATCCACACGTATTTTCCAAAATACCATCTTAGTTTGTAAGTGAGCAGATCTATTTATGGAAAAGGAAACACCTTTTAGAGAATTCCTTTAGCTAAGCTATTGAAGTCACTAGAAACTTGCACCTATTTTAATTAACATCCAATCTAAAAACTTGGACAATTGCAAAGTTTTTCTTTTTATTGGGGAATATCCCCTCATTTAATCATTTGTCTTCAACTAAAATTATGTTTTTTGAAATTAATATTTAGACTTGAGCTTGAAGCACATAAAAAATTAGAGAATGTTACTGTTATTAATATATGAGTTAGTTGCATTAATTTTTAATTTCATATGGAGGATTTTTTTTATAACTTGAATGAATTTATTTATGGTTCTTTTGTCATGTTTTCATCCCATTCCTATTATAGTAGCTTGGCTGTTTTATTAATGAAATTTTCCATGAAATCTGTTAATCCATTTTTCTAAATTTCTCAATCTCTCTTATTTACTTATGCTAAATACCTAGTGATGTTAACTACACATTCATGCATATCTAGTTATTTCTTGCTTTATGCTTGTTGTATTTCATTTTAAATACCACACAAAAGAGATGGACCCTTGGTTTTGATACTTACTCGAATGAGATTGATCAGGTGCTCAAAATTATGTTTAAAAATCAAAGTTTTAGGAATGGTGTGGAACCTGAATGATCGCGTAGATCTCGCTGTTCTGAATCCAATGCAACTTGTTTCATGGAAAACCGACGCCGTATTCTTGCGAAAACAAGATATGTTCATTTTCCCAAACATGCAACTTTTTCAAAATGAAGCTGACAAGGCAAAAATTTGGGCCAGTGGTAGGTTGCAATGTGGCCTCTTCTGTTTGGTCAATTTTTTTTTTTTAGCCTGTCAGGCTTCGCCACTTCTCCATTTTTCATTGGTTGTTGGATGGTGTAATTTGGTTGGTTGAAATGATGGCCAACCACATGCTGCCACGTGGCCCAACTGGAGGCCGCCATGTGGCAGCATGGGAGGCCACCAAAAGTTTGGTAAGGGAAGATCAGACCAGGAAGGGGTCGAAAACCCGACCTATTTCCAACAAACTATTCCAAACACACTATGCTAACTTAATTTCTTAATAATCTATGGTAAAAAACAATATATAAGGTTTACAATGGCGGAGTTTTAGGGGGAAGGGGGTCAGATCTTAGCCCCCCAGATATGACATATAATAAAACTAATGACAAGAATCGGGGGCACTGAGTTAGCCTCTCAGTCCGTCAACTGTAACCACCCATTGAAACGGTCCATGTGACCACCTTAATTTAACCACCTAGAGAAAAATAAACAAATTAATTAACCATAATTATTATGGTTTGAAAATCGGATTTTAGGAGAAATTATGCATTTAAATGGTCTGACAATTTCACCTGGAATCCCAGGAAATTGTCACTCCGTTAGTCGAAAATGGGGCGAATTTGTAAGACCCATCCAGATTTTGGGGAATTTGTGGAGCGATTAGTGCAAAAACTCGGGGAAGTCATAAATTATTTAGTTTTGTAAAAATTTGATGTAGAAAGAGGCTACACAGAAATTTTTGGGCATTCTAGAGCTGATGGAACAAGTTTCAAAGATGTTTCAGCATTGTAAAAACATGTAATCACACTTTTGAGCATAATAGAAGAGGGCCAAGCCATTGGAAGTTGGACCAAGGAGACATAGCCCAGGTGGGGTGAACTCCTTCATCATTTGTTGTTGTGTGACTATTTATGGTGATGTTCATGTCTATTAGATGCTATTGTTCAGTGTTTTATTTATGTTAATTTTCTCATGAAGTTCACATAAAAACACATAAAAACTCATATTAAACTTGCAATTAACCTCTCAATCCTCAAGCAATTTCTTTATATTTTGAATTGGATCTTAGCACAACAAAAATAATATTCCCATTTAGATCAAGTTGGTATCAGAGCACTATGTTTCCTTGTGCAAGGAGGATTAATTTTTTTTGCAAGTGTTTAAATACTTACAAGGTTGAAGCTCAAGAGAGGATAAGGAAAGCTTGTGGGTGAAAGTTCTCAAATTGGAGGAAGGAGAAGGAGGGAAGAGTTGTCACAATCTCCACCACAAGTTCACCTCCTGTTGTACCCAAGGCTTCAGTAAGAATGTCGCATGGAGGAGAGCTTGCAAGTATGTCAGAGGATGTGAAGGATTTTAGGAAGGCTTTCTTTGACATGAAAGAAATGGTGAAAGCCTTCTATGAAGAAAGGAACACTGAACTGCAGGGTGAAAGCTCTAGACCTCCAAGAGGAGGAGGTATTGAGAATGGTGATAAACCACCATCTTCTCCACCATCATCATCCTTTTCCACAACGACTATTATACAAGAGGTTAGTGCAGAAATTCCCTCAGAGAAGGAAGATGGCCAAGTCTGCACCTTTTTTCCACATGATGATGAGGATGAGGTTCTATCAGTACCAAATTCCAAAGAGCTGAAAGAATAAAGACCAAGAGTCGAAGAGGACACCTCAAGAATCATGAAATAGTTTAAGAGCATCTTTGTCCCTCAGTCGAAAGATGAGGATAATGGTAAGCATTTACATGTAGTTTCTTTACATGAAAATACGGATTTAAGATCTTTTGCAACTTTTAAAAAGAATAGCAAACACATAGGAACAAAGATCTTGTCCAAGATGGGTTTCACGGGAGGAGGCCTTGGAGTGAACAACCAGGGCATTATCCATCCAATTGAGGCAAAGGAGAGATCTCGATATGTTTTGGGCTATTTCAAAAAAGAAGAATGGTATTCCAGCGATAGATCTTTGGTATCTTGTTATTTTTGTCATAAGAGAGGACATGAGGAGGAAAAATGTTGGGAATTGCATCTGGAATTGGTACCAGCTTGGTTTCTAAAGAAAAAGGAGGACATGAAGTGAAAAACATCTCCAAAGAGAGATGAGAAAATTGAATAAGAGACTAAGACAAGTCCTTCTCGCCATTCAAGTTCCTCGGGTAAAAAGATTAAGCCAAAGGACAACCATGAGAGGTATAAGCATCCTAATTATTCAAAGGAATTTTTTGATGATAAGACACATGATGATTTGAATAACATGTTGTGGAATATTTTTCTGTGCACTTTATGTCATGCACCTAACCATTGTGTAGCTAAGTGCCACAAAAGGAAAGCATTATTCAAGAAGATGAATATGTCAATTGGAATTGAGACCAAGAAGGGAAATTCTCGTCTAATTCTAAAGACATTTGTGCCAAGAGAGGCTCACAAAAAAATTTGTACTCATTGCAATATCAGTGGGCATTGGGTCGAGAAGTGTTGGAAATTGCATCCACAACTTCATCCTAACAAGGGAAAGAAAATCATGCAAGCACCTGAAGAGGAAGCAACAAAGGAAAAAGTGGCACAAGTTGCGACCATCCATGCAGGGACTCAAGAAGGAAAACAAGTTCAAGTAGAGGGTTCATTCACCTGGTTGGGTAAGAAATGGAAATACTACTTGTCCAGTTGAATATAATAAATATTTTTAAATCACTTGTTTCATATCCCCACAGTTGGGCATTTTGAAAAAGTGATATTTGTGAATAAATCACTTATATGCAACAATGATTTCTTTGGAATTGTTATGCTATTTTGGCTCAATGATGAGTCATTTTGTATGGGAATTTGGAAGTCAAATTTATTCCATATTGTAAAATGCATTTCTATTTGTGGACATTTTAGTAAGCATCATAAACTTTGGGATGAGTAGTTTCAACACATTTAGTATGTTACAAATGTGTCAAGCACTCATTTAAACAAGTATTCACCATGTGAAGCTTGTTTGGGTTATTTTTCGAAGTCTTTTTGGATTTTATCATTGGTAAAGATTTTGCAGCAAGAATGTTCTCTTTGTGATACATTCGATGTCCAAAATGCAAAGTGCAGAAATACAAAAGCAAAGCCAAAAGTTGTTGAAAAATGGAATCACTCGACCATATCTTCCGCCATGCAATGCACCTATGGTTGGTGCCCAAGAAGAATGGAAAGAATTTTATTGTGAGGCACAAAAGGAGTGGCTTTCATCAAAGAAGAGTTGTTGAAGAAGGTATGTGGAAGACGACATTTCACATCAAACAAGGTTTTTTTGAATGGCTTATTATGTTTTATGGTGTTTTCCATACTCCTACTACTTTCATGCATATGAAGAATGATGAATTGGAGCCATTTATAGATGTGATAGTCCACTTGTATGACATTGTTATTTTTATAAAATTTCTTTATGAACATGTCACTTATAAGAGAAAAATACTCGATGTCGTAAGGCATGAACATTTGTTTTTGAAGATGTCAAAGTATGAGTTGGGTAAAACTTCTTTGATGTACTTGGGCTATAATGTTGGAGGAGGTAAGTTAAAGGTATACCTCTCCAAGTTTGACTCCATTGTGGATTGGTCAATGCCCAAGATGGTCATCTCCATAAGAGGTTATTTGGGAGTAGCCCAATGTTGGAGGGAATTTTTTGTTAAATTTATTCTATTGTAGCTCTTTGGCATACATTGACATGTGTGCAAAAGATCTTCTAGTGGGGAGGAAAACAACAAGAGGCATAAGTTGTGATTCTTCGAAGAAAAATATCATTTCAAATTTTATTTGCTCTTTTAAACTTTAAAAGGTCATTTGAGTTTCAGGTTGATGCAAGTGACTTTTCCATTTCATTTCATTCATAAAATTTTAATGGTGTAATGATTAAGTTGCAGCGATTAAGGCACTTTTGTTTGATGGGTTTTTGTCAACAATTCCACTTGGTCAAAAGGTATAAAAGAGGTATAAGTGAAAAGTTTGTTGATATGCCTTCAAGGCATATTATTTGTGTAACTATTGTAGCCAAGCATCATTTTGTTTTACATGAAATTTATGTTCAACAATATGCATACTTTCAAGATGTATATTCAAGCTTGAGTCAAGTAAACCAAGTAGTGGAATATGTTTACCATTTGCATCATAATTTGTTGTGTCATCTTGGTAAGAAGGATGTTGATTTTGATGTCGAAATGGAGAGACCAAAGAAGTTCATTGAAATATTTCAAAATGGTACATGGCAATAGTGAAAACACTTGGTCAAAGGTTGACGCAAGTACAAGGCAAGACAAGCTAAAAATATCCATGTAGACAGTGTTTGAGGTGAGAAAGTTTTCAAGTTATTCAAGTTTCCTTTGATTGACAACCGAGGTGGGAACAAGTTTTTTTCTTTAAGAACAACTTGTTGTTCTGCAAATTCTAGGAATTTGCAACATGATGGTGTCTACAACATTAAGACAGGGTCTCCAAAATCAAGGAAAAATATCAGTTTTCATGAAAAGCTCATAATGTTGAATTTAGGAAAATTATAGTGGATTGAGATTGGAAGTGTGAGGGGGCTGTAGCCTCATCCACATGTTCAGTAATGAAAGATATTTTGGGGTCCAAAAGCTTCCAGTGGGGAGGCGTGATCATGTGCTCAAAATTATGATAAAAATTAAAATTTGTCGGAATGGTGTGGAACCTGAATGACTACATAAATCTCGTCATTCTAAATCTAGTGCAACTTGTTTTGTGGAAAACTGACACCGTCTGCTCCCAGAAACACGATCTGTCCGTTTTCCCAAACATGCAATTTTAAAAAAAATGGAAGTTGACAGGGAAAAACTTTGGGCCAGTGGCAGGCTGCCACGTAGCCTCTTTTGGTTGGTCAAAATGTAATTTTTTTAATCCTGTTAGGCTTTGCCACTTGTCCATTTTTCATTGGTTGTTGGATGGTGTAGTTTGGTTGGTTGAAATGATGGCCAACCACATGCTACCATGTGGCCCAATTGGAGGCCGCCATGTGGTAGCATGGGAGGCCACCAAAATTTTGGTAAGGGTAGAGCAGACTAGGCAGGGGTCGAACACCCAACCTGTTTCCAAAAAAATATGTGAAACACCACTACGCCAACTTCATTTCTTAATAATTTATGGTGAAAATCATTATTTAAGGTTTACAATGGCAGCGTTTGTGGGGGAAGGGGGCCAGGGCTTAGCCCCATCCCGCTCGTATGATATATCATAAAACCAATGGAAAGAACCAGGGGTGTGGAGTTAGCCACCCAGTCTGCCGACTGTAATCGCCCACTATAATGGTCCATGTGACCACCTTAATTTAACCACCAATGGTTAATATAACCGCTTGAAAAAAAAAGTTATTAATTTTTTTTTAATTAACCATAATGTTTATGGTTTGAAAATCGGATTTTAAGTTCCATTATGCATTTAATGGTATGATAATCTCGCCCGAAATCTCGGGAAATTATCGCTCCGTTAGTCGAAAATGGGGCGAATTTGTAGGATCGGTCCGTATTTTGGGGAATTTTCGGAGCGGTTAGTACCAAAACTTGGGGAAGTAATAAATTCTTTATTTTTTGGCAAAATTCGATGCATAAAGAGGCTACATAGGAATTTTTTGGCATTCTGGAGCTGATGGAACATGTTTCAGATCTTTTTGAGCATTGTAAAAAGATGTAATCACACTTTTGAGCATAATAGAAGAGGGCCAAGCCATTGGAAGCTGGGCCAAGGAGACGTAGCCCAAGCGGGGTGAAATCCTTAATCATGTGCTATTGTGTGACTATTTATGGTGATGTTCATGTCGGTTAGATGTTGCTGTTCAATGTTTTATTTATGTTAATTTGCTCATGAAATTCACATAAAAACACATAAAAACTCATATTAAACTTGCAATTAACCTCTCAATCCTCAAACACTTTCTTTATATTCTGAATTGGACCTTAGCACAACAAAAATAATATTCCCATTCAGATCAGAGATGGACCCTACGGGGTTGTATTTACGAAAACATATTTACACAACACATACCTCGATAGAACCATAGTTCATAGAATGCCCCACGTAAAGCACCGTACATAACAGACTCACACAATAAGAAGCACGAGTCAGAGTCAATTGTCGATCATTGATAGATGGTCCCAATTACCAATCATTACCGAAATTCGATAGACAATCATTGCTATACTAGTTAGATTACTTCCAGCGTTTTATTTTTTTAATCATGTTTTGTTGAGTAGTTAAGATAAATTTGAAATAAAGGTCAAGTTATAGGTGGTTGATGGTTCCTTGGATTGTGTGAATAATTAATGTCTTCAACCATCTAAAGACAATCTATGTTGGAAAGGTTATATAATTTGTCAATTTGGCATAATGCAAGTGATTTTTCTTTATCTTCTAGTTTTGAATGACGTTTTTTTACTAATTTTTATCTTTAATGATTTTTTTATGTGTCATGATTCTTCTCAAATTTATGCCTTACAACATTTCTTTTGTAATATCTGATGCAATTGCTAGCATATTTAATGATGCAGCACAATGTTATCGTGGTATGTCATATTAGTTTTAATAGTTTAGAGTATATCAAATTACATTAAATTAGATTAAAATAATATTTATGGAGATAAAAATATTAATTATTAAAAAATATTATTTAATTTTGTATTTTTTAATAAGTTGTATTTTATTAATTAATAAATTTATAAAAGTATAAATGCCCATTAATATAGTCTATTTATTTTTGTGTGAAGGGGTAGTCAACTTCATTAAATTTCGTAGTCTTAAGAAATATTAACTTTTTGTTAATCTGTTTCAAAATATATTTAATATACTTATCTATTTTTGTTTTCTCTATATTTTGCACTTCTTTTCAAACATCTTTAAGATATTCTATTTTTTTCATTTAAAATTATTTATTAATTATATATATAATCTTTGTAATTTACTATATATAATTTTTTAATTTTAATTTTGTTTTCATTAATTTAATATATATGTTTTTTTTTCTTTCTCTGAAATAAATAAATAAATATATAATTTTATAATTGTATTTTATTATTTTAAATTACATAATTTTTTTTAAAGGAACAGTTAACTTTGTATTAATTAAGCTCGAAACAGGGCAACACCTTTACATTCAAAAGAAAAGTTTCTTCTAAGGTCTTCCAAAACTGCTCAAGCCAGATCCTTCTTATAGATTGTGATTTCTTTACTAAATACTGTGATTCCTTTACGAAATATATAACATAATTCTTCTTGTAGGATATCCCAAAAAAACTCCATTAATTATAACAAAATTGCAAAACATTATAGAACTTAAACATTATGAAGAAACTACTTGATGCCCTCCTCCTAGTTCCAACTGAGCCCATCTGTGCTAGTGTTGTTGAAATCACTCTGTTGCGTGTTTTTTTCAGAGTGCAATGGTGGATTTGCTGGGGCTCCACCACTCATATCTAGGTGTTCCTCTTCGTTCGAGATATTCTATTGTTCACTGAGACCAAAAACCTCCTTCAACACATTAACAATTATTGTTTCCACTTTCATTTCTGAATTTTCCACCTTGTATTCCAACTTCTCCATTTTGGTGATTATCAGATGCACTACTGCCTGAAGACATTCCACATCTTTATTTAAATCACCAAGCTGTTTTGAAACCAAAACAAAGTGGGAAAGAGCCTCTGTGACTAGTTGCTATCCTATATTACATATTAGCTCCGAGGCTTCCTTTTTTATCATGTCCAGGCATTTATTAACACCATTCCGAGAAGCGGAAGCCATACTGTTTTCTCTTCGCTTTCTAATACGAATCAACTGCAATTTTAGTATCCATCCCTTTATATCTTTGTATGGGTTCGAGACAACTGGAAAGTAGCTTTGGGCACATTTAATTCTTACATCCTATCCTCGGTTTGAATTAATTCGGAGATCTGTTGCTAAAACCACCAATTTGAGAGCACGCACGAATAAAGGTGACCGATCAAATTCTGAAACAATACTATCAGGTCTGACCCTAATATAGGAAGTTAATATTTTATTTTCGTTTCTCCACCTATCCTGGTACATGTCCATACTCCTCGTGTGTTCCCTTCTAGTTCCCTGATTAATGGGCTCTATCATCCAGAATTGACGATCCTCGAGGCTCCTTTGGTTCTGGGAATTAAAACCATTTTTTTTTCTTCAGGTTGTAGGAACTTAATTCCTTCTTAATGAGCTTCACTGGGACGACTTGTTGAGAATTAGGTAGGGCTAAGTTTAATTCAAACTCTATTCTTGATAATTACTTGTGAGCTTACTTCTTTTACTTATGTCTTCTCTTCTTAGCTTATTAGGTCTTTCATCAAGTCAATTACCAAAAACACAAGAGACACAAATTTAGTCTCTTCAAGCCAGGGCCAAAACCTCTCCCTCTTGGAAAGGAAAACCCACAAGAAACTATTCTTATAGACTTTCAGATGACAATTACCATGACCATGACACAGACCCTTGACCTAGTGTATGCCTCCAAGACCTTCTCACTGCTTATTCCTTGACTCCTTAGGCTGATCCTTCTTTTCTGCACCATCCTGCACAGTCTTCCACTAGGATTAGAGAGCTCGGTCTCTGGCTATCTTCTTCCTTCTTTCTACAATGTTCTACACTTGATACTTATAGAAAATCAATATCTTTTTACCGATCTTTAACACAGAACTTTGGCCTTCAATAATCTCCTTTCTTAGATATCCAAGTAACTTCTCTATTCGTTCTTCTTCCAGTACTTCAAAGATAGCCCTGAACTGAATAGTGATGACTCTAGAAACTCATCCTTGTCCTTCGCTGAAATTGCAGACTCCTGAGATCCGCACTGTAATTGCTGACTGTTTTATAACCATATAAATATACTAACTTCCTTCCTTGTTGACCTATCCTCTACCATGCATTAAACTATAGTTCTTATCCTCCTTTCTCGTACTTTTTCTAGTCTTGAAGCTCACACTAAATCACAAAAATACTTGTACGAATTCTATTTTTTCTGCACAATACATATAGAGCATAAATAGTTGTTTCCACCTATAATAATCCAGCATGTGCATGAATAGGTGTGACTGACCTTTGAGCCAACTTGATCATTGTTTTGTAGGCCAACAAGGAGCTGTCTAGAAGAGTATTTCAATGCTAATCTGGAGCATCATTCTGAGCCATGGTTTTTGTGCTTATGTGACAAGGTCTTGAGGGATATTAGATTGACTTGACTCTTCATATACATGACTCTTTAACTAGTACATTTATGACCAGAAGACAAATACCTAGAAGACATCAAGAACAAGTCCTTTGACCTATAATAAAACCTTGCTCAGGACACCCATGAAGCAAGCATACCAAAAACATATATTTATTATCTTTGTCTTCTTCATTACACAAATATTTAATTACATAGTCAATATGAAGACTAATCCTAGTTACATTTTCCAACACCACCATCCCTTGAATGGGTGCAATCATGGGATATGCCATACATATATATTGTTTTGATCTTCCATAACTTTTGTGCCAAGTTAACTCCAATATTGGCCTGCTCATCTGCTAACCAATTGTTATTTATTTTAATATGGAAGGGATCATAACTTTCAAACTTATCCAAAAGGAACTTTATTCGATTGTACATTGGAGGAAAATCATTCCCCTTGTAGTCCTTCATCTTATAACATTTTTGTATTGTGATTAATGAGTCCCCAAATACACTTATGTGACAGATACCATTTGCAAATGCAATTTTCAGCTCCTTCCAAAGGCCTAAGACTTCTGCCTGATTATTTGAGGCAAAGCCTAACCCCCATGCAAATTTTTCTCAATTTATCTATCAGGGTGAAGAATAGCCCCTCCCACTCCTACATCCACTTATTTTAAATTAAATAAATTTAAAACAATATTATGTTAAGTATATTATTTTTATATGGTTTTTTAAGTAGTAGTAGTTGTTGTTGTGTGTTTTTTTTAGTTTAATTTAGGTAAATTGAAAAGGTAAATTGTAATCACTGTCACTATAACTAATATGAGGCAATTGGTTAACATCATGGAACTTTGCAATCACATTTACTTTTAACATTTTCATGGATTTTCTAAATGAGCTTTTCAAGGGACTTAGTTTTTTAGAACTTTATTTAAAAGAAAAATGTATTTATTTCTATTGTTGTTTTTCTAATTTATCTAGGTGTGACTTATTTTGAATATATAATTATTAAATATTTTTTCTTTTGGTTTTTTTAATTGACTAGAGAATTTAAAACTGGGCCAGTCTTGTACTCGTGTGACGTAGGGTCGATTTCAACCACTACCACTGTAAATTCTAGGCATGTATGTATGCCCTTCTGCATGCATCAGTGAATCAAGGGGATTTGAACACCAAACCTCCTAGCACATAATACTTCATTTACACTAACATCGCTAGTTGAGTTTCCCCTCAGGGGCTAATTGTTAAATATTTGTTAATAACATTATTGATTTTTTCCCCTATGTGGTTCACATAACCCTAAGCTCAGTGACTGCTATGTTCATAGAATATTTGTACTGACAGATCCACTCGAAGGGATCACTTTCTGTCGGCTCAACCACTGAGCCTTAACCTAAGAGTGTCAAGAGAATTGAACGCATGACCTCTCAATAGAAAAGGTGCTTTAACAACAGGGACTCAACCAATTGAGCTAACCCTCAGGGCTAAATAACCTTTAGGTGCATATATATGCTACTTTTGCAAGCACAAGTGAATTGGGGGGATTTGAACCTTGAACCTCCTCACACATCACTCTTCATTTTCATGGTCATTAACAATTGATCTGCCCTTGGGGGCATTAATTAAAATATTGATATTCGAGGGAATAATATATTTATTTGCTGATAATTTTTATATGTGCTTCATGGAACTTGGATATCAATGAAAAATGCGTCTACAAAATATTTGTACCAGACATATCTACCCAAAGGTATCACTTCTTGTCGGCTCAACCATAAATCTTAACCTCGAGAGTGACACGAGAAGTGAACTCATGACGTCTCAATAGCAAAGGTACTTTAACAACGAGGACTTGACCAAATGAGATAACCATCGGTGCTATATATATATATACTCCCTAATTTGTAACTTTTATATTTACTGGTATAGTTGTAAGATTATACTTCTTAAAATTGATTTGTAAAATTATGTCACATATGATTGATTTCCTAATTATATCTTATTGTGTTTTTGAGGTGTAATGTGTAATGCTTATTATTAATGGAGTGTTGTATTTTTTTCATATTTCAAAATTAAAAAAATAAAATAAATTTAGAAGCTTGTAAATGTTTAAGTAGAGGTATAGGTAGAAGTTGAAATGGAGAGCATGAAATTTTAGGCTACACCACAATAACTTATTGATGATGCTACTTCCACACAAGAACCAACTGAAGATGATGCTTCCACACAAGTTCCAACAATTGAAGTGAAGCAGTTTGGGGAAAATGAAATTTATCGTACACAAGAACATGCCAACGATGCTACTGACACACAAGAACTAGTAGCTGAGCCAGTACATCTGGAAATAAAAAAGGAGGAATTGGAAGAATAGGAGAATATGAAAAACCATGTTAAATAAAATGTTATAACAGTAGTAGAGATAGTATGGTTTAAAAATGAAGAACATTTGGATTCAATATTTTTGCTTGCAGAATTGGGAAAATGGAGACGACTGGCAACCTCATTGTAGGAGGGAGAAATTTGGTTGAGTGAACATAGGAAACTTGTCCATGGACTTAAGGAAGCCATAAATCTTAACCTCGAGAGTGACACGAGAATTGAACTCATGACGTCTCAATAGCAAAGGTACTTTAACAACGAGGACTTGACCAAATGAGATAACCATCGGTGCTATATATATATATATATACTCCCTAATTTGTAACTTTTATATTTACTGGTATAGTTGTAAGATTATACTTCTTAAAATTGATTTGTAAAATTATGTCACATATGATTTATTTCCTAATTATATCTTATTGTGTTTTTGAGGTGTAATGTGTAATGCTTATTATTAATGGAGTGTTGTATTTTTTTAATATTTCAAAATTAAAAAAATAAAATAAATTTAGAAGCTTGTAAATGTTTAAGTAGGGGTATAGGTAGAAGTTGAAATGGAGAGCATGAAATTTTAGGCTATACCACAATAACTTATTGATGATGCTACTTCCACACAAGAACCAACTGAAGATGATGCTTCCACACAAGTTCCAACAATTGAAGTGAAGCAGCTTGGGGAAAATGAAATTTATCGTACACAAGAACATGCCAACGATGCTACTGACACACAAGAACTAGTAGCTGAGCCAGTACATCTGGAAATAAAAAAGGAGGAATTGGAAGAATAGGAGAATATGAAAAACCATGTTAAATAAAATGTTGTAACAGTAGTAGAGATAGTATGGTTTAAAAATGAAGAACATTTGGATTCAATATTTTTTCTTGCAGAATTGGGAAAATGGAGACGACTGGCAACCTCATTGTAGGAGGGAGAAATTTGGTTGAGTGAACATAGGAAACTTGTCCATGGACTTAAGGAAGCCTACATTAAGGAATTTATGCTTCAAAGACTAAAATGGGACAAGGTCAAGTAGGAGAGAAAGGAGAAGGTGGTGTTAATTTTTCTTAGGGCTATATTATTCTTTGCTTTAGATAATTGCATTTCATCATTTTACTCATTTAGTTCACCCCACAACATTATAACATCATTATATCATATGTAATTATGTAGAAAGAACAATATCATCAACAATGCAGCGAAACATAAAGGAAAAATACAAGAAAAAAATTCACACATAGAGACACGAGGATTGGTCAGAGACCATGGAAAAACCCCACAAAGGGGAAAACCCTTTCAAATTTTTCTTCTTATTAGATATCATTGAATGATTAAGCAAAGAGATAGTGCAAAAATCCAATTATTTATCCACAAGACTATCCAAAAAAATAAACCAAACAATATCTCAAATATGAACCAAACAATAATACTAATCAAAGATAACTTTTCCTAGCCTCTGGTAAACTGTCATCAATTGTAAAAGTCTACAGTCAACTATGGTTAAATGTCAAAATAAAACCCTAGGTTCCAACCACAGAGAGAGAGAGAGATGTGTGTGTGGATGAAATGTTCCAACCATATGCATATGCGTGGAGCCTATGGTTGCAATCGAAAATGTCCCGTGGAAACCCTGCAACTGCAAATCAAAACCCTAGATCACACGTGCGAGATTCAAACCCTGCAATTTCGGACTCTGTACGAACCAATATTCGAAAAACAGTTTAGACCTGTGCGAGCCAAACGAAAGAAAGAAGAATGATGATGATGATGTCCAAATGAGGGTCACTTGACTTGTATTTATAACCATCCATGGCTGTCCAATTTCCTTTTGGGATGACCTGTCCTTTTTGTGGACATGTGGGTTTCCATATTAAAATATATTTTTCCTTAACCAAATTAAATTCTTCCATGGGTTATTAGGGGTCTTCCTTGATGAGGAAGATTCTCCAAAGGAGGTAATTTTTCCCCAAGCTTCCAAAATTAGCACTCACTCTCAGCTAGGGAGAAATTAACGGTTGCAACATATGTCTCATCACAAGTATCTCATCATCATCAAATGTCTTCTTTGTTCATATCTACTCATATCTTCTCATTCCTTCTTATATATTCTCATCCATGCTTATCACTTTGTCTCTGTATCTCTGCTCATAATTTGAACACTCTCAAATATAAAAGAAGAACAATTTGACATTAGAGGGGAGCCCAAGCTACCACAATCTATCCATCAGGGAGCCCAATGCTACCACCCAGGAAAAATTAGAGAGCTTATCATGAGGGAGCCCTACTCAACCTGGAATCACATCGGGGAACACATATTAACCTGGAATCCAATGACAATGAGGAAGGTCCTACAGGACACTCTCACCTCAAGTCATCTCTTAGGGGAGTATACATCTTTACCCTATGTCAAGCAATAGGAGAGATACCATTTACCAAGCAAGGATCACAACCATCCCATTTTTCAATCAATAGGCAAGATACAACTTGCTATAAAAGGTAAGGATCATAACCATCTTATTGACCATGGATATTACCAACAATGAACCTCAATATTAAACTAGTATAAAAAATGCATCATAATCCAGCTTGGGTGAGATATCTGACTTACTAGAGGTAATGATTACATATCCCCAAGCCCTCTCAACCTGTTGGCCAGATAGGGAGCGACAATTCCTACAAGCTCGAGTTGTGGGTATGATGCCAGCTGGGGTATACTCTGCTAGAACAATATAGGGGAACTACATCTTCCAGCCTATGGGTTTCAGATAGGGGTGATACCCTTTTGTCTAGAGATCCCTCAACCCAGGAGCCATACATCTCAATTCCTCACCGTAGGAGCTCAAATAGGGGGGAAGAGCTGACTCAATGTCCTCTATCAAGCCTACTCTTTGTAGATCAGAAACGATTCAACGTGATCATATATGGTACCAACTTAAACATATCACTAATTAGATCAATCTACTACCAGGAAAAGACCTTATAGCGAAGGTTTTTGCGGAGGCCCTACAAAAATAGCCCAAAAATTTGTTTGTAGCAGACGTGGGTAGGAAAATGTTTCTTTGACGATGTAGATAAATTATTCAAGCACATTGGTGCTTTATTATCCATACATGCACTGAAGCTGCATATAACATGGTGCAATGTAGATTTATTTTTGAAAAATAAAAAACCACGATGTGCTAAATACCAAAACACACCAGTGCTTGAATATTCGCTAGCACCAGAATCCTTCATATATTAAAATGTATTGGTGCTATTTAACAAGGACGTCTTGGTGTAGTAAATGTATAACAATGCCCCGTGGCATCTTATAAAGTGTACTGATAAATTTTTTTTTAATTTCTATAAAAATAACAGTGCTATTGTAAAACCAAAACACAAGTGTGTTACCAGTAATGTAAAGCCTTGATGCGTCTTGATAAAGTGTTGGTTGTGTGTTATATTCTTTCCACAATTATTTTTAGACCCTATTATAGGTGGGAGGACCTACCTATGGTTTTGTGCATGGGTTTTGCACATGGTTTTGGGCATGATGGTTTTTTGCCCATGGTATTTTATAGATCTGGTAAAGGGAATTATGGTTATGTTCTAATCTAGGGTTAATGGCACTACAAGGAAAATACCCTTTAGTGGAGGTTATAAAGGAGGTTTTTAGTGTTATAAAATGGGCCAAAATTGTAAAAAAAACATTTTCTACAACATCCATTTTTGGTAATGAAGTTTTTGGCGGAGCTTCTAATAGAATTTCAACACAATTAAAAAAAAATGGGTGACCAGAGGTTGTTACGAATTTTTTTCTCATCGATGCGTGCATCAAGTGTGAACGCACCGATGCGTTTCACCATGAACACACTAGTATTGTAAACATACCAAGCACCGGGATGGAAAGCAATTTTTGGATGCCTCAGGGCGTTTAGCAATGGCTCGGTGCGTGTCAGACTGCAAGATGCACCGGGCAGATGGAAGGTGCAAACACTGGGTCGTTAAGGTGTAAAACCACACTGGGCCGTCTAGGTGCTAAAACACACTGGGCCATTAATTTATAAAAACACACCGACACGTTAAATTCAAACCATATCGGTGTATGCAACGCCTATCGGATCGCTCGAGTGGTAGTTGTCGATAAAGCACACCAGGCATTCTAATTGGTATTGGTCTTTGTGCAGTGCCCATAGGTCGTAGAAACACATTGGTGCACATTACACACAAATGCACCGGTGAATAGTAACTAACACACACCAGTGTTCATTTTGTATTTTTTAGTAACATCGACCTGTGACAGTGCAATTATTGTGATTTTTAAAAATTCATTATTCATAAAAAGTCGAAACATATCTTATAATAGTATTCATATCAATTAAAATTTTATTTGTGCATTTAAATGTGATGTTTGGATTAATTTTTTATATCATATCATCATATTTCACATCTCTTCATTATAATATTTAATTATCCATATATTTAATCAGTGGTGTAACATTTCACAGCGACAATGGAGAATGCTATAGAATAAATGAAAACATATTTTATTATATATACATGAATAAAACACTCTTTGTCATACAAAATGGGATAGTTATTGGTATCCCTCTCTCTTTCAATTGTGACACTATGTCCATTACATTAAACAAAATGTCTAATTTCACATACAAATATTTCAAAAAATACAACGCCTTGCTTTGATATCCAAACATATTGATCATCATTCTTTGCTGGAACTGCTGTCACTGCTCGAGCTACTTCCACGACTTGGGTTATTTTGAGGAATGTTTTGTTCACTATGTTGATTGTTTTCTTCTTCTTCAATTTCCATCTACAAACATAAAAATAAAGTGTAATGAGTGTATATACATTGGTGAGAATAATGAAAATTGGAATATTAAATAATATACATCAATGTAAATAAAAAAGAAATCTACCATAGCAAGAATTGACTCATGAATTATACACATTTTTTCAAAACCAAATTTCGTGCCATATTTCAACAATTCATTTGTTGGCACAGTTCCATACTTTGTTTCCTGCAAGTTTTATACCCCATAAAAAATCATATATTTAATATAAAATATTTTTTTGTTATATTAACTATAGACGGAGCAAAGTAAAACAAGATAGATGCTTACAAATTCCACAATTAATTTATGATATGCCAACATATACCGACAACCCATATTTAACCCAATGTTAATCAATTCTTATGATGGCTCTTCTTTCTACGTTAGCACCTATTTGAATACGTTCAATGGTGATTGTTGTAAAATAACTTTAAATATAAAAAATGAAATCTAGTTAAGTTGTTATAAGGAAGTAGCAATTACTCACAAACATAGATATCAACCCTTTTATTCCTTGTGATTCTGTTTTATGTGTTGAATAGGTTCCATTTTCTTTTTTTTTGTTCAAGAAAATATTTGAAAATTAATATTTAATGCTAAATTGTTTATTTATTGTACCTAATCAAAAAATTCAATGATTACATATTACATTTGAAGCACATTGTTGTTGAGATGGCTCTTCGTGTCATGCAATTATGTCCATTTCTTTGGCCATCTCCTTGTACACCTTTTTGAACATTCCTACTGGCATATTTATGATATCGGCTCGTTCATCCTTTGAGATTTTCATAATCTTCCTGAAAATGTAACATGACAATAAACTATTTAATTTTTATATTGATATATGAAAAGTAAATATAAAAAAAGTGATATTTATAAATGATTTATTTCTAGTAATATATACATATAATTCTAGAAAAAACATTTAAAAGAATATTACTTTTTCATTCCTTATTTTTTTGTTGTTGTACGTTTTTGCTATTAAAAGTCTGACATGTCTCATTGACCAATTCTCTGGAAACTCATCCTATAGTTTAAATAAATTTTGGTTCTTGGAATCATTGGATTGATTTTTCTATTATAAGTGGAAAGAACGTCTATACATTTGTTCCACTAGATCCCTGCAAGTTTTTAAAAAGTTTTCCCCCCTTTTCTTAACCTCCAACTACACTCCAAATGAGCTAAGGAGCAATTCATTTTTATTTGCATGTTCTATTTTTTTCTTTTCTTAGAAAAAAATTCCTTTTCTTCACTGTTGGTCCTGTAGAACATTAAACATATGTGAATTAATAGATTGTTTGAAACATGTTATCTAATATTTTTAAGGATATTATTAATGAAAATTCAAAAAGGAAACTCATATTGGATTGATAGTATTTTTTCATTCACCTAATTTATCCTTCTGCAATTTTTCCATCAAGCTTTTACGCTCTTATGGTCTTAGATCAAAAATAATATTATCAAGCTTTGTCATTTTGTGGCTCTGCATGATACACAGTAAAAAATACATATTATTTAAAATTACATATATTTAAAAAATAATAATTTTTGTAAAGAATTTACAAATAACTTTCTTTTTTTCTTTTCTCAATGTGCTATCAATATTTTTGTCACTTGATCTCTTGTCAGCCATTTCTTTATCAATATAAAACTTGCACCATACCATTCATTAATATATTTTATAAATAAATCACATACTTTTCAGGTAAAAAAATAAAAAATCAAGAAAATGGTGCGCCTTTCAAAAAGTATGCACCGAAGGCAGTGCGGTAGGTTCTTATAAATGCACCTCCAAAATAGTAGAAACACCGTATGATGCTCTCTATCAAAAAGGAGACCCAGTGTGTTATATGTTAACTGGTGCACCGATTTGTAGAAATTTTAATACAATTACGTATTTCCTAGATTCTCTTGATCTAACAATTATATGCCACTATTAAATACAGAATCCTTCTATTGAAATCTTTGTGGAAATTCAATTGCCAATTGCAAACACATGAAGAAAGATCAATCAAACATAACACAGATGTTTTTACCGGGAAATTATTAAGCTAAAAATCCCACTATCATATATTATGTATATATCATGGATCATGAAAAAATCTCATACAAAAATCTAATCCAAGAGCTCTCAGTACAATATATGATTGTCTCACACTGTCATACAAAAATTGGCAAATACAAGCACCAAATTACTGCCTCTTGACAACCTGCCTCCACTGTGCAATCCCTACTGATCACAATCCCTAAATGAATGAGATACTGCCTTGCATTGACTGCGCAATCCTCATTGGCATCTCCAATGTGTGTGTGGTTGCATGAATGCACCCACTAATGTCACAACAGATAGTCAAATTGTCCCTTTCACCTATCTCTCAACTGGGTCTCCACTGGATCTGACATGCATGTAGTTAATAGTAGTAAATCTTCAGTTGCATGTGAGATCACTCCATGTGAATGAATTTAATATTTAATTCACTGATCTCTCACTAGTGTATCTTTAGTTACAACTAGTTACAACTAGCACAACTGAGTTTAACTCACTTAACTGAGTTAAACTACTTTACAACTCACATAACTATACATCCAACTTTGTTACAACTTTGTATCACTCAGTTACAACGAAGTCCACTTGCATGTCCTACCAACCAACCTTAGAACTCATAATTCCTTTAGTTAACTGGTTTGCCACATCAGTTAACTGAAATCAAGTGCTTCAAGAGAATAGATTATTATTTATTGTCCAATTATTATTAACAAATAATAATAACCGACATGCATTCTATTTTTAGACATGCGATATATAAATAGACTTCGCCCATGCATCTAAAAATAGAAAATCATCTATAAATAGAATTTTCTCAACCATATATAAATAGACTCCCCCTATATATAGAATTTGCTCAACATTCTAAATATAGACATACACCTAAAAATAGTTTGTGGGCCCCACCTAGTGTAGGTGCTTAATTTTCACTAGGATCATCATCTTGTTGAATCTCAACACTCCCTCTCAATAAGAAAGGGATTATCCTTCACCCCGATCCTGCCTCTATGGTATTCGAATTTTCTCCTGGTAAGTGTCTTTGTCAGAATATATGTATCCTGATCTTCCATAGGAATGTACTGAAGCAACATGATTTTCCGTTGCACATAATCTCTGATATGATGATACCAGATATCTATATGCTTAGATCTATCATGAAACACAAGATTAATTGAGAGTTTAATGCAACTTTGATTATCACAATGAATCACTGTAGGGTCTAAATGAGAACCAAAAAACCTGTTAGTGTCAGCCTTTGCAGCCTTCCTCCAGTGATCAAACATGCTCTTACAAAGTGATCTTAAAGTGTCAAGGTCAAATTTTGTCATTTCAGTGAGTCTTCAAGAAAAATTTGGTCACTAGGCATTAGGTCTAGGGTTTTCTTTTACTCTTGTCAAAGTTGTCCAAATGTCGGTTCATGTCACCATTCAGCTGAGTGTACCATCATTCAGAGGGTTTTCATCATCATGTCAAGTTCCATTGGGTCATTTTATAGCTTTTTCATGCTTCAGTTGTGCCTAGGTAAGGTTCATTTCCCTCTCCTAGGGTTTTGAAGGTAATTTCTCTTGGATGGTCAAATCATCAGCAAAAATTGTATCCTGATGTTCATACACCTTCCCCTATCCTTAATATACCTTATTAAACACTTCCCATCACTGAGATTCCCCAAATTCCTCATTTTCGCACAAACCCTAGTTTCTTGCTACAACTTGGCAATTTTCTAGGCTAGGCCTGTGTTTTGCC
Organism: Pinus albicaulis; assembly: GCA_034641835.2. Taxonomy (NCBI): domain Eukaryota; kingdom Viridiplantae; phylum Streptophyta; class Pinopsida; order Pinales; family Pinaceae; genus Pinus; species Pinus albicaulis. The sequence goes on along the minus strand of CM076569.1, from coordinate 777,291,408 downwards.
CTTTTGGACCCCTTCCCCTCACTCAATATCTAAAATTACACTTTCCCCTGCTTCCTAACATCCCTCCCTACTTCCCAAAATTTTATCAAGAATTCAGAATCCCCTTATCCCCTTCGTTTCGCTTCATTTCGACAAATCCCTTGTTCCGCACATCGGGATAGGTTTCACTCAAATGATGTTTCAGAGAAATAAAAGATTAATTTTGGAAAAATGAGAGAGGTTTTTGTCCAAAATAGGCCAAGAAAGAAAAACCTCCTTCAATTTTTACACAGGTATCATGGTTTTAGAGAAATGTAAAAAATAACGTTGCCTCGGGAGAATTGATGCACCTCTGAAGTGACCTTGGGAAAATAAATATTTCTCCTAGTTTTGTTGGCCAAATGACTTTCTTGATGAGTCAAATGATAACTAGACAGAAATAAATTTCCAATGAGCTATCATGAGCTCAATTTGGAGTTGAGGAAGACCTTCAAAAGTTGACTGCAACAGCACTCTGCCTTGAGGCAGCCTCATTCTGCTCATTTTGACAAGTTTTGGGAGATTTGATTTTTTACAGGGTAAATGAACTCCAAATTGAAAAATTTCACTTGGGTTGGAAATTAGACTCAAATATATTTCCAAAGAGCTATCATTCACCCAATTTGGACACCGGGAAGGCCTCCAAAAGCCTCCTTCAAAATTCACTATTTATGGTGCGACGCATTGGGTAGGAGCGCGGCGCACTGAAGGTGCGCGGCGCATAGAGCAATTTTTCTCAGTGTAAATTAACACTGGCACGGTGCACCCATTGAGCATGGTGAATTGGGCTTGTGCACGGCGCATAGAGCTCCAAAGGCTGAAACTCATCTTCCTTCATCAAAACTCATTTCAATTCTGTTCATTTGCTTCGAAGTAAGTTGACAAAGCCTGTTCATTGATTTTAGGGTGTGTTTGCTGCGTGTTTAAGAGGAGGAATTCAAAAGTTTAAATGGTAAAAATATAACCCTATACCCATATTGAAATATTCTCCCTAGGGTTTGAAGAGAGGTGGTTGTATTTTGAAATTGGGTGTCAAAACTTGAAGTTGCCAAAACACTCTCATTCCATTTTTATTTCTGCTCTTATCACTCATATCATTGTTCTCACTGCTATTATCATTGTTATTATACCACAGTCCCTTCCTATTCCTGCTGTCCCATATCCCTTATTCCCTTTTATTCCCATGTTTTTGAATCCTCAAACCCTATCATTTTCCATCATCTCCTTCCCTTCGTATCATTGGTGAAATCCTAATTTCCGAAGTATTCAAAGGCTGTCTCTATTGCCTAAACATACCCCCATCATTATCACCTATTCCTATATCACTTGTAAAGGTTCATAATCCCGAAGTTCCCCAAGCAGTGAGTGACTTTTCTTCCACTCTGAATTCACTTGACAGTCTATTGCATTCATGGTGATACTTCCTTGCATCTTCTCATTTCATTTGTGGCACATTTGGCATTAAAACATACACCAAAACTCTTGTTTTCACTTTACATATATCAGCATATACTTGTCAAACACCTTGCTTTTAGCACCATGTCACAGACAGATTCACCATATGAGCAGGGGTATGAGCAGGATAGTGATTCATCTACCGAGCTTAATATACCGAGGAGATCTCATAAAAGTGGCAGTCACATATCAGAGAGGCGTCAGAGCCTTGTTTGCAGCATCACGACGAGTACTATCTCCACCCGGGGTGGAAGGGGTCTCGTTGACTTCATCAGCAGCGCGAGTACTATCTCCACATGGTGTGGAAGGGGTCTCGCCTTCAACATCAGCACAGGTGCAGGTTCAGGATAGAGGCAAGAGGCCGATGCAGGATGAGGGCCCCTCAAGAGGCCAAGATACTGAGTTTACATTGATTGATGTTGATGCGAGCTCTCCCAGCTCAAAGCTGAGGGAGGTCATCCAGGAGCAGAAAGCTGAGATTGGCACATTGACCGAGAGATTGTAGAGATCACAGTGGGTGATAAACTACTTGGAGCAGCGGAACAGACAGCTAGAGGATCAGCAAATGATCATTGACTTGCAAAAGATCCGTGAAGACCGAGAGTTGGCTCGAAAGAGACCCGGTGACATGACACCCATTGAGCGGCAGATTTGGCTTGAGAGAGTCAACAGGAATCTTGAGAAGTTGTTGGTGAAGGCCAATAGGGACAAAGACATGCTCAGACATATGAAGAATCACTATTGGGCCCGTACACACGTCTGCAGAGCCAGGATTAAGATCTTGAAGGTGAGATTGAGGAAAGAACTGAAACGGTGAAAAAGGCCTAATCTGCTTAGAATCTTGGCCGAGGCTTCCTTGGCTGAGCATTAGGCATGATGGGGGATCTTCACTCTGAATTTCAGCAAATTTGGAGAATTTTTTGTCATTTTTGAAAATTTTGGTCTCAAAACAGGTTTTTTCGCCTGACGCGTCGCGCCACCCGACGCGCGCTTATGATTGAGACACCTTCTGGAGGAAAAATTGATATTTTTGGATTTTTCATGGTAAGTTATGCATGCTCAGAAATGGCCGAAGAATTTCATCAAGTTCTGGATGATCAAAAGGGCCAAAAACACCATGAAAATCACCTTTCTGCAACCTTTTGCACCAGTAGGAAGTACTTTTGGGAGATTAAATTTTTGGAGGGAAAATGAGCTCCAAATTGAAAAATTCCACTTGGGTTGGATAGAAGAAATCTAAGGCTTTCCAACGAGCTATCATGAGCTCAATTTGGACTTCAGGAAGTGCTCTAAAAATAGGTCCAAAGTAGTGCGACGCATAGAGCTTTGGAGCGCGGCGCATAGAGGAATTCAACCTATTTTTCACCTTCCAGCTCAGAAATTCGGCCAGTATTGACTAGTTTCACCTCTTGATGTAATTTTTGATCTAGCTTGATGTAATTTGGTAACCATGATGTAATTTTGGCATGTATTTACTTGTTCTAGATGATTCATTCACAAAAAGTGAAAATCAAGTGAATGGATCAGTTTCCTAGCTTATAGAGGCAAGTTGTTTGGCTGCCTAGATTTTAGCTCTTTGTTTAGAATTGGTTCAAAATGTTCCTAGAAGCATGAGCTAGACCCCTAGAGGCATAGGAAGGGGTTAGACTTGTCTATTTATTGTATTTTTTGAGACACTTTCAGGGTTGGACTCTTGGGAAAAGTTTGGCACACTATTGTACATATTTTCTGCATTTTTGGCTAAGGAAAGATCAGAGGTTTTGCAGCACCTGTTGGGATTCTTGTGGCTTTAAATTTTTGATGGTGTTTTCTCTCAGTTATTTGTAAGTTCTTTAATGTTTAATGTATGCCATTCCCTTATTTTTCTTCTGAAACTAAATGAATGAGTAAATGAGGTAGAATTCATTGATTCCAGTGCTCTGCCTTTAAATTTGTTTAGTTTTATATGTTTTCTCCAGTTTGGAGAGGATCCTTGTTCTCCCTTGCCCTCTTCAGCTCCTTATCATTCTGATCCATCCATACACATAATCCAAATCATCAAGACTACTGCCTACCTTGCCCCAATTCGAATTCTGTGAAGATCTGGTCTCATCCCCTAGCCCAAAAATTGTCTTTCCCATTTTTCAACAAAACCTCCTAAAAATCAAAATCAAACCTTCCTATCTATTTACTAGCCTAAAATCAATATACATTATAGGTCATCTTAGCCCCTTTGAAGACCTTTTGCCGAGATAGACCCGGAGAGAGCCCTCTCCTATCCTCGTAGGGCTAGCTACGAGGCTAAGCTTGGTTTGATGTTGCCTTGAGTTTTACCTTATTTCAGCCTAAGGTAGATTCGAGCGCTAACATAGTGGCGACCATACTGGGGAAATCAAATGGTTTGCTTGTTGGTGTTAATTTTTTTATAAGCTACAGGCAGAGCCTGAAGTTAGCCAGGTAGCCTTCGAAACGCTTTTTCTTTGCATTAGCGAAAGTAGATAAACGCTGCTTCAGTCAATCTCCGGTCTAGCTTGTGAACGTGACACTTGACTTCCAATTGCCCCAGTACATGTATCAAGTTCAGATCTGATGGTTGATGGTGGACAACGATCAGACATAAGAAGGCTGAAATCATTCACCTGGTGACTCCAATTCAAAGTAGAGACTCCACTGGAGGACTGACTCTTTCTCTGAGAAAATGGAAGGATCTTACACAAAGTTCAGGTATCTAAAGTGGAATGGTATTCAGGATCTAATCTGCTTTCTTGTAAATTACTTCTTCGCTGGTCTTGAAGCTGTCCTAAAAGTTTTTCAGAATTTGTTGTATGATAAAGGTGATCAAAATCTTCACTCGACCTATTCAAAAAGTGTAAATACTGAGTTTCCCTTTGATCTTGGCCTCCTTACTTTTCCCACATCTTATGATGACTCTCTTTAGAGTGATGAACCTAAAGAAAACAAAAATGATCCCGCAGCTCTTGTACATACCCCTACACCTTGTAAAATTCCAGATCAGTACAAACCTCTTGTTTTACCTTCTGTTCTTCATGCTTTCCCTAAAAATTATGACCTATATCTACCAAGATTTGATGGTGAATGTAACAATGTCAACGCTGAGCAAAATGTGCAGAATGTTGAGACTTTTCTAGACCTTTTTGAAGTTGATGATGAAGATGTTAGTATTAGGCTTTTTGATCTTTCTTTTCAAGGCCAAGTCAAGAGTTGGTTTAAAGCCCTGCCTGATGCGAGCATCTTAGATTTCCAGCAGTTCGTCGAAGTTTTCCTCGACAGGTGGGTGATCGGACAGAATCCTTTCCTTATTATAGAAGAGTATAACCAACTGAAAAGACTGCCAGGGGAGACAGTACAACAATTTTCTACCAGATTTAACCAAGTATATTTTTCGATGCCAGCTGATATAAGACCTTATCCTAGATCTGCTCTCTTGCACTACCCGGGTGCCTTTGATCCAGAAATGGAGTTTCAACTGAGAGAAAGGAATCTTGCAACACTTCACGAGATGCAGAACCGTGCAGTAAATGTAGAGGCTCATTTGCTGATCCGAAAGGCAAGGTTGAAAGAGGAAGAGATGAAAAACATAGATCCGGAGGAATTGGCATCTCTAGAGGTAAAGCTTGACATGTTGGTAGGTGCAGTAGAAGAGATGATACAAAATAAAACCACAAAGAATGAGTATAATGTTGAAGCCCATGGCTCACTGATTGAGGAAGAACAAGTTGCTGATCCAAAACATTTTGTTTCTTATCCCATTTGTCATAGTGATTTATTTATAGATCATCTTGAAGAAGAGAGAGCTGTTGATATGACATGTATGCTTGATGATGTGTTGTATACTGATGATTTGCCTCAGTTTGATCAGTATGATGATGATTATGTTCTCCAAACAGAAGCTAATCTTGCAGACGAATCAACAACTAGTTTGTGCGAGGAGGAAGTTCACTTTCAACAGCTTGAGTACAGTGATCAACCGATGCATATCAGCTATGACAATGATGAGGAAAGTGCAGCAAATTTTGAAGTAAGTGAAGGAACTTTTCCTTTTTTTTTTGACTCGTTTCAGTTCATCAGAAACAATTTCCATGCAATCAGAAATCAACTGCCAACAAGCCTTGATCTGGACCATCTTGAGGGTAATGAAAACCTTGTTCAAGATTTCTCATATTCAGATTTGCAGCCCTCGAAACCCATTGATTGTCAAGTTGCAGATGAGGACATGGAAGCTGGCACACATGTTAAAATGATACAAGGTGACTCCGTACCATTCTGTTTTGAATCACTTCAGTTTTTGAGAGAAAAATTGCATAGTAAATCTTCAAATGAGAAACCTGATCAGCAATCTCTCAGTGTTAATGTTGAGGATGAGACAGATAACGAAATTCTTGAGCAGCCTGTAGAATCAGATTTGCAGCCACAAAATGAAATTGAAGGTCAGATTACAGATGAAGTTGTGGAATCTGAAATATATGATTTAATGATGCAAGAGGATTCTGTACCCTTTTGTTTCGAAGCATTTCAGTTTATAAGGCAGAATCTTCGTAATATCTCTCAAGAAAAAGATGAACAGCCAGTAGGATGTCAGATAGTTTCAATGGATACATCACAGTAGTCTTCTCAAGTTTTTGATGATCCTATTGCTGATGTGTTGGATGATGTTTGCAGTCAAAGTCTTTCTCCATTGACTTTATGTAAGGTTGAAACGTGTGCTAATATAGACTTGATCCAGCAGCCAGTCTCTTTGTCATTTTTAGCAGGAGTCTTGTCACAAAGCTCATCACAAAGTTTAGATCAAAGTTTGCGTTCATGGTATGAGGAGAAGAGAAGTAATCCATTGGATGAGCTAAGTCCTAGTGTGCATTTTGAGATCCTTATGCAGCATGAATTTCAAGATCCTTATGCAGTGTTTTTGGAGGCGGATAGAGAATCCATAGTATTTAACGGATCTATTAACAAGTTTTCATGGGAGTTTCCTTTCAGTAGTTCTCTCTTGTTGTTCATAAACGAGCACTTGCGGAGAATCCAAACAGCAGCTGCAATACTTACATGGTTGCATTGGTTGTTTCATTTCACTTGATCAGGTGATGAATGGAACAATTAGAGTAGGTTGTATTGAATAAGCTCTACTTTGAGCATCTTTTCCAGTTTGTCGGTTGTGTTTAAGTATCGAGTCAGTTTTTAGTTGAGTGAGAGTCAATTTGTGTCATCAAGTCATCAGTTTTCAGTCATGCATTTCAGCTTGAGTTTTTTACTCCATTGCCCAATGGATGAAGGCACTGTCTGCTTTCCAAAGATCTGTAGTTCTTGGCACCTCCAAGGAGCTACCATCCCCATTGGAGCCAATGTTAGTGTCAGTATTTGCAGCCTTCCTCTAGTGATCAAACATGCTCTTACAAAGTGATTTTAAGGTGTCAAGGTCAAATTTTGTCATTTCAGTGAGTCTTCAAGCAAAATTTGGTCACTAGGTATTAGGTCTAGGGTTTGCTTTTACTCTTGTCAAAGTTGTCCAAATGTCAGTCCATGTCACCATTCAGCTGAGTGTACCATCATTTAGAGGGTTTTCATCATCATGTCAAGTTCCACTGGGTCATTTTACACCTTGTTCATGCTTCAGTTGTGCCTAGGTAAGGTTCATTTCCCTCTCCTAGGGTTTTGGAGGTAATTTCTCTTGGATGGTCAAATCATCAACAAAACTTGTATCCTGATGTTCATACACCTTCCCCTATCCTTAATGTACCTTATTAAACACTTCCCATCACTGAGATCCCCCAAATTCCTCATTTTCGCACAAACCCTAGTTTCTTGCTACAACTTGGCAATTTTCTAGGCTAGGCCTGTGTTTTTCCCTTTTGGACCTCTTCCCCTCACTCAATCTCTAAAATTCCACTTTCCCCTGCTTCCTAACATCCCTCCCTACTTCCAAAAATTTTCTCAAGAATTTAGAAGCCCCTTATCCCCTTCATTTCACTTCATTTCGACAAATCCCTTGTTCCACACATCGAGATAAGTTTCACTCAAATGCTATTTCAGAGAAATAAAAGATGAATTTTGGAAAACTGAGAGATATTTTTGTCCAAAAAATGCCAAATAATAAAAACCTCCTTCACTTTTTACACAGGTATCATGGTTTTAGAGAAATGTCAAAAATACAATTTCCTTGGGAGAATTGATGCACCTCTGAAGTGACCTTGGGAAAATCAAGATTTCTCCTAGCTTGGTTGGCCAAATGACTTTCTTGATGAGTCAAATGATAAATAGACACAAATATATTTTCAATGAGCTATCATGAGCTAAATTTGGAGTTGAGGAATACCTTCAAAGGTTGACTGCAACAGCGCTCTGCCTTGAGGCAACCTCATTCTGCTCATTTTGAAAAGTTTTGGGAGATTTGCTGACAAGGTAAATGAACTCCAAATTGAAAAATTCCACTTGGGTTTGAAAGTAGACTCAAAGAGCTTTCCAAAAAGCTATCATGCGTCCAATTTGGACACCGGGAAGGCCTCCAAAAGCTTCCTGAAAAATGCACCATTTATGGCGCGGCGCATTGGGTAGGAGCGCGGCGCACTGAAGGTGCGCGGTGGATAGAGCAATTTTTCTCAGTGTAAATTAACACTGGCACGACGCACCCATTGAGTGCGGCGCATTGGGCTTGCGCACGGCACATAGAGCTCCAAAGGCTGAAACTTATCTTCCTTCATCAAAACTCATTTCAATTCGGTTCATTTGCTTCCAAGTAAGTTGACAAAGCCTGTTCATTGATTTTAGGGTGTGTTTGCTGCGTGTTGAAGAGGAGGAATTCAAAAGTTTAAATGGTAAAAATATAACCCTATACCCATATTAAAATCTGCTCCCTAGGGTTTGAAGAGAGGTGGTTGTATTTTGAAATTGGGTGTCAAAACTTGAACTTGCCAAAACACTCATTCCCCCGCTTTTACCCAGTTGGGTCACTCATATCATCGTTTCCAACCGCTATTATCATTGTTATTATATCAGCGACTTTCCTATTCCCGCTCGGTATCATATCCCTTTTATTCCATTTTATTCCCATGAAAGTGAATCCTCAAAAACCCTCGTCATTTTCCATCATCTCTTCCCTTCCTACCATTGGTGAAATCCCCACTTCGAAGTATTCAAAGGTCAGTTTCTATCATTTGGGAACATATATCTCTCATCATTATCACCTATTCCTATATCACTTGTAAAGGTTCATAATCCCAAAGTTCCCCAAGCAGTGAGTGACTGTCCTTCCACTCTGAATTCACTTGATAGTCTATTGCATTCATGGTGATACTTCCTTGCAGCTTCTCATTTCATTTGTGGCACATTTGGCATTAAAACATACACCAAAACTCTTGTTTTCACTTTACATATATCAGCATATACTTGTCAAACTCCTTGATTTTAGCACCATGTCAGAGACAGATTCACCATATGAGCAGGGGTATGAGCAGGATAGTGATTCATCTACCGAGCTTAGTATACCGAGGAGATCTCATAAAAGTGGCAATCACATATCAGAGAGGCACCAGAGCCTTGTTTGCAGCATCACGACGAGTACTATCTCCACCCGGGGTGGAAGGGGTCTCGTTGACTTCATCAGCAGCACGAGTACTATCTCCACATGGTGTGGAAGGGGTCTTGCCTTCGACATCAGCACAGGTGCAGGTTCAGGATAGAGGCAAGAGGCCGATGCAGGATGAGGGCCCCTCAGGAGGCCAAGATACTGAGTTTACATTGATTGATGTTGATGCGAGCTCTCCCAGCTCAAAGTTGAGGGAGGTCATCCAGGATCAGAAAGCTGAGATTAGCACATTGACCGAGAGATTGCAGAGAGCACAGTGGGTGACAAACTACTTGGAGCAGCGGAACAGACAGCTAGAGGATCAGCAAATGATCATTGACTTGCAGAAGATCCGTGAAGACCGAGAGTTGGCTCGAAAGAGACCCGATGACATGACACCCATTGAGCGGCATATTTGGCTTGAGAGAGTAAACATGCATCTTGAGAAGTTGTTGGTGAAGGAAAATAGGGACAAAGACATGCTCAGACATATGAAGAATCACTATTGGGCCCGTACACACGTCTGCAGAGCCAGGATGAAGATCTTGAAGGCGAGATTGAGGAAAGCACTGAAACGGTGAAAAAGGCCTGATCCGCTTAGAATATTGGCCGAGGCTTCCTTGGCTGAGCATGAGGCATGATGGGGGATATTCACTCCAAATTTCAGCAAATTTGGAGAAGCTTTTGTCATTTTTGAAAATTTTGGTCTCAAAACAGGTTTTTTCGCCCGACGTGTCGCACCACCCGACGTGCGCTTATGATTGAGACACCTTCTGGAGGAAAAATTGATATTTTTGGATTTTTCATGGTAATTTATGCATGCTCAAAAATGGCTGAAGCATTTCATCAAGTTCTGGATGATCAAAAGGGCCAAAAACACCATGAAAATCACCTTTCTGCCACCTTTTGCACCAGCAGGAAGTACTTTTGGGAGATTAAATTTTTGGAGGAGAAAATGATCTCCAAATTGAACAATGCCACTTGGGTTGGATAGAAGACATCTTGGGATTTCCAACGAGCTATCATGAGCTCAATTTGGACTTCGGGAAGTGCTCCAAAAATAGGTCCAAAGTAGCGCGACGCATAGAGGTTTTGAGCGCAGCGCATAGAGGAATTCAGCCTATTTTTCACCTTCCAGCTCATAAATTCGGCCAGTATTGACTAGTTTCACCTCTTGATGTAATTTTTGATCTAGCTTGATGTAATTTGGTAACCATAATGTAATTTTGGCATGTATTTACTTGTTCTAGATGATTCATTCACAAAAAAGTGAAAATCAAGTGAATGGATCAGTTTCCTAGCTTATAGAGGCAAGTTGTTTGGCTGCCTAGATTTTAGCTCTTTGTTTAGAATTGGTTCAAAATGCTCCTAGAAGCATGATATAGACCCCTAGAGGCATGGGAAGGGGCTAGACTTGTCTATTTATTGTATTTTCTGAGACACTTTCAGGGTTGGACTCTTGGGAAAGGTTTGGCACACTATTGTACATATTTTCTGCATTTTTGGCTAAGGAAAGATCAGAGGTTTTGCAGCACCTGTTGGGATTCTTGTGGCTTTTAGTTTTTGATGGTGTTTTCTCTCAATTATTTGTAAGTTATTTAATGTTTAATGTATTCCATTCCCTTATTTTTCTTCTGAAACTAAATGAATGAGTAAATGAGGTAGAATTCATTGATTCCAGTGCTCTGCCTTTAAATTTGTTTAGTTTTATATGTTTTCTCCAGTTTGGAGAGGATCCTTGTTCTCCCTTGCCCTCTTCAGCTCCTTATAATTTTGATCCGTCCATACAAATAATCCAAAGCATCAAGACTACTGCCTACCTTTCCCCAATTCGAATTCTGCGAAGATCTGGTCTCATCCCCTAGCCCAAAAATTGTCTTTCCCATTTTTCAACAAAACCTCCTAAAAATAAAAATCAAACCTTCCTATCTATTTACTAGCCTAAAATCAGTATCCATTATAGGTCATCTCAGCACCTTTGAAGACCTTTTGCCGAGATAGACTCGGAGAGAGCCCTCTCCTGTCCTCGTAGGGCTAGCTACGAGGCGAAGCTTGGTTTGATGTTGCCTTGAGTTTTACCTTATTTCAGCCTAAGGTAGATTCGAGCGCTAACACAAACCAACCAGGATATTTCTCATCCAGATAGCCTCACATGCAGCTTGACTTGCTGCCATGTATTCCGCTTCCGTTGAACTGAGTGCCACGGATCTTTGTTTCCTACTGTACCAAGAAAAAATTATAGATCCGATACTGAAGACCCCTGCTAATGTGCTCTTTCTGTCCGTTGGGCTGCCCACCCAATCTGCATCCGTGAAGCCATGCAACTTCACCTCATCCGTCTGTCTGTACCATAAGCCATACTCAGATGTGCCCTTGAGATATCTCAAGACATGCTTTCCCACCTTCCAAAAGAGCTTGGTAGGCTTAACCATCACTTGACTAAGTTGGTTCACTGCATAGCATATGTCTGGTCTTATATTTACAAAATACATTAGCGAACCCACTAACTGTCAATAGACAGTAGCATCCACTACCTCTCTAGATATAGCGTCCTCTTTCCTCCAGTTTCCTGGAAGAGGAGTATCCATGGGTTTGCAGCCCTCCATGTGAAACTTACCCAATATCTCCCTTGCATACTTGCCTTGAGACACAAAAATTTCACCATCTTACTCCCATATTTCCAATCCAAGGAAATAATGAAGGAGGCCCATATCCTTCATCTCAAACTCCTTTGCAAGGTCCTCCTTGCATGAGTGTATCAGATGCTCATCGCCAGTCATTATTAAATCATCAACATAAAGAATAATGATTAAAAGATTACCCTCCACGACAATATGGTATAGGTTTTCATCCGCCTCACTCTTGGTGAAGCCAAGTTCGGTGAAATAGCTATCGCTCCAAGTGTACCAAGCACAGGGTGCTTGCTTCAACCCATAAAACGATCTTTTGAGTCGCACACATGTGACTCTATGCTGAATATCTCAAATCCTTCAGGTTGCTCAATGTACACTTTTTCCTCAATGATCCCATTAAGGAACATAGTCTTCACATCCATTTGATGAATGTGCCAACCCATCTGCGCTGAGAGAGAAAGGATGGTCCTTTTGGAAGAATACTGTGTGATAGGTGAAAAGGTTTCTTCATAATCAATCCCCTCGATCTGTGAGAAGCCCCAAGCCACAAATCTGGCCTTGTATTTCTCAACACTCCCATTAACAACTTGCTTTACCTTGTAGATCCATTTTGAACCTACCACTAATTTATCAACTGATGTTGGAACAATGTCCCCAAAATTGTTTCTGATAATGGAGTCATACTCCTCCACCATTTCATGTACCCATGTGGGCTCCTACACTGCTTCCTGAAAGGAAGATGGCTCAGTCACAATAAATTTGCTTATGAGAGCCATGTATCGAATGAATCAGTCAGGAGACTGTCTCTATCTACACTGTGAAGTAGGGAATCCTACATTCTGTGCTGCATCAAGCTTCAACCTCTCAGCTTCTATGGTACACCTTCTGCCAGTTCTGATGTTTAGCTCTGTGTGAGTGGACTCCTCCACTCCATGAACCTCCTCCTGTGGCTGATCCATATCTAGAGACTCATCTTTGGGAACCAAAAGTTCCTCCTCTGCATGTAAGTCTAGCTCCCTCTCAAGTGACAACTTCATGGCTTTCTGCTCATTGACTTTTATATCCCGTCGCACCACAGTCATTCGACTGTTTGGAAAATACACAAGATAATTATGGGGTTTTTTTGTGTACCCCACAAATATCCCAACTTCAGCAGTCGGATCCATCTTCTTCCTAACGTTCTTGGTCACATGCACATAAATAGATGAGCCAAAGATCTTAAAGTGAGAAACACCCGGTTTCTTACTAGTAAAAGCTTCTTCAAGTGTACTCATGCCAAGTACTCTATGAGGACAACGAATTTGCACATAAACCACAGTGTTGCATGCTTCTAACCACAAGTGCATTGGTAGGCCTTGATCATTCAATATCGCTCGTGCAACACCCACGATCGTTCTATTCTTCCTCTCCGCAACCCAATTTTGATGTGGGTTATGAGGCGCTATGAGTTCTCTTCGAATTCCTTCTTTGCTATAGAAGACTTTGAATTCGTTCGAGATGTATTCTCCACCATTATCACTCCACAGAGGCTTCACTTTCTTCCCCGAATTTTTCTCAACCAATGCCTTAAACTCACAGAACTTTGAGAATGTTTGATCTTTCTTCTGCATGAAGAGGATCCAACATTTACGAGAAAATCCATAAACAAAAATAACATAAAACTTGTGTTTTGCTGTTGAAGCAACCGAGAATGGTCCACACACGTTTGTGTGAACTATCTCCAAGATCACTGAAGCACGATTCTCCTTTTCATGAAAGGTGGACTTTACATACTTCCCCATGGTGAAACCCTTGCACTGATCTAACTGAGAAAGTGTTCCCATTGGAAGTCCAGTAGATATTTGTTGCATGAATTTCAAAGCTCCATGATGAAGATGGCCCAATCGCCCGTGCCATAATTTGCCCTCATCCCATCTCACCACTTTTTCCACTTTTCCCATCATGGCAACACAACATTCCACCTCTAGCTTGTAGAGAATCTTGACTCGAATCCTTATTCTCTTGGCTTGACCCGTTGTTTTATGTCACAGGAAATATTTTCCATCACTGAAAACAACGTCATAGCCTTTGTCCTCTAGCATCGCAACTGAGACCAAGTTTTTCTTTAGACCTAGAACACACATAACATCTTTCAATAGAAATGGTTTACCTGACTCCCTCTCAAAGGTAATGGTACCAATTTCAGTTGCACTGTATCGTCCATCGTCTCCCATCTCTATATGCATCTGGAGATATTTCTCCTTCAAGTCACTGAAAAGCTTCTTATCTCCCATCATGTGGAAGGAAGCACCACTATCAAGATACCACACTGATCCCATTGCACTTGAAACCAAGCATGAAATCAAAGAGAAATCAAGTTCAAATTTCTAGGCAAGGGCCTCACTAGCTGCAGCTCTAGCAGCCTTCTTCTTCTTCTTTTTCCGTGGGCAGTTAGTGGCGAGATGCCCATGTTCCTGACAGTGAAAACACTTCACCTTGGAAAAATCTAGCTTCTTGCCTTTAGCCTCGGATTTTGAGTGGAATTTCTTCCCCTTCCCTTTACTTGCCTTGGCAGCCAAAGCAAAATCCTCTTCATCATCATGATTTATGAAGAGCCATCTTTGGTGTTCCGCTTGAAATCCTCCTGCACTAGATCCGACCACAGTCGTTCTTAATCCGACAGTTTTTCCTGTCCGTTGACAGAGTCTTGATAATTGTGCCAACTCTTAGGAAGTCCCAAGATAGCCAATCTCACCAAATAATCATTAAAAACCATGATTCCCACACTCCCTAGTTCATCCCAACATTCGACAAACTTTGTGAGATACTTAGGAATATTGTCGCCCTTCTCCATCTTGATCTTTCTGAGTTTATCCTTTAACGCTAATTTCCTATGGTCGCTGCTGCTTTGGAAAAGATCCGTCAAATCCTTCCACATATCATATGGAGTGGCTTTCCCATGAAGGCTTGAGGCAATATGGTCTCACACACCTTCCAACAGAATCCTTCTCCTCTTCGCTACTTTCTTTTGCCATGTGTCAAGTAATGCAACATCCGTCGAAGTGGGCTTATGAACATTACTATCGATGAATTCCTTCAAGACATTATCTTCAAGCACCACCTGAATCCTATCCTTCCATTCAGTGTAGTTCAAGCTACCTTCGAGTGCATACTCTAACTGCAAACCATTAAAAGCCATTTCGATGTTTACTCAACTGTCGCACCAATAAATTATTGCAGCAAATTCGAATTGTTTCCACCAAAAAACTTAGCTACTGCTTCAATATTGCAATCTTCTTTGCTTCGATACCATGTATAAATTTTAATACAATTATATATTGCTTGGATTCTCCTGATCTAACAATTATATGCCACTGTTAAATATAGAATCCTTCTACTGAAATCTTTTCGGAAATTTAATCGCCAATTGCAAACACATGAAGAAAGATCAATCACACATAACACATATGTTTTTATCGGGAAAGCATAAATCTAAAAACCCACTCTCATATATTATGTATATATCATGGATCATGGAACAATCTCATACAAAACTCTAATCCAAGAGTTCTCAATACAATATACAATCATCTCAGACTGTCATAAAAAAATTGGAAAATACATGTGGCAATTTACTACCTCCTGATAGCCTGCCTCCACTGCGCAGTCCCTGCTGATCACAATCCCTGAATGAATGAGATACTGCCTTGCCTTGACTGCACAATCCTCATTGGCATCTCCAATGTGTGTGTGGTTGCATGAATGCACCCACTAATGTCACAACATATAATCAAACTGTCCCTTTCACCTATCTCTCAATTGGGTCTCCACTGGATCTGACATGCATGTAGTTAACAGTGGTAAATATTCATTTGCAAGTGAGATCACTCCATGTGAATTAATTTAATATTTAATTCACTGATCTCTCACTAGTGTATCTTTAGTTGAAACTAGTTACAAGTAGCACAACTGAGTTTAACTCACTTAACTGAGTTAAACTACTTTACAACTCACATAACTACACTTCCAACTCTGTTACAACTTTGTATCACTCAGTTACAACGAAGTCCACTTACATGTCCCACCAACCAACCTTAGAACTCGTAATTACTTCAGTTAACTGGTTTTCCACATCAGTTAACTGAAATCAAGTGCTTCAAGAGAATATATTATTATTTATTGTCCAATTATTATTAAGAGATAATAATAACCGACATGCATTCTATTTTTAGACATATGATCTATAAATAGACTTCACCCATGCATCTAAAAATAGAAACTCATCTATAAATAGAAATTTCTCAACCATATATTAATAGACTCCTGCTATAAATAGAATTTTCTCAACATTCTAAAAATAGACATACACCTAAAACTAGCCTGCGGGCCCCACCTAGTGTAGGTGCTTAATTTTCACTAGGATCATCATCTTGTTGAATATCAACATGATTAACATAGACATAAATTAATAAAAAAGTGTTTTTATCAAACAATGTTTTTTTGTCATTACGCGCTCGGTGCGCTATACTACAATAGCGCACTGGTGCGCTATTTTAAACATGGCACGCCGATTAAAACAAATTGGTCTTTAAAAAAATCATGCAAGGGCTGACATGGATTGGGATCCAACTCTGCAAGTGGTCTCGCAGGTTAAATGTCACATGCCTATATATATAGCAATACAAACGCTATAAATATAAAATGACAAGCCCTAATTGTGAAGTCACATAAACAAGAAGAAGCAAGGGTTTAACGTAAGAATGGATTTTTCTTTAATTTTTTTGTTTTTTTTGTTTTTTGTTTTTTGAAAATGCACAGTAAATTTAAATTTTTTACTATGCATGTATTAAATCCAACAAAAACTGTAAAAAAACAATTATTACAGTAAAATTTAATAATTTTACTATACTACAGGGTTTTTGTGTGAATCACTAAATGTTTCAAATTCTGATTCTCTGAAGAGTGTTGCTATTCGAAAGTATTTTTCTACTCCACAGTGCTCTCGTGCTCTCTCGCTCCAGGTATGTCTTGTGCAAATCCCTCCCTGAATTTTTTTGCAAAAATGATGAAATAATGAATAGATTTTACTATTTCAAGAACTTTATTATGAAATTAGATTTCCAAAAATAATTTGCCACCCATTTTTCAATTTACTACTTTTTTTGACTTAAAAAAAATAAAGTTGCGCTTTTTTTTATTTCCGTATATTTGGTGCGTTTGTTAACTAACTGCACCGGTGCATCAATTAATAACACCGCACCGATGCACAATAACTAAAACACACTGGTGTGGTTAACTGTAGATTAGCACCGATAACAATAAGTCCATTTTTAAGGCACCGAAGTTACTTTTAGGCATGTACACCAAAATTTATTGTTGATTTTTCTCAAATGCAGGGAGAAAATCTCATAATTATATCAAATGGACAATTCTTCAAAATCCATCTCGTTCCATAATATTTCTCAAAGTCCATCGCAGAATTCTCCATATCCATCTCAAGGCATAATATTTACTTCAGATTTTATTTATATTTTCATTATCTAATTTTTTTTTTTTTTTTTTTTTATCCATGTCAATCAACTGAATACAATTAATGTATATAAATTTTTAGGTTCATGCGGATTTAGAATCGACTTTGGATGCACAAAATATTCAAACAAATCCAAAACGTCGTAAGCTCTTATCAGGAGCAGCATACCGCGAGGCGCATTTGGTAGATGAAAATGGATAACTGCTTCACCCTGTCAATTGTAACATTGAATATTCTAGCCACAATCCTAGGATAATTATGGTAATAATAATTGTTTGGTAAATTAATGTAATTATTTCAATGTCAAACCAATTAATCATGCATTGTCGATGTGATTACTAATTGATATCATCAATTTTGTACTAATCATGTTCAAATATATTTTTTGAAATTATTAGGATTCTAGTGATGATGAGCGACCTACCTACCATCTTCTGTTGCACCCCACGACAATGTCAAATCGAGAGAAGGATGAATTAAGAGAAAACTTGGAGAGGAACGATACCAAAAATGGTTGAATCAACCACCTATTCAATTCCCACTACGTCCAGATTCACCAATTAGGAATGACTACAACAATAGTAGTTCTTCACAAGCTGGCAATGGAGGCAATAAAATAGAGGTTGATATGGATGATTAATTAAGGGATATGACTACCATGGAGACAATGTTGTTAGATGCATTCCAGAACGATGATCAACTAGGGGATGATGCTCATATCACTGATACTTTTTTCGAAAGCCTTAAATTTGTTTCCACCACCCCTCTCTTTGGACCTGAAAGTTAGTCAAAGTCTACCCAGTTAGGGACAACGATGTTATTGTATAACTTGAAAGAAAATTTTGGCCTGTCGAATGCATGTTTCTCGGAAATTTTGAGGTAATTAAACATCAAGTACTCCCTTATGTTTTGAGAAATATAATCACACAATGAAAATTACAAATGGTAAATTTTATGAACGTTAATAATTATATCGGCATTAATGTAAATTTAATATTTTCCATGACCAACTACAGGTTATTCAAAGATAAGGTTCTTCCGAGTGATAATGTCTTTCCTGATAGCTGCGAAGAGACAAATAAATTATTGAAAATGTTGGGTGTTGAGTACATATTATATCATGCATGTCCAAATGATTGTATTCTATATAGAGGAGAATGTGAAGACAAAGAGATATGTCCGAAATGTGGGCATGCCATGTATGATAAATAAAAAAATAAGGGTAAATCATGTGGTCCTCCTTTTAAGATATTGATGCACATGCCTATAATCCCAAGGATTCAAAGGCTCTTTCATTCAAAGATTTAGCTATGTTGTAGGGATGACATGCATCATATAGAAGTGAGTTGGGAGTTATGAGAATCACAATGCCATGAAGCATATAAAGGATACATGGCCCGAAAAATTCAAGGATGAAGTATGAAGTCTACGACTCAGCATAGCCATGGATGGCGTCAACCCATATTCCCTCCAGAACACCAACTATTCTGTTTGGTCTGTAGTAGTGATCAATAAAAATATCCACCCATGGTTGTCCTGAAGAATGAACATCTTATGTTGGCTCTCATAGTCCCTGGTAGAAGACATGTGAAGAATATGGATGTCTACTTACAACCACCGGTAGATTCATTGAAGGAATTATGGGATGGGATAAATGTATACGATGTATCAAGACCCATCGCAGTAGAGAGGATTTTTACGTTGTATGACATATGTGCTTACACGACACATGATTATCCAGGCTTAGGATTTAGCTCTAGTAAATTACATGTTTATTGATTTGTTTATACACGTAATAATATTCTTTCGCATATTAGTTATTTAATTCATTGGAATTTCTCTGATCTTCATGATATTATTTAATGTGCCATGCATATTTTATACAATAATTTCATAAGTCTTGTAACAAAAGGGTATTTTGGATGTAAATGTTGTGGACCTTATCTGAAAGCTAGATGGTCCAATGACCTATAAAATCCAGTGTATGATTGCTCTAGGGAATTCCTCCCTGAAGAACACCCTTACAGAAGAGAAACATCCGCTTTCAATGGTAAACAAGAGAGAACCCAAAGGCCTCCAATAATGACACCAGCTGAATGGCTTAGATAATATGAGAGAGAGAAGGAGAAGGAGTTCGTAGAAATGTTTGATTCAAATGGGAAGACTATGTTCGATAATCCATAATTTTTTGACACCTATGTTGAGAAGTTTTCCATTGGGATGAAAAGGAAATCTATCTTTTATAACCTTCCATATTGGGAGCATATTAAGATTACCCACTTATTAGATCCCATGCATATATTTAAAAATGATTCATCTTCTTTATGGAAGCACATATCATCAAAACAAAGTGACACATTAGCTGTTAGGAAATATCTTATTACTTCAAAAACTAAAAAGAAAAATTTCCCAAGATGATTAGAAAGTATAGGATCAGAGGCCACTGGCCCCTCTAATTGGTATTTCAAAAAAGGTGATGTCCCATGGATTTAAAAAAAATATGATCATTCTTTGGCAAAGGAAGTTGTAATGGGTGTGAGGGTGCCATATTCATATGGGTCTTCACTACGATGCTGCTTCACTGTAGATGACCATTTTTTAGGGTTGAAATCGCAAGACAATTTGAATCTTCTGAGAGTACGTATAATGTCAAAATCATGATTTTATTATATTTTATATTAATAAATTTTATCCCATGCAGGGATCATAAAACATAACTAATTTTCTATATTATTTCATGTGTTTATAATTTTGTAATGTCATTATCCTTTGTTCGTGCATTGGTGTGTGAAACATGACTTCCCCTAAGACCTAGGACATGCCATATCTAAATTATCTATATTTTTATGTTGGATCATGTCAAAGGAGATTCATGTGGCTAACATTCCATAGTGGCATCAAGAGATAGTTGAGATTGTTTGTATGTTTGAGAAGGAAATGCCGACAAGTTTCATGGACTTGTAGGTTCATCTTCTAATCCACCTAGTAGATGAGGTTGAATCAGTTGGGGTGGTTTCTTGTCATTGGATGTTATTCTTAGAGAGGTACATGAATAAATTGAAAGGTTTTGTTTGACAAAGGGAAAAACCTTGGAGGGGTATATGATAGAGGGGTACATATCGTATGAGTCTTTCTATTATGCCAATGAGTACATCAAGTAGATCAACAACAGACAAGGTGCGGTGATTTGGGACGATGAAAGGGATGAAGACAAAAGAGAAGGGGAGCTACTCCAAATGAATGAAAAAAGGCGCTTGATAAAGAGTAAGCGACTTATAATTTTTCAAATTTACACAAAGTAAATATTCATGTTGAACTTTTATATAATGTATGTTGAACTTTGAACAAAGTAAATGTATTTTATTTCATCAACAAATGAATTAATTGAAGTAATCAATAAATTCGTTTTTTATATTCCGAAGTGATACAACCGTGGGTCACATTGTACCAAAAAAAGAGGATGAAATGGGATAGTGACAGGAAAGAAGTTAGATGTTTGAATGGTAGAAGTGTGCTTTATCTTGATAATTTAAAAGAAAATATGCCAATTATATGCCCCAATAGTTGGGTTGCTGACCAAGTCAAAGAGAAATATGGTGCAACCGGTTGTTACCCGCATGCTGAAGAGGATGCGCTAAACGTAGGGATTGGGTGCACCCACTCAGTAATAATCTATTTATGTACATTTTAAAATTAATAATGCACCTTTGAAATGTAACATCTATATTTCATATCTTAACAGTTGGTTATTATAAGACACATGACACTATGATTTTTTAAACTTTTTTATAGGTGAATTTGTTCCCTTTTATGTGGGCATATGGACACCATTTTCGCATAGAAAATGTCGATGATGGACACATGACACAAGCCTATGGAGTGGAATTCGAGTTCGATCAATCTAGTTGAGCTAGCCACCGTGATCAAAACCTAGTACAATGGACGTTAGGCTATGTCGGAATGATACAAGAGATCATTGAAGTGGATTTCTCTTTTTTTCAATATATTATTTTTAGGTGCAAATGGTGGGACACCTTTGATTGGAATAATGTAAAGGAAGATCGCCATAGTAGGCTGATATGTATCAACTCTAGAAATATGTGGGATGAAGCTAAGGAGCCCTGTGTTTTCCCCAAACACTGCAACTAGGTGTTTTTTTACCCATATGTGTTGGATAGGGATTGGTTGTTTGTATGGAGACATGACCCTAAATCAACAAATATTTTTGAGAACAATAATTTTATCATGCCAAGCGAGCTGGAAGATAATGAGGGTGATCATGAGAACTAGGAGTGATATGGTACATGTGTTATTTCATCATTTATACTTTTTAAGATGGGTTTTTATAAAGAAGAGGACTTAACCTTATAACTAAGAGTTTTTTTTTTTTGAAACATTATAATATGCCATTTTGAATTAATGGGGTGTGCATTGTGTTAATTTTAAAATCATTTCACTTGATAATTTGCAATTATGTTTATCTTGAAACAAATGGTGCACTGTATCAAGTTATTTATTTTTATAATGTCAATTCCTAAAATAATACATCTACTTGATTGCTTTAAATGTGTGTGAATGATATCTTCAAAATGTATACTATTATTTTTGGTATGTAAGATCATAATAAAATAATGATAATTCTAAACATAAATTTATTTGCGTTATTTACTTTATTATGTTACTAAAATTCATATTATTCTAGATTTATTATTTTACAATTATTTATATTCATACAAATTTACAATTTTAAAATTATGGTAATTTAACAATATTTACGGTATGCATTTTACTTACGGTAGTTATGGTTCAAAATTGACAATTAATTTACAATTTTACAAATTTTAATAAATTTGAATGATGACAATACATACAATTACAGTTACAATTTTACAATTTCACAATACAATTACACTTTTACAATTTTACATACAATTACAATTAAAATTACAATTACAATCATTTCACAATACAATTACAATTGCAATTACAATTTTACAAATATTTTACATACAATTAGAATTAGAATTAGAATTATAATTTTACAATTTCACATACAATTACAATTAAAATTAGAATTAGAATTAGAATAAATTACAATTTTATAATTTCACATATAATTACAATTTTATAATTTTACATACAATTACAATTAAAATTACAATTACAATCACGATGCATAAAATTACAATTATAGTTTTAGAATTTTGCAAATTTACAAATTTACAAATTTTACAATTTTAATAAAATTGAATCATGACATGAATATATACAATTACTATAGTGTCCCTTATTGGTGGGATAGCTTTGATAACACTTAGAGATGGTGATTTTGATATAATGATATGATATTATGCATGACAGACTTATGTATATTCTTATATGCTATAGACCTAGTTTGGGTCACTTGGTTGTTGTGTGCTTATGATAATATCTATGGTTGTGTGTATAAGAATTGATTTTGGTTAAGATCATATTAGCAATGTTTTCTCTTTTGGTATCCTATTTTGGACATAGGTGTATGCCATGAATGGTGATTCAAGATTGAGACACAGATCCATGGATGATCATGGTTATGTGGAACATATGGTTAATTATGATTTATGGATGATACATGATTTGTATGATTATATGTGCACAATCTCGTACTAAGCATTATGTGGCAGGGGACTTGGTCATTGCCAACAAGGATGCTCAAGTTATAAATGACCGTGGAAGTCATTTCTCTAAAACCAAAATGACCGTGGAAGTCATGCATAATATTTGGTAAAATGTGAATAAGTTAATTATGAAATTCATTTGATTCATTTGATCTATGAGATTGTGATGTGTGCAGGTCTTGGAAGAAGACCTTACCAATGAACCATCAGATGGGTATGAGCTCACAATCAGTACCTTAAGATGAAGCACAAAGTTTCAAAGCAGAGTAGATGAGAATCCATGGAAATTAGGGTGCGAAGTCCTAAATACATGAAATATAAAGACATGGAGTCTTGGATATATAATAAAAGGATTAGGGCACAGAGTCCTAAATCCAAGAAATATAAAGACATGGAGTCTTGAATATATAATGAAATTTTTGGGGCGCGGAGTCCTGAATATTTAAAAATATCAAGGTGTGGAATCTTGTATCTTTAGAGTAGATCAGGGTGCAGAGTCCTCAATATACTAAGTCACAAAGATGCATACAATAGGGGTGTGGAATCCCTATTATCCGAAAGAAAAATACCACTCATGGACAGCTCATAGATGAATTTCCTTAAATAAAATCTCATTCCTAACAATTTTGGAGTGACTTTCTAAAAATAGAAAGTCATGTCTACCATTTCAAGTATGACTTTCCAAAAATAGTAAATCACCTCCAATCAATGGGTAATCAAGTATACTTGAAGGAAAATAACTTAACTTATGATTAATCAATCATAATAGTTCAATCTCAACTTAATCCTCAATATTATTAATATTATTAATATTATTACTATATTTTATGAGACTATGATATTATTATTAAAAGGGAATTATATCTCCTCAATCACTTCACACCTCTCTCCTTGATGATTATCATGGCTCTATGTAACTTTCTCTCTCTTTTAATAATACATTACACTATTTTATGCACTCATCAAAGAATGGCATATTCCTCTTACACTCATTAAATACATGTCATAAAATATTCCTCTTACACTCTCTTTAATGCATATGTTACACTCTCCTTAATTAAGGCATGCATACCTCTCCTTAATGGAATGAGTTACACTCATCTAAATGGAATACAAGACATGCATATTACTCCTCCTTTATGAGGAATTTGTTGCTCCTCCTATATATGTGTCTCATATATTTTCACTTGGGGGAGGTGCATTGTGGTACCAAGAGTTGGAGAGATTTGAAAAATATGAGAGGGAGAGACTTGGAGAGTAGTCAATTTCTTTTGAAATGAATTTGAAATTCCTAAACTAAATTACTAAGTATCTCTACATGGTAGAGCTGACCATGAGTGGTATTAAGAGGAAGTGAAACTTACCTTCCTAAAATTTCCTTGTATATCTCTCTACTTCTATATTTTGGTATTGCTTGTGAGCTCTTACAACCGGGGGGTTCCAGGGGGAGAAGTTCTCCTTGGATATGGTTGGGTGGAAAACCGGATGGTTCAAATGAGTTGGTTCAGGGATCAAAGGTGGATCATATTCTCAACGACTGGAGCTGAATATCTCTTCAGGTATAATTTCCATTGTCATAAAATTATAGTATAGCTTTAGCATAAAATAAAAAGTAGACATTTAAATTGTTTTAAGCATCTAATTTTGGTTTAGGCTTATGTTATCTAGAATATTATTAACTAGTTAAAAATGAAGACCAGATCAATCTATATGTATGGATGTTTAGATCTCAATATTGGAGTTATTGTTGGTGTAGTTTATGGTACTAATCTTGGTATTGTAGCATTTGAGAAAGAAAAGAAAAATATTGTTGAAGGTAATTGCAATAAATAAATTCCAAAGGACTTGGGTAAGTATTTCATGATTTATGGTTTTGTTTCAAGTAATTAGATGCATGTTTTAGAAATGGTTTTAGGATAGTTTGCAAAGTGCTTGACAAAATTTGTGAATGAGTAATGTTATCAATTTATTTATGCATGAATAACTGCTAACTTGCAGCTTACATCAGAAGTAAAAAAATGGACATGTAACCCCTGAATTACATAATCAACCCTTAAAATAAAATGCAAAAATAATGGCAACTAAAATATGGTTTGGAAGATCAAATGCTTGAGGTAAGTTTGAGATAAATTCTAGTTATGGCTTATGTTTCATATTCTTATCAATAATTCAATGTTTTTTTATTCAAGTTGTTGTAATAGTACTATTAGAATTTTGACAGAAAGCCTTAATGGCTGTAGCATTCAGAGCTGCCATGTGTTTGTCAAATTGTAGCAATTGGTGCAATAAGCTTGTCAAATCATGTCAAATGAATTAGCTTGTGGGTGGTAAAATGTTTCAAGAACTTATATGGTGGATTTAGAAATGTGTTAATTCAATGAGAATATATTAGTAGCATAACTCTGGGTTGTTTTTTCCTCATGTAGAGTTGTAGTTGTAAGTTTTCATTCCATATGTTTGACAAAAGTCATAAATGAAACATTTAGGCTATAAATTTTTGTTGTTTTCAAGAATCACATTACTAGGTGTTTTAAATTCGATTCAGCCCAACATCAGGGGGTATCCATGCCTATTGGACCTGTAACCCCTGATTTGATTCCAAAAGAATACTTTTCAAAACCCAGATCGGAAATCTGGGCGATTTTGCAGTTTGCTGCTATGAGTTATGTGCGCCTGTTGTTAAGTCTTTGGTGAAAGAATAAGATTATTTAGTCCCTGTTTTAAGATGCCAACATTTGAAGTTTCAATTTCTGAACTTTATGAGATAAATGTATTGAAGAATAATCTTAAATTAATTGTTGCCAAGTGTTTAAAAAAAAATGCCTCAATGAACTATAGACTGCATGTCTGTAAAGTGTTTGTCAAAAGTCTTGAATGGTTGTAGCCTTTGTAAATATAAATTGTTAGTGTAAAAGTCTTAGTTACTGTTGTTTTTATGTTACTATAAATTATAAATAAACTATTTAATGGGTGTAGCTTCCTATGTCTGCAAGTTTTGGTATGAATGTGAAAATGAATTTAATAATTTGTTGAAGTATGATTACAGAATAAGACATTTGTTTCTTATTATCTAAAGTTTTCATAAATAAAGAAAAAAAGGCTTATTGTTGGAAACAATTTTACAGTGACTAATTCTTTAGTATTTTGTGCAAATGAGTATTAGTGATTAATGTGACCTCTGCTTCTCTATATTATTGATGGTGGGTAAGGTGGGACCTTACAATTACAATTTTACAATTTCACAATACAATTACGTAAGATTACAATTATAATTTTACAAATATTTTACATACAATTACAATTAAAATTACAATTACAATTTTACATACAATTAAAATTAAAATTCCAATTAAAATCATGACATAATATTTAATAAATATCATGATTTAATATTAAAAATAAGCATCACGATCATTATAACCATCGTACAAATATCATATTCAACTAAAATACACATTCAAATTCGCTAACATCATCTAATCATCGTGATCATGATCATCTAAAAAAATACAAACATTGTATAACATCATCACAACACAAAGATCAAATATACATCTCATGTCAAATAATTTATATCACATACACATCTATCTGCAAACACATTAAATGAACATATCCAACATGACCTAACAATATACACATCATGATGAACACCAACATGTAAATTAAGTACATCAACATGAACATAAAATACATAGACCATATATATATATAAATGTATAATGTTAAAAATATACAACTGTTATATAACTACGTATAAATGTCAAATATTTGGTGGTACATCAATACTAGTACTAGTCAAGGCCTACTTAATTGATGGTGTAGCCTCATGCTCAGATAGATGATGGGCTTGCTTCAGAGGTTCATTCTGATCAATCGTTGGTGCAGTCTGCTCAGGAACTTCCTACTAATGACTCGTCAATGGTGCAACTTGCTCAATGGATAGTGCGGCATGCTCAGATGGACCTGCCTTCTCTGATGGACCTCCCTGCTCAAGACTAGGTGTCTACTGAGATGGTGTAGACTAATCATATGATGCCTACTGATTAGGACTAGATGTTGGTTGCTCAACATGATCTCCAATGCGAGGTGAAGGAGGCGGAGGTGGAGTAATAGAATGATGATCACTCCCCTCATGATCATGATCATAAGATGAGGCACTGCTCTATCATGCATCTCCACGATGCCTACCCCTCCTAGTCCATGCCAGTGCTCTAGAAGATCCAATGATATGATGCATGAGGGTCATCATATCGTGGGGCATGCCTCTCCAGAGCTGTGTGAGCCTACGATCAACTTGGATCTCTTTGATCGTAGCCGAGCGGACTCCCTCATCAACTAGGAGTCGACAGAGTTGTTCGCTTAAATCCATCTTGAATCGGGTGTCTAACCTATGCCTCACCCCCGCAGGTATCTGCACCCGATGAGGATTAGGTCTGTCACCTTGATCCTCCGCCTCTTCCATCTCCTTGTCAACATCTACACCTGGATCATTCGGTGGGGGTGGAATCATGTCCCCAACGAATGTCCCAATATCTGCAAAATATATGGTACACAACAATAATTAGACATTTTCATTAAACAATTTAATAAAACAAGTTAAAGAACATGTTATAATAAATTTGATAATTCTAATTAATTAATTAAGACAATAAAATGAAACTATATTAATCTAAATAAAACACTAATATTACCTCTCGCATCTGACGGCTCATCTTGTGTGAAGAGGATGTTGGTACACCCTCACCAATCCAAACTGGTGTACGGACATGGCACTTGAAAAAATGAGTGATCATCAACACTGGATAGCAACTCCAGTGCATCAGGAGATATCATGGCGGGAAAGTTAGACTGACCCCTCTTGGGCATCATCTGGCCCCACATCTGCATCCGTACATGCAACATCAACTTACGAGGCTTTCGAACAAAAGTAGACCTCGTCTCAGGAAACCTCTAAAAAAATAAACAAAATAACTCTGAAGAAAAAGGGAAGGTAAGCCTCCCGCGTGCCTGCGAACGACATCTATATAATGCTGTACAAAACTACCGCAAAAAAATTGTAGAACGTATTACAAGTCATGGCGCCTGGAATAAAGAATCAACATAAAATAAAAGTAGGAAAATAATGCATTTCCCGTCACTAGTATAGTGTGCAATGGTCGTTAGTAGTAGTGAGAGGTACCTCACCTCCTCTGCACCAAACGAAGAAATATGTAACTGACCATCGGACACCTGAAAATTTGCAGGAGAAAGTATATTGTCCCTAATGTATCTCTTGGAGTACGCCAAATGACTCCTTGTTGCATAGTCGACATGGACATCTGGGAACTAGGGAAAATCCCGCCCTATCCTAGATAGGCCAATAATAAAATATATGTCCTCCTCAGTGGGCATGAACCACTATCCAAGACTGACCTGGAAATCCTATCGGTGGACATCCCACTTGAAGATTCGCTGTCCCAATAACCCACTATGGCCCTTCAGGGATGTAGCCTCCTTGTAGAACTTGAGGAGGCCTACCTCCCTTAGGAGAAATTGGGTGGTTTCCATAATAGGGTGAGGGTACAAAAGTCTATCGCTCTCTCGTGCCTCCCACAACTTAATCACGCTATACTGGTCCTCCATATGTTGTTGTTCTTCCCTTTGTTCTCTCTGTTGACATCGCTAAATGATTCACATATTAAATAATTTTTTTTATTAAATGAGAAATGTATGTATATATATATATATATTGAAAAAAAAACAGTTTATGCGCCCAAAAAAATAGTCACGCACCGGTACCAGTGTGTACTTTTTTATCGCACACCGTGTTCGGTGCACACAGAAAGTGTTCGCGCACCGCCAAAGATGGAAATAATTTTCTGTGGTGCGTTGATGAAACTATCTACCCCAGGGTGGATAGTTTGGTCAACACACCACCCAATAACAATACATGGTCAACGGTGTGGTCTTGTAAACAATCACACCGTTGACCATGTACTGTTGCTGGGTAGGCAGTGCACTAACCTAACTATTCGCCCCGGGGAAGATAATTTGGTCAATGCATTTCCCAACAACACTACATGGTCAATGACGCGGTCTTGTAAATGAACACACCTTTGACTATGTAATGTTGTCAGGCGGGTAGTGCGCTGACCTAACTATTTTCCTGAGGGCGGTGAGTTTGGTCAATGCACTTCCCTCTCGACACTAGTACATGGTCAATGGTGCAGTTTCTTAAACAACCACACTGCCATGTTATTTTTTAAATTAGTCATGGTGCACATTTTTTCGGTACCACACAAGAACCTGGTTCTGTTTCCGTTAACACCATTCATGGCGCAGCCTGTAAATTTATAGGCAACACCGCGAATGGTGCGAGACAGACGGCTCGAGCACATCGCGTGAATTTAAAAATAAAAAATAAAAAAATGGTTAATTTTAAGTTTTTTTCAAAATCTAATCCAGTAAAACATTTAGTTATTGAGAAACAAGTAGAATACCTATACATTTGCACGTCAAGGAGGCGTATTTGCTGAGGAATTGAAGAAACCAATTTTTCCCACCATTTTAAAAAATTTGAACTCCAGAAGGTGGGCAATGGACGACAGTAATGTGTGCAATGGAAGCACTGATGGTAGGGCGCCTCACACAAGAAAAAATCACACTGTTGCTTGAGAGGTCTGGAGCACCGAAGAAGTAAAAATGACATTTTTTATGGCAGGAATTTTTTATTATTTAACCCTGTTTCGGTGCGCGGGTTTCTGAGACGCATCAGGCGGTATTATCAATGGCACACCACACGTCGTTACGGTGTGCTGGATTACAAAGACGCATCGAGTCTGTTTATATGTAGAGCACCAGTGCACTATACTACTTAGATGCACCGAGCGGGTTTGTACAGAGAGCACGGTGTCTCGGTGTGCCAATTTTTAGTACGCATCGGTGCGGTTTATGACGAGAAATGCACCACAAAAAAACTTCCGCAAAAACCTCCACCGACCAAACTCCTCTCGAGACCTCTGCTACAAACAAATATCTGGGATATTTTTATAAGGGGTTCCTCAAAAACATCCGCTAGAGGGTCTTTTCGTTGTAGTGTGGATTGGGTTTTATGAATGCTTCAACTTGTATATATATGTATTGTAACATTGAAAGGAATATAATGAAAAATCAATCTAGTAGTCTCAGTTTTGGGATCCAGGGGAATATCTCTGTGTATTTGTTTTATGTTCTCGCCATTGTATATTTTCTATTTTAAGGATTCGTTTGTAGGTAATTTCTGTACATGGTTAAAACCTACATAAAGCACCATGATAATTTTAAATAATAAAAAAAAACATGGTGATTTTGGATATAAGTCGCCTTAGTGCACTTCGCGAAACACACTAGAGGAGGGTTAAATAAAAAAACCGTCCGGACTGTAATTTTCATCTTTACCATATACAATGTGGGAGAGATATGAAGCACTGGTTCCAATATTGCCATGTGCGAGTGCCCTAATGTTGGTGCTTCTATTTCTCACCACCTTTCAGTATCGTGCTCATTGTTTGAGTTTCCATTTTTTTCAAATGGTGTGAAAATTTATTTTTCTCCATTACGTATAAAAAATGCCTCCCTAATGATGAAATGTCTAGGAAATATCTATGTTTATTTCCGTTTTAAGTTTTTAGTATATTATAATTGAAATTTAGGTTAAATTTCCCATTGTTTTTGCAAAAAAGGAAAAATTCGATGTGCGATGCACTCGATATGTTTGGCTCGCACCAAGAGCGGTGTGCCCTATAAGTTTCCAGTGTGCACCATGTTTTGGTGCATGAAAATAACACATCATCATTGTGGTTTTGTGTTTTGTAAATATAAATGCACTGGAAAAGATGCGATAGATTGTGTGTCGATGCGTCACTCACGGTGCGTTTATATTTAGCAAACACACCACGATTAAATATTTAAAAATATTCCTATAGCTTGGTGTGTTCGATGACTTGAACGTACGATACCAGTGGCAAAAGGTTAAATGTGTGAATTAGTGCACAATTATGCCACAATGCTATGAAAATTTAAATTTATGAAACACCCGCGGTGCATCATATTTATGTGTACAACGTTACTGGTGCGGTTAAAGTTGAAAGTGGACCGACTCTGGTGCATGAATTTATTTTGAGCACATTGATATATATATTTTTAGATTGAAAGTTATGTTTCCATAGTTATAAATACATATTTAAATTAATAAAAAATATTGTATTTTACCTATGAGGCTGATGTATTTTATATGTCAATCATGTAGCAGAGATGTCAACAGAGGGAGCAAAAACAAGAGCAAGAGCAATGGGTGGACCCATACAATATGGTATGACCATGGAAAGACAGAGAGAGGGAGAGGGATTCATACCCTCACCATATTACTGCAGTGACCCGAGTGCTCTTGAGGAATGTAGGCCTACTCAAGTACTATGAGGAGGGTACATCCATGGAAGCGTACTCGGTCTTATTGGCACTTTTTATTCGTCAATGGAATTTTCAGTAGTAGGATTTCTATGTTAGTCCTGAGTTGTGGTATAGGACCACTAAGTAGGAAATATACTTTATCACTGGCCTATCTAGGAGAGGGTATGATTTTCTCCAGTTCCATGATGTCCCCCATCATGTTGAACCTAAGAGTCAGTTTGCATACACTCAAAGATATGTCAGGCCTCATGCAGTCTATTGGAATCAAGATTGCCGTTAGACCAAACCCTGCAGGCGTTAGTCTTCGCTACAATCACTAGAGTTAGGATCCTCGAGAGGCGGTTAATCCATGTTGCGAAACACACGGGGAGTGTTGAAACCAATTTCCAACAATCTCCTCCCCAACGCGAGTCTGGTGAGTTTAAAACTCAAGACCTGTCACTTTGATACCACTTGTTGGAATCAGGATTGTTGTTAGACCAAAACCCACAGGCGTTAGTCTCTGCTACAATCGCCAAAGTTAGGATCCATGAGAGGCGGTTAGTCCATGTCGCGAAACACACAGGGAGCATTGAACCCAATGTCTAACACAGTCCATCCATTAGATTTTCAAGTCTATAGTGGAAAAATACGAATTTCTTCTTTTACTACAGAGGAGGCTAGGAGCCTCTCATTATTAGTCATCACCACTGCACATTCTTGTGGTGACGGGAAACACATTAGTTGCCCTATTTTGTATTATGTTGATTATTTTATTCATGTGCCATGTTGCATTAGATGGTATGCCATTTTTTTGAGGCATTTTTTCATGACTTTAGATAGATGTCATGCGTTTTTGAGACAGGGGAGGGATACCTTCCCTTTTGTTTCTTAGATTTTTTTTTTATTTTTTTGATAGGTTTCGGGAGTTGAGGCCTACATTTGATAGTCACATTCCTAGGCCAATAACTAAGGCTTGGATGCACATGTGTGGGAAGATGATGCTCAAGAGGGGCATGATAGAGTTTCCGACTAGGATTTCAGACAAGGAATTGAGCTACTGGTTAGTGTGGATGACGATGCATTTTTCATGTTGGTGTATATTTATGCGGGAATTGATTGAAGAGGGTGTCCCAACATCTTCTTCATAAGGGTTGAGCCTCAAGATGATAGATGGAGTGTTAGTATTTTATTTAAATTAAACTAGTTTCATTTTCTTGTTTTAATGAATTAGAATAAAATTTATTCTAGCACGTTATTTAACTTGTTTTATTAAATTATTTAATGTAATTGTCTAATTATTTTTTTGTACTATATATTTTATAGACATCAACTCATATGATGGGGACATGCCTCCTCCCCCACCACTAAATGAAAGAGATGAGGATATGGGTGAGGCCCAAGAGGGTGAGGGCAAGGCAGATCCTCCGGGGGGCATAGGTGTCCGGGGTCAGAGGATTGCTATGCGATTTCAGATGGAATACTGTGATAGATTAGCCAGAGTTTTGGTTCGACAGGGAGTCCGCCCTGCGAGGCCTTGAGATATCAGTACAGATCAAATGTTTGTGGATCTCTATAAGATCTTCTACAGGATTGATGTCTCCTATGTGACATGTCATTGAAGATAGTACTTTACTAGAAGCGATGAGGGATGCAAGGCATCATGCAACATCACATCCATCAGATGAGGGTGGTCATGATGATGATGAGGTTGGTGACGATGAGGGTGATGATCATGATCATGATGATGAGGATGGTGATGGTGATGCTTCTAGTGGTGCCACCCCATCAGATCATGTTCGTTAGGGTGTCAGTGATCCTTCTGGTAGTACACCTTTTCGTTAGTTTCCTGATGATGTCAAGTTTAGAGCTAGAGTATGTGTTGTATGTTTATCATGACAGAGAAAACCGACCACCTTCTCTTGCAGACCAACCACACACTTCTACTATAGAGCAAGCACCTCTTAGTCCTCCACCTCAGCTAAGCTCAATAGACCTACTTGATCAGGCAGTAGTTGACCATCCATCATCTTCTACTGCAGACTAGGTTGCAAGCACTACTTTTTTAGTTGTATTGAATATTTGATTGCACTTATTTGACTTCATGATGTAGTTATTTGATTTCTTTGTGTGTGTGTGTGTATAGTGAATTTTTTTTGTTCATGTTTATGTACTTAATTTATATGTTGGTGTTGATGTGTATATTGTTAGGTCATGTTAGATATGTTCATTTAATGTTCTTGCAGATAGATGTGTACGTGATAACAATTATTTGACATGAAATTTATATTACTTTGAGGATGTGTGTGGTGATGATGTTAGATTACAATATTTGTGTTTTGTTAGATTTGATCACGATGATGATTCCATGTTAGATTATTAGATTTGTGTGCTAGCTAATGACATTTATATGTGCTACTTAAAGTGTATATAATTAGATGATGGTAGTGAATGCAAATGTGTATCTTAGATGATATTTATGTTTGTTAGATAATTATCATGTTTATTTTTATGAAATAATTTTTATTATAAATTATGTATTGGTGAATTTATATCAAAATTTTATATATGAAATTGCGTGTAATAAAACTTAATTTAAAAAAAAATGCAAATATTTTTTTTTATAAATTACAAAGTTTAGTATGGTTGAAACTATGATTGTAAAGTTACAATAAATATTTTTATATTTCTTAGATAGTTCATTGATATTCAATCTAACTCAATTAGTAAAATATTTCAATATTTACAATGATAAAATAATTAAAGGTAAAATAATTTAGTTAGTTCTTAAAAAGACAAAAATGTGTAACTCATTCAATTTTTAATATAAAATGTTATTAATAATAAATTATTCAAAAATAAAATTTAACTAATTCAATATTATTTTATAAAATTGAATCTATTGTTAAATTTTAAAAACTCAAGTCAAATTTTTTACAGCCTGCAACCTAGATCTATATTAACTCTGGATCTACCAAGTGCCCAGAGGGATCAAATCTCTTGAGATGCAAACATATTTTTGAGTGAAAAGATATTTGTTCCCTCTAAGCTCTTGGTAGATCTAAGCAGCTAGTATATTAATATATATGTAGTTGACATTGAAATATTTTATTTACAATTCACGTTCTCCATATTAAAATGTTAAAATATGCCCCCCTCATATTTTTTTCCTATATTATACATTTAATTATTTTTATTATTAATATTTTCTAAAATATTACATATCAATACATATTGAACTTTGAAATTTTTACAAAAATCCCTCATACTTTGAATTAGAAAGCAACTATTAATGGAATAAGAATTCTCTCAATTTTTCTCACTAAAGCGAAAATATAAGAAAAATTTCAATTTAAATTATTTTATTTTTCTCTATATAAAGTATCTATAAAATTGTGTTATTTAATATGGACATTGAAATATTTTAGTTATGGTTAGTAATTTTTTTTTTGTTATATATATATATAATTTTTTTTTTATTATAAATATCACATGTAAATGGAACATAGAATGAATTACACATAATGCAATATCAATAATACTATTTATTGTCATGTGAAAAATTTACATTTTTTCCTTGTAGTAAAAAGTTCTTCCTCATAATAAAATATATTTTTTAAACTTTTGGTTACATTATATCTCTATATAAAGTTATATAATATTAAGGTGTAAATTAAACTATTGTAATTATGGTCGAATTAATTTCTTTTCTTATTACTATCTTTAATTTGTTAATTTTAATTATTATTTTACTATTTTTAAATGTAACGTTATGTGACAACATCTCTCCCATACTGAGGTGTAGAGCACCTCTGAGCACAATTGATTTAGATTTAATACAACTTAAAAAAATTATATTTTTATAAAATTTATTTTATTACTAAAGTTATGAGATTTTCAAGCAATTTAAATTTAATCTTTATAGAAACTCTTACCAATTTAAATTAAAAATTTCTCTCTCTAAATATGAGGATAAAGAAATGTAAAATAAGGCTTGTGATCAAGTTACTTGTAGTTGGTGATTTTATCTATTGGAAGTTCTCCCTTAAAGAGGCAAGTGAAGTTTTTTCTAGTAATAGAGATATAACATTTTGATGCTATTTTGGTTCTTTATTTGCTATTGTACTAGTTTAAATTTAATTCTTTTTAATATAAATATGAGTTAAATAATAAAAAATAGATTATCATGAGATATTCACTAAAATTCACACTTTTCACATTTCTCCTAGATGATATTACATCACATTCACAACGATAAAGACATGTCTACTTTAAATAATTTAGTTACAAATACATAACAAATAGATGTTTATTTTACATAATCTAAATAGGAAACAAAAATGCATCACCAAGTCTATTTGAAACTCAAACAAATTCCTGCTAATCACCATCACAAATGTGTTGCACTTAGTATGTTTTGCTTGCACTCGTGCCACAGGGGCATCACTCAATTAACCTATGGCATAGCACATGCATTCGTGGCATACTAAACAATACCCTTAACTTGACTACATATTGGAAAATACCTCTAAAAATCACTTTATTTAACCCCCTACTAATACTAACCCATTGCATTTTCCCAATTAAAAAAAACCCTACTTTCACTAGATATTGTAGGTATCTGTTTTTCATTAACATATTTTACACCCCTTTATATTTATATCCTTAACATAATTACATGATGCCTCTCTTATGACCCCACATGAATTCTACAATTCACCTTTCTTCCTGTGATATACATAAGAGATGCATATTAGTATTCCCATGATGTGATTACTCAATCCACACTCAAGCACATCTCACTATGATTTGTGGCATTTAATGGTCTAGGGCATACAAAGATCAACCATGTTTTAGGAAGATTGATTATGTGCATGTCTATAAAATGACATATAAATTGATCTATATGATGATGAAAAATAAATTGATCAATCTTTATGAATATGTTTGCACCAAATAAGGTGTTCAATCACAAGTCTAGACCCTCTTCCCTTTGAAAGATTCTTGTTCAAAAATCCAACTACAACCTCATGTACTCAAACTAGTGTCTTATTAAGGTGGAACAACAAAACTTACAGTTTCAAAGAGTTATATAGAGAAGAAAATGCAATGTGAGGATGAGAGATATGAGACCCTCCCTTTGCTTTAATGAAAAAAAAACCATTCTCTGTTGTTTTTAATTTAAGTGTTTTAATGAGAGCCCCATGGTATATTTTATTAAGACATCATTTGGAAACGACCCATGTGGATGGAATTAATGGTTTTTTAACCTTGGTAATGTGATTTAAAGAGCTCTTACCACTATATTTCTTGTTTTCAGGATTATCAAAAAGATTTTGTAAGCATTGTAGATAGTTTCCCCCAAGTTCAAATGGATGGTATTATGTGGCTATGTTTTATGAACCTTCCCAACATCAACATGCTAGGTAGGTCTACCCCCAAGTTTTTCAGTAAGCATATTTCAAAGATGGGATTTCATAGTTGGAGGGATCTATGGGGTCACAACACTTTATTGGTTGGTTTGGAGAAGAATTAATAAGCCCAATATTCACTAGCTTAAGACAAGAATGTGTTTTCAAAATGATACCAGAAATTTCAAGGCCCATTTGGAAGCACTGGAGATGTAGTCATAATTAATGTAAAAAATATACTCAACAACCTCAAGATGAATCTTCAGTCATAATTACTGTAACAACTATACTCAACAACCTCGAGATGAATCTTCAACATTGTTCACAAAAGGGGATCATTGTCACCATGTCATAGAGAAGATTGCTGCTATACAGATGCCAAGGTTATTGTGAAAAAAGAAAGATCCATCATGTTGTCATTAAAAATTAGTATACAAATGTAAAACAAGGTCACTCACTCACACATAGGTCACAGTCTATAGATTACTTCCCTTGACAGTCTCATTAACATCTATCCACAATATTACTATAAATGTCATTTTCAAATCAAGGTTCTCTTTTGTCACCAAAGGTGTCGAGACATTGTGATGATATTAAATGATCAATCACCATGCTCAACCATACTGCCTCAAGAATCAAATCTTGAAGCAACCAACTGAAATTAAATTTGTTAATAAGCTTCAGAACAAGCTATCTATGATATACAGATAGACTCAAGACTTATTTGCATCTAGATAGACAACTCAATACATCCAAATCATAGACAATTGTATACTTTAAGGCTTGGTAATTAACGTGGAGTAAGTCCTTCAAGTGAGATCAAAGTCTTTCTTATATATATATCTTTCTCTAGGTCAAATTTCTAGCTTTAGGTCGACTTATCCTCTCATAGAGGTCGACTTGTTCTTTGCACTATGACGAGGCCTTGGAGGGTCTTTGACTCTAGATTTGACTCAAATAAATTTTCTTTGCAATATGTAACATGCCCAAAAGAGTCTTTCATACATGAAAATGACTCATCTGACTTGTAGACCAAATGACAAGTCCTAGAAGCACTCAATGAGTGCTTGACCTAAAAATAAATTTCCCTTGAGCATGAAACCCATGCCTCAAGAATTTAATAATAATAAATTTATGTTTCTCTATACATCAAATACACAAAATCATGATTACATATGTCATTATGAAGACTGAACCTAGTTACATATTTCAACATGTTTTACCCCCCTCCCCTGCGTCATCATGCATCACATATATATGTGAGAATTTAAACATCTTTATTACATTACCCATGATTATAACCATGCAATTGCATAATCATATAATCTAACAAAACATGATTAGGTATCCTCACATTAAATGTTGTTGAGCCCCAACAAGATAATAAACAAATACAAACATTGGCATACATCATAATATAGGTCTACCCATCTAAGGGCCTCAATGTGGAGCGTTCAAATGAGTTGAAAATTGCAAGGTTTATCCTAGGATGTTTTCATTGAAATTTTGGGATATTGCCTCTATAAACATGTTTAAAGCTCCACACCTTGTCTACATCAACCCTTATAGGCAAAGGAAAATTCTTAACTTATATTCCTCTTTATGAGTGTCGTGCACTTTAAAGGCTAATTTGATCTTTCTCATCCATGTATGCATTCCAGCATCACCTTAAAAATCATAGGGATTGTATTTTTTCTTTCTATCATTTTATCGACATGCCTTAGTCTTGCAAGTTTTCATGTGAAAAAATGTCATTTAGAATCACCAAGTGATTATTTTTCATGATTATTTGTATTTTTTTTTTCTAATTTGGTTTGATCTATTAATATGGAACATAATATACAGAGCGAGATTCACCTCCAGGGTTACAAAAATATCCAAATCCAAAGGGAAGCATAATAAAAAAAACATAGTATAGACCGCCCAGAACCAGGAAACCGACCCAAAAAGTGCTGGCCTTGAACGGGAAACTAGCATACAGAAAGTGTCCCAAAAAACTGAATGTATAGATGAAACTGTTACTGCTAAGATTAATACATTCAACGTGTCCTAACTTGCAGCAATTCATTGACAAAAATCCCCAAAAAAGAGGAAGAAGACCTGTCATCAGGCTAGCTATCAATATAGGGAGGAATCTATTCCACAATTGGGCAGTTGTAGTCATCCTCCATGTCGTCCTCATATTTTTTGGAATGTTGGGCCGAGTTCTTAGAAGAGGAGGGAGAGATTGTATTCTTCAAATCCTTATCCACATGCTGAGCTACCGCTGCCTATGCCCGCACTGCTAGAAGTCTGCGAGCGAGATTCAACTGGGAGAGCTGTAGATTTTCTAGTAATCGGAGGAGGCATAACAGAAAGGGTAGTCTTCTTTCTGTGTTTTCTGGAACCAGAGGCGAATTCACCAGACTTCTCCTCCTGAAAACCTACCAAAATTTTCACTGTGACTCGCGGCTTATCCATGGTGCTGTTGAAGAGGAAGTGGACTTCATTGCTGGCCGAAGGCTGGTAGGTGTAGTCGTCATGGACAGAATGGGGTGAACAAGAGCCACCTCCACCCCTTCCACCACCCCCCCTTCCACTGCCACCCCTTATGCACCTCATACGGTGCTGACGCGACATTCTTTGCTTGCTGAAGGCAGAGAGAGAGCACCAAGAGTCTGAGCTAGGAGACAGAGACGCAAAGTGATATGAGAGGGAAGCAGAGCAGGTGGACGAAAAGGGCTGAGCAAAGAGCTGAGACGAATTCCGAGTGGGGATGACTGGCGAAGACAGAGAGTGGAAGCTATGAAGAGCCGAAGGACCAGCTTCATTGCGAGGAGATGGAGTGCCTACTAGACTGGTGGACTGGGAGGAAAAATAGAGACATAAGTGAAACGACAGGCTGGAGCTTAGAAGCCTAGGCAGATTGAAGGCTAAGACAAAGGAATGACGAACAGGGGGACGCGTCTCCATTTAATGTGTCGATCAGGTAGAGTAAATGCTGAGCGAGCGAATGTGGAGAGCAAAATGTGTTACCTCGAGGGCCTTTAAGGTGGAGGTACTGTGATTAGGTGCAGGCAGGTGGCCTGGCCAGATGTCACCATCGAGGCCTGCCACCATCAAACCATTAACAATCACTCGCATCCAGGCTCGTGATTCTCTGTATTTATCAACATTCAAAGTTTGATTACATTTTTCCAAAATCTCAGCCTTGTAGCTTGTAAACCAATTTGTATGCATATAAAGCTGCACTACTATTGCAACTACAATAGTACAAGAAGAAATAAAATAACAATGATCCCAAAATAAGTAGAAAATGACAACAGGAAAAACAATGTTTGGAGGCAACCAAATAATATCGAGGAAGAGCTCTGTAATGTAGGTTGTTAATTGTATTGATCAAGTAATGAGTTACAAAAGAAGGGAAAACCCTTGGTTAAACAAACAGGAAGAAACCATAACTTCAATCTCAAGTAACTATTAAGTGTCATGAGACTCTTATTACATGAAAGTGGCCTTTTACAATTATTGAAATAAGACACCATGAGACCTAATACGAGAACATTAATACAGACTATGAGCTTATGAAACTGGCCTATTATAATTATTGAAATTAGAAACCACGAGACCTAATACTAAAAGATTAATAAATGTACAAGTCTACATACAAGATAGCTCATATTCATACATTTTAATACATAATAAATATGGAATGGTTAGATGCACAACCTTTTACCCATACATACATATATGGTGAAGTGGAGTTATGTATAAGCTATCTTAGATTAGCTAGGAGACGGTGAAGACGAGATGGCATGGGAGCTATAAACTACACAAAACATCCCAGACTTAATCATGGAATTTTATAGTAGATTGAGCATGCAATTCAAGCTAACTACCATAAATAACCAACCTCTCCTTCATGCTCATGTTTCATGGGTAAGAATAACAATAGAAAGGCCTACTCTAGCAAGAAGAAATTATCACTACTTATTTCTAGGCCATTTTGTATGAAGAGTAGAACAATGTGATTATATATCACAATTAGCATTTTCTACTTTACTAATTTGTGCCCTTGGCCATTGCTATCCCTTTCCCTCTTTTAACCATTCATATTGAATTATTTTCCCACCCACTCACTGAAATATTCATTAAGTAATGAATTCTTACTTTTCATGTCTCAAAATCTAGACCAAATACATTTAATGATTTTTCTATATTCAAATACAGTATTTCTGGCCCTTCCTCAATGCTTGCCCACTTGAAGTTGCACCCTGAAAAAACACGTGGAATTTCATTACATAGTAGTCTTGTAAAAAGTTCACGTAGAAGTATGCCTATTATGGCAAGTCTCAGAAAACTATGGAGTGGATTCAAATTAACAATTCAATCAACTAGTTAATAAGACCAATAAAAACTACACTGTACATGTTGATCATTTCAGCCCCCATTGAATCTTTGATGAGCAATCCCCTTTTGTCTGGCCTGATAAATTCATTTTCCGCCCAAGCGCTAAGACCAAGCGCTTAAGTTTTAATCGCCAATCGTAATCAGAGTGACAGACGGGTGCATTTCTCGTGTTACAACCAAAAAACTCTGATGCGATTATGTTAAGTCCTGCGACGCGTTCTCCACTGTTGAGCTACCATGTAGATCGGACGGCCCGCGCAAATTGCAGATCATCACAATCGCAAAAAACTCCGCGACATCCCTTTTTTCCCCCCCTGATTGCGATCCCCGATCTAACCTGCACCTTCGATCTGTGACTTCGATCCGACGGTGGAGCGCTAATCGTATTCCCTACCCCAATCGCAGTGGCAACATTTACGTGAAGCCCCCCCGATCGGTCCATCGCAAATATTTGCGATGCGATTGATCGCATCGCATATCCGACCCCCGATCCGCCTGATCGCAACTCCCCTCTGATCGTTGTCCCTTCCGATTGATCGCATCGCACATCCTCTCGCTCGCAATTGCGATTACTCCCGCTCCGATTTCCGATTGCGATTTCTGTATAGGCCCCACCTCATACAGTCTTTCCGTCACGTTTCATAGCATTTCATTGCATTTCTGTATATTTTGGCTTATAACCAAAGTTTCACGTTTTTTATCAAAGTTAAATGTCTCATATTCATTACGCCCATTTTCATATATCATTTCACTGTTTTATCCCCGCCGTCGATCTATGCCTCCAGTTCTAGATCGAACGGTCGATACGCATTTTTCCGTCAAACCCTATTGTTTGCCATTTACACCATATCATTATGTTTTCCACTGTTATTTCACATAAACCACTGTTTCACCACCGCTGCACTATCATTTCTTCCACCCCCATAACCAGTCTTCCATTTGCATGGATTTCATGATCAAGTTGCGTGTTTTTGCAGAGTACGAGCGGCAGAAAACTATCATGATTCAGAGTCTCTATTGTTGTGATAGAGAGCACGTTAAAGACCATGTTTTAGAGCTAAATTATGAAGAAAGGCCCGGGAAGATACATCGACAAGACTTCCATTAAAGCAGCAGGGTTAAAATCTGTCAAACCCTCCTAGGGACATTCAAAGCGCAGATTGGGCAGGTGAAGATATAAATGTTGCGGCAAAGAGTATCACTAGAAAATCAGAGGAATTTCGATGATCAACATTGAAGGTTTCAAGCCTTAATTCAAGTTTAGAAGACAGAGAGTACGATGCACAAGGAACAATACCCTTCAGGTTTCATTTTAGCAGGATTTTCTTTCAGGAAAGGACAGAATGTTCATATGGTTTTATCTCTATACCGTGTTCCTTAAGAGACCTTCACCCAGTGCATTTATTTCAGAAAGCAAGCTACAGAGAACGTACAACACCACAAAGTCATCGGGCAGTATGGGCGGGCATGTTTCGGCCATCTTGTCCTTATGCAGCAAATTGATGGTTCATCACCTACTTCATTTATTAAGTTTTCTTTTTCTCTATAAAACCCTCGAAGAACAGATTATTCAGGGTTCTAGATTTTATCAGAAAATTATGCAGTGAAAGGCTTTTTGTATACATTTTTTAGAACTTTTATATGAAGGCTCAGAGCCCATAGGGCCTCAGTGAGGAGGAGTTCCATCTGTTAAAGAGGATTTTGGTCTTTGGTATTTCACAGTCTGTAACTTTCTCTTATGTGTTATTTTAATATATCATTTCATTTCATCCATTTTTCCTGTATCATGTTTTGGAATGCGAGTGGCTCACTTATTTTTGGTATGGATTCATCCTAGTTTATGCCCATGTTCGGATTAGTCAAGCGCTTTAAATATGGCTCATGCATGATATTCTGTTCCACTATTCATATAAACCATGTTTCTGCTATATTAGTTTCTTTGGGAGGGTGTTTTTAAAACGCTACTGTCATGTTTGGATTCTTAGATTGGTAAGCCCATGCATGGTGGTATTGTGTATCTGGATATCAGCTCAATGTTAACTAATATTTTCTCTACATTTCATTCACTACATACACCTTTTGATAACTTATTTATGTGAAGTATTTCTAAATCGGCCCGCTTTGCAGTAAGCTGTCTCTGAATTGTCTGTTGCTTTTATATTGGAGTTTTTCATGTTGCCTCTGCAATATCCCTATCTCTGTGTCAGTTTCTAAAGGTCTTGGTCCCATTCAGATTAATTTTCCTTGTTTTACAAGAGATAGCATGAGATCTTGTTATTGATAACTCCCTCTGTTATATCCTATGCTCCTTGCTATATAAGATGTCCTAGGCACTGGTCTATCACAACTCTGGGCTGTCTCTAGGAACGACAACAGTACA
The DNA here is from genome assembly GCA_034641835.2 of Pinus albicaulis. NCBI lineage: Eukaryota > Viridiplantae > Streptophyta > Pinopsida > Pinales > Pinaceae > Pinus > Pinus albicaulis. The sequence goes on along the minus strand of CM076569.1, from coordinate 777,247,992 downwards.
AATATGAATAATTCTGTTCTAACTTCTAAATTTATGAAATTTATTGTAGTATATAATTAGATCTACTTACAACATTAGACAGTTGGTCTCTTATGTAGTACATAGATCTCAACATGGTCTCCAAAGTGTCTTTCGTTATCTGAAATTTGACATCAATTTCTCTAGATGAAAATTGTGTAGTTTCCTGAAGTTACATGTGTGGAGCAAATATAATTGAATTTTAGAAAGCATTCTAGGGTAGAACATATCTCTTAAACATAACCAATAATCAATCACATTTCGAGCATTTTTTTCATATGAACTTCTTCTCTATCATGAATGTTAAGCCATTCTTTGATGAGCATCAAAGATCTAAATATCTTTGACATCCACACAGTTGACCCAAAACAAAAGGCATTTTATCTTATGTTCCAAAGACATTGAAAAAAAAATAGATGATGTTCTACTTTGCTTGCATACAATGGCATACAATATATATATTAGTATGAAAAAAGAAGGAATTATACAAAGTTGTAAAAACAAAATTGCATGAAGAAGAAATACATATAAAACATAATTTTTCACTCATTTTTTCCAATGCTAGTTTTGTACATATATATGTGAGTTATTTCACAGCCACTGCCTGACCAAGTTACAAAATCTAAAATTTCCGGTTCTCTCACAAATAGAAAGATAGCATGTAATTGTCAATTATACAGTAAATTTTTGAAGTGTATAATAATCAATCTCACTGTCTACAATAGAAATCACAAATCTTGCCCCAAGTGGCCTCTTATTATTCATAAATTCTAGAGAATATTAGCCATCATTCTTGTGCAAAAACACTAGTCTTAAAGTGATTCCAGAGAACTCTCTCATGTCAAAAACCTTTAGGTTTGATAGTTGATCAAATCCTATGGGAAGGTCCTTCAAAGAGATGCATAGTGAAATATCAAGAAATTCTAGTTGCCGAATTCTACAAATGGAAGGAGGAAGCATTGAAAAGATTGGACTTCCAGACAATCTCAGATTCAACCTAAGTGACCTTAAATTTCCCAAGTCATCAGGTAAATTTTGGATAAGATGACAATCTGTGACAAACATCCTTTCCATGGAAATTAAACTGCATATGTTTGCTGGCAATTCCTCCAAATCTCTACAGTGATCAAAGATAATTTCTACAAACTTAGGAAACTCTAGGACTTTCCCCTTGTCAAATAGAGTCATATTTCCCAAGTCCTCACAAAGGCATACACAAAAATTTTCCAAGTTCTCCCAGGATCTACAGTACTCGTAAAGAGGAGGTAGTATCAACTTCTCAAGGAATACAAACTTAAGCTGGGTAACTGACAAAAGTACTGACAGGTCTTTAAGTACTGCTCTCTTTGAATTGTAATTGTACATGATAAGAACCTGAAGTTTTGGCCTGGTGTGTAAAATTGTTGGAAGACAGTATTGACTTGCATCAAAGAACAAAGCCAGAGATTTCACCCCAGCAAAATCTATTTGAGACCAATCTTGTTCTTCCATTGAACCTATAGTAATGTCCCAGAAGTGCAAAAGTTAGAAAGCTGAGATTCTATGTTGATAAAAATGCTTCCTTATTAAATTTGAAAAATTAGTAAATTGAACAAATAATTATTAAATGCTTATGCAGGGAAAAGAAAATAAGTTTTAGGGATGACCTATGAATTGAAACAGATTGAACCTGAGATGTATGCTCTAGTGCCAACCAGTTTGTGGGAATACCATCCTCTTTAGCAGGCATGAAAAGCCTCTTATGAACGGCACTATCCTGGCTAGCCATATGTAAGGCTAAATCATGCATCACATCATGTTGAGTAAAGAAAATCTCACTAGCACAATCAACTGAGATGCCTAGACTCTTGATACATCAAAACTTGTATTAGAAAAAGATACTGATTTGAAAAACACCTTTATCTTTACCAACTAACACATTGATTTATCCTACCTTCTTGATTTCTGATTTTTTTTTTTGCCTCAATTTTTTTGCAAAGCTGGTGCTCATAAAACACTTTAAAATTAAGTTGAGATATAAATATGAAGAATGAGAAGAAAAAAAAATCAGCAAATTTATTGAAGGCAACAAATCTAAGCAAGTTCCTCAACTGGAATCACTTGTGAGATTTAGGAGATTTTGACTTGCAAGTTCTAACAAGACCAGAAAAGAATCATTCCTATCCATTCCACGGGCATATACCCAAATATCCAACAATGGATATACATAGATATTTCTACCCTTGGGAAATGACCCCAAGTCCATAAAGCAGTCCTTTGCTTCATCATCAAGGATATCAATACTTGTTTCCAAGCAATGGATCAGATTCTCTCCATGATATTTCGATATAGATTCTACTCTTGAAAGTTTCTTCTTAGCCTTTTCCCAAACTGGCTATGACTCATTGCGCAAAGAGCTTCCAATCACCTTGAGGGAAAGTGGTAAACCCATACTGACTGCTTCAACCGAAAAATATTTTAGCAGTTAAACATGTTAATATTATGCAGAAATATAGAGCTTTAAAAAATTTTCTGGAGTTGTTAACTCTCTGATTTTAGACCTATAAAACCATTTATCTGTCAAAGGGACATAAAATCAATCTAAGTTTGAACATTGTATAATATGATGTAAAGAATTTGAGTAGGATAGAGAAACAAGAAGTTAGGGTATGAGATTTTGAATAGTATGTCATATTCATACCTATTTAACAACAACTTCGTCATTTCTGTTTGGAATCGAAGGTTGTCCAAAGGCCTAGAAACATAAATGAGACAGGGCATCAACCTTCTGCAACATGGACATGTTATACACATGACTACTGTTTGTATGTGGAATAGCGAGATCCTGCATGGTTGTGATAACCGTTTTTCAACCCTCTGCTTCAAACAACAACTGTTCCACATCTGATTTTGACCAAACATCATCCAAAATCACCAACATATGTGGATTTCCTTTTAAACTGAGTTTATTTTTCAATTGGTTGTGCGCATCCTCGATGCTCTGAAAAATAGGCTTTCGACCTCCGATTATTTTATCCCACATAATATCCAAAAGGCCCATTACATTTGGAGACCACGCAACATTTATGAAAACTATATTGTTTTGGAAGAAATCTGATAATCACAACGAGAATAAGCACTGAAAAAAACAAAAGGGAAGCAATAAAATGGAAGCTTGGCGTGATGATTAAAATAGGGGAATTGTTGTTACCTTTGACTTTGGGATCGTTGTAAGGGGCTAATGAAATGGTAGTTTTGCCGCTTCCACCCATCCCTTCAACCCCAACGATACTAACTCCCTTCTTGAATAGGATATGTTTGACATCATTGACAATATTAGTCAAACCCACTACAAAGTTTGGCATACTCAGGACTTGGGAGTTGTCGCTGCCGGTGAACTGCTCAGACTGTTAAGAAATTGTGGTATCATGCAACCCATCAATGGCGCTCTGAAATAGTTTAGTTGTGCTCATTTGATGAAGCATGAATGAATTGGAGCGAGCATCATTATTCATCTTAACATTAACCCTTTCCATTATAAGCTGACCCATTTCTTCAATAAGTTCAGGTTATTCGATAAAACCCTTGAAATCCATATATGGGTTGTGGACATCAAGGGTACGCAAGAAATTGTTGACATTCTTTTCTATCTTTTGGATCTTCTTTCCATAGTGATACCTTATGTATAAATTAAAGTTTCTCATACAATCTAATCTTTTTACTATGTGAAGGCCATCTTGCAGCTGCACTTGAAATTCTTTGAATAGGTGGCCTCTCTCAGGCGAGGGGCTTGAATGAGAAGATAGCTTGGAAATTTCATCAATGATAGGCTTGAGGAGGAAAAGGTTTTTTTTGAGTTCCTCGCAAGAAGATTTGTTAGAAACCATACTATTCAGGATGGTTCTGGTTATTATGAAGAACTTGTCGATGATCGACTGAGAAACATAATCCATAACTATACTGCAAAAATTGATACCAATCACTTAAATGAGAATGTCAAATAATGCTTATATTTCAAGTATATAGACAAAAGAAATGGAACAATTCAAGCAGATATTGTGATCAAATAATTATCTACGAATGAGAATCGATATCGCTAAAAAGCTATGCCTATCAATTTTTCATCAGTAGTACCAATAGCTTGCAGCAGTTCAATGCTTGTGGTTCTCCTCACCCCTTCCTTGAAGAATACTAATTCAGTTTCATCTGGATCCCACCCGAGCAATGCCATCTATAAAGAAAGGTTGTTCACCTACCCCCGGTTTGTCCATGGAGGGGTCTATCTCTCCTTTCTCTCGGTGATCCCTCCTCCCACATTTTTCATCTGGCCGCTCAGTACCAGGGAGGTTCAAATGCTCAGATCGGCACAAGAAATGTTCAGTCGGCCAAACCTAACCCAGCTTGGTCCAATGTTGCTCGAATGCCAATGATGCCTCACACAATATCAGTCAGCGCTCTTTTTCTTTTGCCCGAAAAACAAGCCCATTTGGCTAAAAAGTAAATAAAAAATACCTTAAAATATTTATATTCCACATGTAATAAAAAAACCCACTAACCCTTAGTTATATATCCAATATAATGTTTTGGGTTTTTCTAAAAAAATTTACCCTAATATGAACGCACGCGATATAATATTGATTTGTCAGTGACGCCCCCGTGACTCGTGTTATCTTGTTTACCCAATGCACCACCTAAATAATATGTAAAAATATAGCTATATCTCGGTGTGTTCAATAATGTGAACATTTTGTCTCGGTGTGAAAATGTTATACGTGCATACTGATGCATAAGTGTGACATACCGCTATGAAAATTTAAATTTGTGAACCAACAACGATGTGTCATACACATGTGTGCACTGTTGCTGGTGTGGTTGTGTTTGACAATGCATCAGAGCTAGTGCATGACTGTGTTTTTGGTGCACGGATGATTTGTTTTTTAAATTGAAATTTATGTTTCCATATTAATAAATATATTTTTCATTTAATAAAAAAAATATATTTTATGTTTGAGGCTAATGTATTTTATATGTCAATCATGTAGCAGAGACGTCAGCAAAGGGAGCAAGAGGAAATGGAAATATAGTCTGACCATGAGAGGTCAGAGAGAGGGAGAACATATAATTGTTGTCCTGCAATACACACTCCAAGTGTCTTACCTAGATCTCAGAGGTCCCTGCTACAAACCACCAAAACACCATGGATTTTAGAAATTGAAATGCGAAAATTTTATACTTTGTTAAATGTTGCTGATTTGAATGGTAAAATAAGAGTGAAATTAGAAGGAAATGGTACAAAGAAAGATATCAGATTAGGGTTCCATGGGTCTTATAATCTATACACCAAACACCATGAAAACTTGCAGGCGTGCCTTTCACACCACTGTCATATCGCACAATTGATGTCCTTCAAACCAACGACGCAATGTATATGGATTAGGCTCGTGACTTTAAATGACATGATGTAAATGGCTTGGGCTTGTGACCTTCAATGATCATTTTGGGTAGGATATATTTTAATAATATATCACACACAACACCTTATTATGTAGCCTTATCACTTATTATTATTGAACTTATAAAGACATGCCTACTTTAAATAATTTACTTATAAATACATATAAATATATATTTATACTACATAATATAAATATGAAAGAAAAATGCATCACCAAGTATATTTTAAAGTCAAACAAATTCCTCTTAATCACCATCAAATTATTTAGCATTTAATTCTTATCCATAAAATATTTATTAATTCAATTTTTATTTATAATTACCATTGAAAATAAAAGTCAAAATTATTCCATTATCATGAAGAAAAAAATTAAAACCTCTCATGCATCCATGTAAGCCCATTTGTTTCTCTTATGGTCCATAAAAAATATTTAATAAAAATTTTATACATGCATAAGACCTCCTTTTAGTTTACAACAGTGCGCCATAGGTATGTGTGCACCGTCTATGATGCAGTTGTGTTTTACAGAGCACTGAAACCAGTGCATGACTATGTTTTTGGCGCACCGATAATGTTTTTTTTTAATTGAAAGTTATGTTTCCATATTAATAAATACATTTTTAATTTAATAAAAAAAATGTATTTTATGTATGAGGCTGATGTATTTTATATGTCAATCATGTAGCATAGACGTCAGCAGAGTGAGCATCAAAAATTGGAAATACTTAGCGAAATAATGAAAACAAAAACATACAACAATAGTATAAATGATGAAATAACACAAGTACATATCAATCTCCATTATCATCACCTTGATTATCTTCCTCGATGCTCGACATGATAACAATGTTCTGCTCAAAACAATGTTTTTATCTAGGTCCATGTCTTAATACAAACCACCAATCCCTATCTAACATATATAGGTAAAAAATCATCTGGTTGAAGTGTTTCGGAAAACATAAGACTCCCTAGATTCATGCCACATATTTCCAGAGTTGATAGATATCATCCCACTATTGCGATCTTCCTCTACATTATTTCAATCAAAGGTGTCCCACCACTTGCACCTAAAAATAACATATTAGGATGAAGAGAAGTCCACTTGAATGATATATTGCATCTTTCCAACATAACCTAATGTCCCCTACAATAGGTTTTGATCATGGTGGCTAGCACAACTATATTGGTGAAACTCGACTTCCACTCCACAGTCTTGTGTCATGCATCCATCATCAACATCCTTCGTGCAAAAATGATGTCCATATGCCCAAATAGATGGGAACAAATGCACCTATAAAAAAGTGAAAAAATCAGAGTTCCACGTGTCTAATAACCCGAATAATATATCTATGTGTGTGTGTGTGTGTTACAATTCAAAGGTGCAATATGAAGTTAAAACTATACAAAAATATATTATAATTATCGAGTTGCTACACCCAATCCCTATGTTCAACAAATCCTCTTCAGCACATGGGTAATGACTAGATCCACCGTATTTCTCTCTGACTTGATCAACAACCCAACTGTTAGGGCATGCCATTGGCATATTTTATTTTAAAATGATCAAGATAAGGCACACTTCTACCATTCAACCATTTGAATTATTTCTTGTCACTGTCCCATTTCCTAAGTCTTCTCTCCGTACAATGCAACCCACGTTTGTGTCACTTCCATATTTTAAAGAATGAATTTGTTGATGGCTTCAATTTCTGAATTTGCTGATGGAATCACACCCACACACACACACAGAGTACATATGAGATCAAAATATGCATTAATATGAAGTTCAGTGTGAATAGTTATTATATAGTAATTTGAAAAATGATAAGCTTGCACTTACTACTTATCATGCACCTCTTTCCATTTGTTTCTATAATCTCCCCTTCTCTTTTGTCTTCATCCCTTTCGTTGTCCCAAATCGTTGCACCTGGTGTGTTTTCGATCTGTTTGATGTACTCACTAGAATAATAGAAAGAACCATATGATATATAACCCTCTTCCATATACGTCTTGGGTTTTTCCCTTTGTCGAACAAAACCTTTCAATCTCTTCATGTACCTCTCTAAGAAGAACATCCAACGACAAGAAACAACCCAATTAATTCAACCTCATATACTAAGTGAATTAGAAGATGAACCTACAAGTCCATGAAACTCGTCAAAAGTTCCTTCTCAAACATATAAAGAATATTAACTATCTCTTGATGCCACCATGGAATGTTAGCCATATGAATATCCTTTGATGTGATCCAATGTATAAATGTAGATAATTTAGATATGGAACATCGTAGGTCTTCGAGGAAGTCATGGTTCACACACCCACACGCGAGCAGAGGTTAATTACACTACATAGTAAACAATAAATTATACAAAAAATAATTATAAAATGTCCCATTGCATAAAAGATTTAAAAATTTAATAAAATCATGTTTTTGACCTACGTACTCTTAGAAGGTTCAAATAGGCATGTGATTTCAACCTTGACAAACGATCATCCACAAGGAATCAACGTCATAGTGAAGAACTATATAAGTAAGGAACCATCACATTTATTATAACTTCATTTTCCAAATAAATATCATTTTTAAAAAATCCATGGGACATCACATTCTTTAAAATACCAAGAGGGTCTAGCCTCTCCTCTAGTTTCTTAGCTTGGCCATTGTTTCTTTTTATTTTTTTAAGAAACAACATCCCTCCTAAAAACCAACGTGTCACTTTCTTTCAATGATATGTGCCTCAATAAAGAAGATGTAATTTTTTAATATATACATGGAATCTAGTAATTGGTAAATCTTAAGATGGTTCCAATTTTGGAGCTCATAAAAGACATATTGCCTTTTCATCCCAATGGGAAATTTCTCAACATAGGGGTTGAAGAAATATGGATCATCGAACATAGGCTCCCCATTTAAATCGAAAATTTATGAAAAATCCTTCTCTGTCTGATATGCTCTAAGCCATCCAAATGGTCTCATTATTGGAATCCTTTGGGTTTTCCCTGGTTTACCATTAAAAGAAGATGTTTCTCTTCTGTAAGGGTGTTCTTTTGGGAGGAATACCCTGGAGCAACCTTACATTGGATTTCATACGTGGTCAGACCACCTAGCCTTTAGATAAGGTCCACAACGTTTACATCCATGATACCCTTTTGTTACAAGACCTATGAAATTATTGTATACAGGTTGAAGCAATAGTGACCATGAATATTTGAAAAATTGCAACAAATTAAATTAATATGCGAAACAATATTGTTACTAAACAAATCAATAAGAATGAAATTTACCACAACAAACTCCTAGGCATGGATAATCATGTATGATGTAAGCACATATGCCACACAACATAAAACTCCTCTCTGTTGTGATGGTTCTTGATACATCATACACATGTATCCCTTCCCATATTTCCTTAAATTAATCTACCAATGTTTGTATGTAGACATCCACATTCTTCAGTTTTCTTCTACGAAGGACTATAAGAGCCAACACAAGACGTTCATTCTTCATGGAAAACCATGGGGGGATATTGTTATTGATCACTACTACAGGCCAAACACAATATTTGGTGTTTTGGAGGGAATATGGTTTGGCGCCATCCATGGCTATGATGAGTTGTATAATTCATACTTCATCCTTGAATTTTTTAGGCCATGTATCCTGTATATGCTTCATGGATATTGAATTTATTGGGATTCACATAAATCCCGAATCACTTATGTGTGAGGCATGCCATCCCTGCAACATAGCTAATTCTTTGCAATGAAAGAGTATTTGAATCCTTGGTATTATAGGCATGTTCCTCAATATCTTATGAGGAGGACCATGTCATTTACCTATTTTTTTTAATTACGTTGCTTGTCATGCCCACATTTTATGCATATATCTTTATCTTAATATTCTCCTCTATATAGAATACAATCATTCAAACATGCATGATATGATATGTACTCAACACCCAACATTTTCAACAACTGCTTTGCCTCTTCGCAACTACCGAAAAAGACATTATGACTCAGAATAAACTTATCTTTGAATATCCTATAGTTGGTGGGGAATATAAATGCATAATGTCAATATTTATCATTCATAAAATCAACCATTTTTAAATTTGATTTTTTGAAAAATTATAAGGAGCTTGATTGATCATGCAAGTTAATTACTTGAAAATTTCCGAGAAACATGCATTCAACATGCCAAAATTTTCTTTCACGTTGAACAACAACATCGTTGTCCCCATCTAAATAGAATTTAACTTATTTCCAGGTCCAAAGAGAGGGGTGGTGGAAGAAAATTTCAAGCTTTCGATTAAGGTATCAGTGATATGAGCATCATCCCCTAGCTCATTATTCTGGAATTCATCTAAAAACATTTATTCGATGGAAGTCATATCCTGTAAGTAATCATCCATACCAAAATCTATTTGATTGCCTCCATTACCAATTTGTGATGAAGAATTACTATTTCGTAATCATTCCTAATTGGTGAATCTGGACGAAGTGGGAATTGAATAGTTGGTTGATTCAACCATTATTTGCATGCTTCCTCTCAGAGTATTTCTCTTAATGCATACTTCTAACGATTTTACGTTGTAGTGGGGTGCACTGGAAGATGGTAGGTGGGTAGCTCATCATCACTAGAATCCTAATCTCAAAAAAATTTGAACGTCATTAGTACAATGTCAATGATATTAGTAAGCATGAAAATGGAATTGGTTTGTTGAAATTTTAGTATACCAAACAATTATTACCATCGTTGATCCAGGACTATGGCTAGAAGATGCCATGTTCCAATGGACAAGGTGAAGTGGCTGTCCATTTTCTTTTACCAACTGTTTGCGATATGCTGCTTTTGATAAGAGATACCGACATTTTTGAAAATAATATGGAGTAATATTTTCTGCATATGAACTCGATTATGAATATGGATCTTGCAAATAATTTGCATACATTTTTATTCAAATTGACATGGAATAAAAAAATAAATTAATTAAATAATCGAAATATAAATAAAATCGGAACTTACTCAAGATGAAAAGGGAGAACTCCGAGAAGAAATTTGATCAAAAATATGGAATGAGTTGGAATTTGAAGAATTGTCCATTTGATATTGGCACAAAAAAATAATACTTTGGAGAAAAAAATTATTCCGAAGATCAAAATCTAAAAGGTATGGTGATTCACTCAAAGATATTCATAGTAAGTTTTAAATTTTGTTGTTTATTTTACTAATAAAGACATTTACAATTTATGTTAGGGTTTAATTAAAAGAGAGATCATTTGGAAGAGAAGATCATATTAGAGCTACAAAATATTTTGGATCCGCTGAAAGATCAGAAGTTGAAATATATGGTGATTCACTCAAAACCCTATATAACAAGAATCTTAAATTTTAATGTTAAAATGTTTTACAATTTTTGTTAGATTTATTCACAATTCAGAAAAGAATTAAAAATCATGTCTATTAAAAAAATTACTATAGATTTTACTAGTAAATTTTTTTACCCTTTTTGTTCCTATTTAAATTTAATTAAAATTCAAAAAAAAAAATTCAATAGTTACCTTAAACCCTTGCTTCTTCCTGCAAAATTTCACATTAGGGTTTAAATTTCTCTACCACTTCATTATTAGGGTTTTTCAATTTAGGCATTTTAGATTTAATGGGTTCCTGCAGTTACTATATATATCGCGTTTGACATAAACTTAGGGGAATCACTTATTGAATTAGATCCAAAGCTTGTCGAACCTCTCTGTTTTTTTTTTAACTATATGTTGCGTGGTGCACCATTTGTAACATATCACACTAGTGTTGCTTGAGTAATACAATGCACTGGTAAATTATAACACTTTCGATTCTATTTAGTCTGTTCATCGTTGCTCTTGGTGTAATATAATGCACTAATGCACTTGTTTTTTATAGAACCGTTAAATCATTGCAGTGCATTGAGCCTTACAAATCACACTGTCAACCCTCTCTAATTTTTAAGAAATGGCTATATGTTTCATGGTGCACCCTATATAACATAACGCATTGATATATCATAAAAATTTGGATTTTGTCCAGTATTTTCATCACTGCTCCTGGTGTAATATAATGCACCGACGTGCCTGTTCCTAATAGCACCGTTAAATCATTCCATTTCGTTAGCCTTATAAATCACATCGTCAAACCTCTCATTTTTCTTAAAAAAAGAATAAATGTTGCGCGGTGTGCCCTTTGTAATATAATGCACTGAGGCTAGTTGAGTAATTCAATGCACTGGTATATTATAACGCTTTCAATTATGTCCAGTATGTTCATCGTTGCTCTTGGTGCAAGATAACACATCAACGCATCTATTCCTAATATCACCGTTAAATTAGTGCGGTGCTTTTAGCCTTACAAATCACATCGTCACAATTTAAAATTTATTTTCCATGATGGTGTTGAAAAATCAAAATCCTGGTGTGTTTAATCTTACAAACGCACCAGTGCGTTAAACACACCGATTACCAGAGATTTTTTGATTGAAAAATATTTGATTTATTGTAAAATATATCTAATGGCTTCTTTATTTAATGGTACAGGTTGTATATTGATAATAAATGTCTCAGAAGGTCTCAAGTAACACAAATTCTTATCGACACAATGACAACACATTAAAAAAATCAGAGAAAACAAGTTCTTTGTAAATTCTTTACAAAATTAATATGTTTGAACTATATGTAAGTTTAAATAATATGTATTAGTTGGTGTGTATCGTGTAGAGCCACAAAATGAAGAAGGTTGATAAGGTTATTTCTAATCTAAGTGAAAATGAGCATAAAAGTCTGATAGAAAAATTGCAGAATGATGAATCAGGTGAATAAAAAAATACTATTCAATATGAGTTTTTTTTTTTAATTTTCATTAATAATATACTTAAGAATATTAGATAACATATTTCAAACAATATATTAATTCATATATTTTTAATGTTCTATAGGGAGCAATAACGAAGGAAAAGATCAATGTCATTCTAAGAAAAGAAAGTTATGGAACATGTAAATGACGATGAATTGGTCCTTAGCTCATTTAGAGTGGTGCTGTAGGTTAATGAAAGGGGGAATTTTTTTTATAGAACTATGAGGGATCTAGTGGAATGAACGTATAAACATACTTTCCACTTACAATACAAAAATCAATACATTTATTCTAAGAATGAAATTATATCTAAACTAAAGGAAGTGTTTCCATAGCAGTTTTCAATGAGACATGTCACACTTGCAATAGAAAAAATGTACAAAAAGAAATCATTCATAAGGTAATATTCCTAATTCTATAAAATGATTTTCTAGAATTATATGTATATATTACTATAAAAAATTAAATTATTAATATCGATTTTATTATATTTAGTTTCATATATCATTATAAAAATAGTTTATTACTTTTTTTCAGGAAGATTTTGAAAATATCAAATGATCAACACACTGATATATGAAACATGCCTGTAGGAATGTCCAAAAAAGTGCATAAGGAGATGGTAAAAAAAATGGACATAATTACATCACAGGAGGATCCATCTCAACAACAACGTGCTTCAAATGTATGTGATCATGATTGAATTTGTACATATAAAATAAATTAGCATTCAAATATTAATTTTCAAGTATTTTATTGCAGAAAAGAAAACAATATGGAACTCATTCAACACATAAAACATGACGACGAGGAAGAAAATGGCTAATTTCAAAGTTTGTGAGTAATTGTTAATATTTCCTTATAACAAATCAATGTTTCATTTTTGTATATTTTAAGTTGTTTTACAACAACCATCCTTGAATATCTTGAAGTAGGTGCTAGCATACGAAGAAGAGCCATTAAAAGAATTGATTGACATTGGGTTATATAACGGTTGTGAGTATATGATGGAATATCAAAAATTAATTGTGGAATTTGTAAGTATATATGTTGTTTTACTTCTTTGAGTTTATAATTAATAGAACAAAAACATATTTTATATTGAATATATCATTTATTATGGGGTATAAAACTTGTAGGAAAAAAAATATGTAACTATGCCAATAGAACAATTGTTGAAAGAAGGCATGAGATTTTATTTTGAAATAATGTGTATAATTCACGAGTAAATTCTTGATATTGTACGTTGATTTTCGATTTACATTGATGTATATTATTTATTTCAATTTTCATTATTCTCACCAATGTAGATACACTCATTACACTTTATTTTTATGTTTGTGGATGGAACAAGATAAAAAATATGAAAAAAATCGATGCAATCAAAAAAATATTCCTCCAAATAACCCAAGTCATGGAAGTAGATCAAACATTGACAACCGTTCCAACGAAGAATGAGGATCTATTTGGATATCAATGTAACCTGTTGTATTTTTTGAAATAATTGTTCGTGAAAATTGGACATTTTGTTTAATGTAATCATGGACATAATGTCCCAATTGAAAGACAAGGGTTTACCAATAACAATCCAATTTTGTATGGAAAGGAGGCTCTAATTTATATATACTAAAATACAATTTAATTCATTTTATTGTGTTATCCAATGTCGTTGTGAAATGTTACACCACTCATTAAATACATGGATGATTAAATATTATAATGAAGAGATGCGAAATCTAATAATATAACAAATTAATCGTAACATGATATACAAATAAACTAATCAAATATTAATTTATATGAATATTATTATAAGATATATTTCGATTTCTCAATGAATAACAGATTTAAAAAATTTACAATAATTGCATTGTCACACATTGACGTCTCCAAAAAAGAGAAAATATCATACAAAAAAATCGGTGTGTCCATAACATAAAAATACATCGGTGCTTTACTTTAAATAAAAGTACCATGACCTCATCTTTTAGCATAACTGGTGCCTTTTCGGAAAGCGACAACATCGGGGCTTTTAGGTCTGCAAGTACTGGTATTGTTTTTAATTAATGCCCTGGTGCATTGTAACTCTTAATTCACCCATGCTTTCATAGAATTAATAGCCCCCTATTCTACAAAATATTATTTCCATTACTGGTGAAATATTAAAATTAACAACAACAGAACCTCTATATAAATAATGCACCAGTGCGTTTATGTAAACAAGATGTGTTGGTACTGCGTTTTTAAGAGATAGCACCGAAATTGAAATTAGTTTTTGCATGCCCCGGGGTTGTTATTCATCAAAGAATGACTGAGGCATTTTTTATTTAAGCACCGACATGGTATACGTTTCAAGGTACGGTGCCCTTTGAGTTGAATGCATTGGGAAATTCTTTTGTTTTAAGCACTAGGGTGGTATACATTTCAGGTTCCAGTTCTCTTTTAATTAAACACCTTAGTGCTTTAATTATGTATGAAGCCCAATGTGTTTCTATAATTAGCACAACGAGGATTCTTTTTCCATAAAGCGCATAAAAAAACATCTGCTAAAACCTTCGACCGCCCAGTTTTTTTTAGTTGTGATGAAGTTATGCTATAAGATCTGCTAAAACATCTGTTCCCACAAACATATGTTTTAGAGGATGTTTTTTTTGACAATATTGCCAATTTTTTAACACTAAAAACCTTTGTTATAACTTCTGCTAGAAAGTATTTTCCTTTTAGTTATCACACTACATCATATATGAAGATATCTCAATCCCAGCTATAGACGAGATTCTCTGCCAATCATATCCCACTCTTTATTGTTGCAATGTATTGCTGTCACATCCAGATCCCACTAAAATAGCTCCCCGAAGAGCTTCCTCAACCAAAATTTCCCACAACTAGCCATGTTAGAAACAATGTACTCAACCTTGGTCGTGCTTAAAGCTATGAAATTCTATTTCCTGCTCATCAAAATTTCATGGAAGATCGCAAGCCAAAAAAACACCCAGATGTTCTCTTTCTATCAATAATTCTTTCTAACCTAGTTAACATTAGTGTATCTATGCAGTCATACATATCTGAAAGTATATCTCAGACCAATATTGATCATCCCATGTGAATATCTCAAAAATTTTCTTGGCGGAAACCCAATGTGTATGAAGTGAATCTATCATGAATTGAATTAGGTTGTTCTCTGTAAAACATATATCTAGATGGGTATTCACAAGGAACATCAATGCCCCAATCAACTGTCGGTTTCGAAGCCAGGTCCAACAATATATTTGTATAAATTCTTGAAATTCAATTCCATCGTGATGTCCAAGGATTCACATTCCATTATGCCAAATAACTTCATGACATATTTTACTTTTTCAACTTCAAATTCTAGAAAGTAGTGTATCATGGCAAGGTCTCCCATCTCAATTTCAAAGGTCAAATTCCTCTTAATTTTATCATCAGAGGATCGCTACCTATCAAGAATAGATCGTCAACATATAAAATCAAAATTAAAGGCATACCTTGGACCAATTTTAAGTAGAGGTTCGGATCAACACATCTTCCAGGCTTTACCATGTAGTTGTCAATGTGGACATACCAAGCGCGAGAAGTTTGCTTCAAACCATGAAATTATTTATGTAAACATAATACTAACCAAACCAATATAATCAACCTCAAACAAATGAATACTATGTAATGAAATCAACCAAGTCTTCTTATCAAGCCTTAAATGCTAAACTAAAACTCAAAGCCATAATTGTTTTTGCCAATATCACAAACTCTTCGGACCAGGTACAAGGAAGAACTCACACCCAAATACCAGGTTACAAACTTATATATTTGTTATGTTAGAACTGTCATCAAGTAATATCAAACTTCATCAGACCATCCACATTCATTATGATATTTTTGCAGTAAAAAATATTGTATATCAAATCACAATTGTTTACACTTTAATCAATGTGCCAAATTCCATTGATGCCAATAGATAATCAATTATGTCTACATAGCACTATTATTCAAAAATCAAGGAAAATCACCATTATCAAGGAACAAATATAATCAAAACCCTAACTTGTAATCACTGTGAATTTAATCAAGCTATAAGCCAAAACATATCTATGAATTTTCAAGCTTCGTGTCGAAATACTAAGACAACATCAATTATCCAAGCCAATATTTCTCATCTATACTAGGTCAAGTCAATAAACCAAACCTTGTCAAACCCTTGCAATTGTTACCAAATATTGTCATATACTAGTTCAAATAATCAAGAAAAGTAAAAAAACATACTGATATGCATATTTCAATCCCGTTCAAACATAAGATTAGCAAAGACGTTCACTTTATCTATAATAATTCAAACAATATATAGATGTTAAAAAATTCCCTACTCATAGGACTCTCCATCATCCGCTCTATGTTTGTAACTCTGTCATACTCCTGGTGCGCTCTTGCTATTGTGCATAAGATTTTAGTTTTTATGTCTTGCAGACTCAAACACACCCGTAGGACACTTTACATACGCCTGGGAGGCTTATAACCACACACTTAAGTCTTTCTCCCAGTGATAGGGGATTGGACTAGGAGAAACCTTCATTGATCAGTTCAGAACTTGCCAAAATTTTTTTCCAGAACATCGGATGTTTATTCATGACCATAATTTTTCCTTCTGCAGTCAAGTCTTGTATTTTCAAATAATAATAGGTGTTAAAAACTCATGAAAAGTTTCTCCCTCTAAATGGGAAACCACTTCAGTCATCATCATTCAAAACATCAACCTGTATATCATAATATTTTCATGCATCAACAACATTGTCAAGTCACATAGTCAAATTATATCAGGTTATAAAACATATATTCATCATAGTCATCAACAACTTCATTGTCACATATGAACATGGCATAAAATATTCATGAAGTATTAGTTTCATATAATTAGGGTATCTGACAAGTGTATATTTATACTAGAAAAATCATAATGACGATACCACCTCTTTATCAAGTCAGGGCATCCAATTTTTTCATAATTTCAAATTTACTAAGCTCATCAAAACCTAACCAAGGTAAAAAAAGATATCCTGAGCATCGATCTTATTGTTACACTTTTATCATCAAGGTTACCATGCTTATCACAAGAAATATCAAGTCACAATATATAAAAACAATGCATCTAGGAAATTCATTTGAAATGTAAGATGCTTGCCAAATGTCAAGTACACCAATATAAGCATGAGTCAGTTATGGAGGCAATATTCCCATCATACCTTAGGGCTTAACTTGCCTTCCAATCTTGCATTTAAATCAAAACATTGAAATAATACACCATACATACCTTGTAGTATTTATATGCCTGTGAAACTTGTAACTCTTATTTATCATTATCAGTTGTAATTTTTGGATGCTATTTTGAAACCTTTTCATCAGGTACCACCAAATCCTTTTTACCCGCACTAGATTTCTTTTCCTGCACCTTAGATGATCCACAAAAGGATCTACTGATCACATCTCATATAGAGGTTATTAGATGCTCAAATATTCATGCACGAAGTATAAGCAATGATCAAAACCATAAATATAAATTAAAATAATATCCCAAAGAATTAACATAAATACAAAAATTACTTATCTTTAATGAGAAGTGATAATCTCCCTCTTGAACCAGCCTTCAAGGGTCGTTACTACCTATTTTCCATATAACAATGTTGCCTTCAATATATCCAATTGTCTTCATCAACAACTAGGGCCTTCATTGAGACTAGCCCATCTAGGGTTATATTGAATCTGTCACATGTGCTAGAACAAAAAATCAAGCCTTTATCATACTCCATGGTTTATTCCAAACCCTAACCTCAAGATAACCATGAAACCCTAATAACTAGATTTCCTAGGGTTTCCTTCAAACCCTATTATTATTTTAGGTCTTCTCCATATTCTCTTGCTCTCATCAATGGTGTCTTAACATGGGTGAACTCAATGACTTTTCTCTAGCCCAACTCTGATATCATGCTAATTTTTCTTAGTGATTTATTCTTCTTTTCTTTAGATAATTGAATTTCATCATTTTACTCATTTAATTCACCCCACAACATTATAACATCATTATACCATATGAAATTATTTAAAAAGAACAATATCATCAACAATGAAATAGAAAATAAAGGAACAATAGAAGAAAATAATTCACATGTAAAGACACCAGGATTGGTCGTAGACTAGGGAAAAACGCCTTCAAATTCTTATTCTTATTAGATTTCCATTGAACGATTCAACATCGAGAGAGTAGAATAATTCAATTATTTATCCACAAGACTATCTAGAAAAATAAACCAAACAATATCTCAAAGATGAAACCAACAATAATACTAATAAAAGATAAATTGTCTAAACCTATCGTCAAATGTCATCAATTGTCAGAGTTTGTGGTCAATTGTATTCAACTGTCAAAATCAAACCCTAGGTTCCAACCGCATGAAGATAGAGATGTGCACGTGGCTTAAATGTTCCAACTGCACGCATAGGCTTGCATGCTTGCAACCAAAAATATCATGTGGAAACCTTGTGGCTGTGAATAAAAACCCTAGATCATACATGTGAGCTTCATACCTTAAAATTTTGGACCTGTGCGAACCAATATCTATGAAAGAAAAATGATAAAGAATGAAAAATGACGACGATGATGTCAAAATGAGGGTCACTTGACTTGTATTTATAGCCATCCATGGGTGTCCAATTTCCTTTTGGGCCGACCTGTCCTTTTTGTGCACATGCGAGTTTCCATATTAAAATACAATTTTCCTTAAACAAATTAAATTCTTCAAAGGGATAGTAGGGGTATTCCTTGATGAGGAAGATTGATCTGAAATGATTGTTAGTTATTGTTGTGCCAATATCAATTTCAGATTTAAATAAGCATTTCTTTTGTTTTCTTATCCATTAAGAGTTTATCCATGAGCATGTGATTGTCAATTCATAATACTTGGTGAAATTTTAGTGTTTTTTATGAACTCAAAAGCATAGAAAATAATTGCTGAACAGTAGAAAATAAGAACAAAGAAAGCACAAATAACATAGCTCAATACAAAAGTTTTTGATGAAGGAGTTCACCCCTCCTGGGCTACATCTCCTTGGTCCAGCTTCATAGTGTGGGCCTTTATATTAGCTTCAAATATGAAAAATTCTTGTTTAAACTCTCCTGTTACCTTTGAAACCTGCTCCAATGGCTCTAAAACATCAAAATGTACTAGAAAATGACTCTTCCTGAGCTCATTTTGGTCGAAAATTGCCTCAGTTATGGCAAAAACAAGATTTCCTACTTTTTCTCCTCTAAATCTAGGATTCCGCCAGTTAATTTTCAAAATTTGGCAAGGCCGCCTAAAAATGCGCCTCATCCAATCGGACTTCCATGTTAAACTACTCTTAATTAGAGATGAGTGCGCTTTAACACCAAGATAAGCACATGTTTAAGTTTCAGCGCTTTTAGCGCTAATTGTGAGTTAATATGAATTAACTGTAGCTTAACATAATAAATCATGGGCTAATATCATATTTAAAACTCCACCGGTGGTAGTAGTGGCTGTCGGTCTGGTGCTGTCGGACATATGAGAGGGTGCTGGCCCCCTCCAAACCCCCAATTTTTGGCGCATTTAACTTCAAATACTGTCGGAGAACTATTGGGTTAAGACCCATGGTGATAAGAGAGTTGGTAAGTCAGTAGGCTGGCGGGTGGTAGGTCTAGGGTTTGACCTCGACCCCTGCCATAAATTTTGGTTCCAACATGCAACATTTTCGCCACCAAAGTTAGAGCTCCACAATAAACAATGTTACCGATGAAATAGGTAACCACAATGTTACCTACTTTTTT
Organism: Pinus albicaulis; assembly: GCA_034641835.2. Lineage (NCBI taxonomy): Eukaryota > Viridiplantae > Streptophyta > Pinopsida > Pinales > Pinaceae > Pinus > Pinus albicaulis. The sequence continues at coordinate 777,227,811 of CM076569.1, read as the reverse complement.
TTGGTAGCATAAAAAGCACCCGATTTTGAAAAGTGGTGATGCAGAATCACCATTTTTTTTTTTGGTGCACATTTTTTACACTCTAAAATTTTTATTTATGAAGTATGAATATTTGTTTTAAAATGTTAGTGATTTTCATGCTAATTTTGAAATGTATTGATGCAGCATCAACTTTTTTTTTTTTAGAGCAGTGATTTTCATGCTAATTTTGAAACGTATTGATGCTGCATCAACCTTTTTTTTTTAGCAGTGATTTTCATGCTAATTTTGAAACGTATTGATGCTGCATCAACCTTTTTTTTAAAGCAGTGATTTTCATGCTAATTTTGAAACGTATTGATGCTGCATCAACATTTTTTTTTTAGAGTGGTGATTTTCATGTTGGTAATAAAACACAAAACTTAGATAAAAAAAAATATATAAAAACAATAAAAAAACCAATAAAAATGTAAAAAAAAACAAAAATAGCTCATAAAAATAAAAAATTTAAACAAAAATAAATTAAAAAAACAAAAATATTTGAAAATTATATCAAAGGAAATGACAAAATTTGAAGAAAAAAACACATAATTTAAAGAAAAAAAACAAAAATTCACCAAAAAATTAAAAAAAAAAAAAAATCAAAAACATTTTTTTTCGAACTTATTAAAAAAAACAATATATTTAAAAATATATATATATATTGAAAAATATATATATATTTAAAAAAAATTTAAAATAATTAAAATTACAAAATTAAAATTTAGGAAATTTTTTTTTTAAAAAATATATAAATTTAAATTTAAAAATATAAATTAAAAAATAATAATAATAATAAGGAAAAAAATACAACTTTTAAAATTTAAAAAAAAACAAATTAAAAAAAAACAATTAAAATTGAAAAAGAAAATAAAAATAAAAATTTAAAAAAAAAATAAAAAAAAAACCTATCATTAAAAAACAAAAAAAATGAAAAAAACCACGAGTAAGTAATTAAAAAACAAATATACATAAATTTAGTGTTTTTTTTTTTTTTTTTAGTGAAACCATTTATAGATTTTAAAAATGAAAAACTAAATAAACGAAAAAATTAAGAAAAACAATTAAATTAAATTAAAATTTAAAAATTTTAATAAATAAATTTTAAATTTTAAATTTAAAAAAATAACTATTCTATAATATTAAATATAAAAAAAAATTAAACAAATTGAATTTAAAATAAAAAAATTGAATTAAAAAAATAATTTAAAATTTTTTGAAATTCAAAATTAAAAAAAAAAACAAATTAAAATAAAAATATTAAAAATTAAAAATAAAAATAAAAAATAAAAATAAAATCAAATAAAAATAGATGTACACATATACTAAAAATTAAAAAACAAAAAAAAAATGAATTTTATTTTAAATAAAAATATTAAATTAAAAAAAAATTAAATTTTTGAAAAAATAAAAATATTTTTTGAAATTAAAACAAAAAAAATTAAAACTAAAAAAAAAAATCTATTAAAAATTTAAAAAAAAAAAACAATTAATTAATTTTTTTTTTTAAATCAATTAAAAATAAATTGTAGTGGTGGTCCCGCCCGCTGGGAGGCGGTCGCCGGCCGGGCGGCGCCACGGGGGCGGCCCAGCAGGCCTCCCGGCCCCAGGCGGGCGGAGGGCCGATTCCGGACCACCACCACAATTTATTTTTAATTGATTTTTTTTTTTTAATTGTTTTTTTTTTTTTTTAATTGATTTTTTTTTTAATTTTAATTTTTTTTTTTTTTTTAATTTCAAAATATAAATTTTTTTTTTAATTATTTAAAATAAAATTCGTTTTGTTTTAAGTTTTTTTAATTTTATTATTTTTTCGTTTTAAATTTATTATTATTATTATTATTTTTAATAATTTTTATTTAATTTTGCCCATTTTTTTATTTAATTGATTTTTTTTTTTTTTTTTTCATAATTTTTCTTTGTTATTAACTTTTACGTTTAGTTTTTTAATATAATTTCATAAAATTCAATAAATTTTATATATATATTTTAATTTATTTCGATTTAATATTTTTTTTTAAAGGTTTTCCTTTTCTTTTTCTTTTTTGTTAATTACATAAAATTTTTATATTTTTTTATTTCAATTAAAATTGTGTATTTAAAATTAGATTTTTTTTTTTAATGAAACTTAAATTTTTTTTATTTTTTTTTATTTAATATTTTTTTTCTTTTTTTTTCAATTTTCCATTTTTAATTGATTTTTAAAGTTTTTAAAGTTTTTTGTTTAACAATATTTTTTTTTTCTTTTATATTTAAAATTTATTTTTTCTTTCAAAATTTATTTGTTTATTCATTTATTTATTAAAATTTAATATTTTTGTTTTTAAATTTAAATTGTTATTTTAATATTAACCTCTTTTTTTTTAATTTAATAAAATTTGATGTATATACCTATTTTAATTTAATTTCATATATATATTTTATTTTTTATAATTTAAATTTAATTTATTTTTTTATAGTTTATTTGTTTTTTTAATATATATTGTTTTAAATTTGATATTTTCATTGTATTTTATTTTTAATTAATTTTTATTTTTTTTCCTTTTAATTTGAATAGTGTTTTTTTTTTTTAAATTTTGAATTTTTAAATTTATTAAAATTTAATATATTTCCTTAAATTTAATTATTTGTTTTAAATTTAAAAAAAATAAAAAAAATTAATAAGCATTTTCTTTTTCTTTTTTAAATTTAATTTCTATATTTAATTTTTTATAATTTCTTTCTTTTTTTAACTTGTTTTTTTTTTTAAATTTAATATTTTTATTTTGTTTTTATTTTTATTTTTTAATTTCTATATTTTTTTAAAATTTTAATCTTATTTTTTTTTGGTTTATTTTTTAAATTTTTTTTCCTTAAATTTTAGGTTTTTTTTAATGATTGAATTAAAATTTTTACTTTGTTTTTATTTTTATTTTTTTTATCTTCATATATTTTTAAATTTTAAGCTTTTAAATGTTTTTATTTTTTAAATTTATTTTTTTTTCTTAAATTTTATGTTTTTTTTTAATGTTTGAATTTGAAAAATTAAAAAATGTTACTTCTATTTTTAAAAATGCCAAAAGTATGACACAATTTTTTTTTTGTTATTCCAGCATCAACTGGTTTTGTTTTGAGGGTGTTTTTTCAATCCTTTTTTCAAGAAACAATTTTGTTTTTACCATAATTTTATAGAATGTTGAAATTTGACCTTAAAAAAAAACGAAGTGCATTCTGGAAGACACACTTTTTTTTTGGGGGTGTTTTTTCAATCCTTTTTTCAACAAACAATTTTGTTTTTAGCATAATTTTAGAAAATGTTGAAATTTGACCTTAAAAAAAAAAACAAGTGCGTTCTGGAAGACACTTTTTTTTTTGGGGGTGTTTTTTCATGTTTTTTGAGAGTTTTTGGGCTAGAGTTCCCGTTTTGAGGTCAGGTTACCTATTTCATCGGTAACAATGTTAATACTTAGTCAACCGTCCTCCAAATGTAGTGAGCTCCGTTGAGTTGTAAGGTTTAAGACTTATATATATATATATTCCAACACACACACACACACACACACACACACACACACACACACACATATGCGCCAAATACTCCATAGTTCCAACCTTTGAATATATGCCAACATGCCATGCCATGGGGGAGGGGGGCGGTACGTGGCATGCCAGGTGGCCCTTCCCCATTGGCCCATAACTAACTGCACCATAAAAATAAAATTGTACCAATAATAATAAAATTCACCCTTAGACTTAGGATAAATTTTTTTCCCTTCCTAGTCAACATTGGCGAATCCGGTTGTGCCACTCGGAATAGTATCATTGGTTGATTCTGGAGAATATCTCCTGTGAATTTGACTGGACTACCACATCATCCCTGTACTTGTTGTGCTAATTTTTTTCCTGTTTGGGAAAATGAAAAACATGCCATAATTCCCTCATACAAAATCGGAATTTGATGAAGCGAGTTGCGTTGGAATCTTGGAGACGAGCTCTATCCAGGCGTTCAAGTTTGAAGTATTTCTTAGAAATTTCGATTTTGAGCTAAATACTGAGCCTTAGATCATTCATCCCCACTGGAAGCCTTTTGGACCCCAAAAGATACTATCAATTGTTCAAAAAGTGAGGGTACAACTCCCTCACTCTTCCAATCTCCAACCACTTGGCCTTTGAAGTATTTTTACCCTTGAGTCCCTCTCTAAGGTATTCAACATTCCCTCTTCTTGAAGTTCTGATCCTTCTGTTAAGTATGAGATCTTGCTAAATTTCATCAAGATATTCTGGCGAGAAATCATCTATTGATGGAAGTTGAACATGCCCTCCTTGATCATCAATCAAAGGAGGCTAAAAAAATCTCAAATTCTCAACATTAAAGACAGAATAAATTTGCATATAAGGAGGAAAATCTAGCTTGAATGCATTTGTACCAATATATTCTAGAATTTTAAATGGACCATAACAGATTGGTTTGATATTTTTTACCTTCCACTTGCAAAATTTCTTTTCTTATGTACTACCAAAGTTCATCACCAACTTGGAATTTTTGATCAACTCGGTGTTTTTCATGCCTTGTCTTGTAGTTGCTTTGGCTCTTTTCAAGTTGCTCTTGTACGGTGTGATGTATCAACTAAATTTTCTTAATGAAATTCCTTACCTTATCTATGTCACTATGACCATCTATAGCGACATCTTTCTCAAAGACGAAGTCCAATGGCGATCTTGGAAAATAACCATAACATGCCTCAAATGGCAATGTGTTTGTGGAAGAATGTTTTGCCCTGTTGTATGCATGTTGAATGTAATGTAGCCATTCATCCCACAACTTGGGATGCTCGCTGAAATAACCTTTAAGAAGATAAATAACGGTCCTATTCACCACCTCTGTTTGACCATTTGTTTGCAGATGAAATGTTGTACTCTTATTCAACTTTGTGTCAATCATGTCCCATAATTTTGACTAAAAATTCCCAACAAATTGACAATCTTGATCACTTACAATAGAAGTAGGAAGACCAAAATGAACCCAAAAATTTTGAAATAAAATATTAGGATTTTCTTCAGCTATGATATTTTTCTTACATGACATCAAAATACACATTTTTCTGAACCTATCTACCACAACATACAAATAATCATGACTTTTCCTTGACATAGGAAGACCACCTACAAAATCCAGTGAGATACTCTCCCAAGGATGTGAAGGAACCAAAAGTGGAGGGTACATTCCAAGATTCCTATTGCTAGGCTTAATTATTGCACATAAAGAACTTCCGCTAATAAAACAAGACACACGATCAATCATGTGTGGCCGATAACAATACCTTTGGAGATTCACTACTATCTTGCCTACAGTGAAATGTCCTATAATCAATGATGTGTGCGCCTCCCTTATGATACTGTTTCTTTCTCCCTATGGAATACATAACTTGCCCAAGTGATACAACAAACTGTTATGCATATGATAATCTAACTCTTCATTTTGGTTTCCTTGACTCAAGCTCTCATACACATCTTGAAAATCACTATCATTTTCATATTGTTCAATGTGAATTTCATGCATAATGGAATTGTGCTTGAGTATAATAGCTGAATTTATAATAGGCCTGGAGATCATATTAGCTACCTTATTGTAGATTCCCTTTTTGTACCTAATAACCAAATGAAATTATTGTAGAAAACCCATCCATCTAAAATGTCTTGATTGCTTCAACTTTGACTGTGATTGTAAGTATTGCAATGGCTGATGGTCGGTATGGATAATGGTCTCTTTCCCCATCAAGTAATGCTTCCATTTATTTACACTTTGTACTAATTCATATAAATCTTATCATAGGTGGGATAATTAGTCACGACTCCATTAAAAATTTCAGAATGAAACAAAATGGGCTTACCATGCTGCATGAGCATTTCTCCCATAACATAATCACTTGCATATGTTTGGATCTCAAATGGATGTCTAAGATCTGGAAGTGCTAAAAATGGTGTTGAACTTATATTTTTCTTCAAAGCATCAAATTATTTTTGTTGTAAATCTCCCCAATGGAAGACTTTCTTCACACTTGTCAATGCATGTAACAGAGCTGCACTGGAAGAAAAATTAGAAATAAATTTCCTCCAATACTGTGTTGCCCCTAAAAAGCTTCTTAACTCTGTAACTTTATTGGGCTTGGGAAAATTCATAATGACCTCTACTTTGGAAGGATCGATCTTCAACTCATCTCCTCCAACAACGTGTCCCAAATACACTAATGAATTCTTCCCAAACTCACAGTTTTACATCTTTAAAAAAAATTGCTCTTTTCTCAAGACATCAAGTACCTTGTTCACATGCATGACATGTTCTTCTCTTCATTTTCTGAATATGAGTATGCCATATACGTAAAAAATGACAAAGTCATATCGAAATGGTCTAGGTACATCATTCATGACTCTCATGAAATTAGCTGGAGCATTTGTTAAGCCAAATGGCATAACTAACCACTCATACAATCCTTGTCTAGTTTTGAAAGTAGTTTTCAAAATGTCCTCTTCAGCTATTCTAACTTGATGATAACCACTTCGTAAGTCTAACTTAGTGAAATACTTTGTATTATTTAACTGATCTAGCAAATCATCAATGTGTGGGAGTGGGTTGTGATTCTTTATCATGATTTTATTCAGTGCACAGAAATCGATACACATGCCCCAAGTCCCGTCCTTCTTTGGAACCAAAACAATTGGTGAACCACATGGCAAAGTAGATGGACATATGATACCTTTGTTCAGAAATTCTTGGATTTAATTCTTGATTTCCAAACTCTCCATAATTGACATGCGATACATACCAACATTTGGAAGGGGAACATCCTGCTGCAGCTGAATCTCATGTTGAATCCCCCTCTTGGGTGGTAACCCCTTGGTTCTTGAAACATCTCGCCATGTTGACTTACCACATCAAACAAATTAGATTTCAATTTTTCATCACATCCATCAAAAGATTCATAGTCAACATCATCCTTTTTATTGATCATGAGAAGCACAAAATTTTTACTTGCATTAACTAGCCTCTTCAATTGCCCTGCATTAACTAAAGAAATGTTCAGTTTCTTGCGATGAGCTCCCACAATATACTCCACCCCATCCTTGAGCAAATGATATTTGTTCTTATGGTGATAAAACACCACTTTCCTGTCATACAAATATGGACTTCCCAATATAATCTCGGAAATGTCAAATGGAACCACATCTAACTCAACTTCATCAACGAAGTTTACAGTAATAAAAAATCTAAATATGCATTTCCTTGTAACCTGTAAATTAGAATTATTAACTATCCAACCCAAAGGGTATGGTTTACAATGTGGTACACTTTCAATGTTAATATTTTTTACTAACTCTTCTAAAATCAAGTTTTCTTGTGACCCCATATCAAATAATGCATCAACCTTTGTATGATTAGAAACCACTCTAACATGGAACAATTCTATCTCTGTGTCTTCATTTGGAGTGTTTTTGTGACTATTTGAGGAACTAGAACTTGTTATGGCTTCTTTTCCTTTGTTAACCATGGCGATTCTCTTGGTCTCATCTCCTGAATCAGATCCAAGATCTTGTTTTGCAGTGGTAGTCGTCTTTTGTTTCCCTTTTTTATTTGGTTTCTTTGGCCTTAATTTAGGATGTAGTTTCCAACGGTGGGCTTCATCATGCCCCTCTTTGGAAAAATGTTTACACGTAGTTTTCTCCCCTTCTTTCTTGATACTTGCATTATTCTTTCCCTTCCATTTTCATCCCTTCTCTTTTTCCTTACCCTTATCTTCTTACTACCCTCTTCAGGAATGCTTTTTCCCCTTGCTTCAAGATGCATGGCTTGCACACATACGTCATCTAAGTTGTTTGGATTAAGCATAAGGATAGTATGTTTCAAGTAGGAATGTAAACCTCCTATGTATTTCAAGAGTGTATCTTGTGAATTCAAGTTTATTCCTAGCAACAAAGCCCTCTTTCTAAACTCCTGAGTGTACTCTTGAACATTTTGGCCTTTGATCTGCCTAAAGTTTTGCCAACTCATAATTGATTTTTTTTCATTTAAGATAATGGATAAAACTGTATTCTAATGGAAGAAATGAATTCAACCCAAGAAATGGAAATATTACCATGGATTCGAATTTCCTCTTGTGTCTTTTCGTCCCACAAAAATAGCACTGCTTCTTCTAGCCTTAATGAAGCAAACTAGATATTTATGTTGTCTTCTTGTAAATTTTGAATTCTGTAGTATACTTCCAATTGACGAATCCAATTGTCTAACTTTTCTACATTAACCTCTCCATTGTATATGGGAAGTTCAAACTTGATGTCCAACTTGAGTAATGGAGTATTTCCTTTTGGGATCTTGGAATGAGTGTGGGTATGAGTTTTTGTGGTGGATGTGGAAGATAAAGATGTCGATGAAGATGATGAAGATAAGGATGGTGGAGATGGAGGTGGATTTCCTCCACAACCTTTTGAGCTCTTCTCTTCATCCTTCTTAATGTTTGAAGATCCTTATCCATGTGGAGGCTTTGAACCTTCTCCAGTTTTTTCCACAATGAATGATTTATACATGGCTTTAACCATTCTTTGCATCTCTTTGAAGTATCTTTTAACATCCTCTTCTTCAAAATTCTCATGAGTCTCTTCATAGCCTGAAATTTTGGCTTTGGATTCAAGCTCAACCTTTGTAGCTTGTACCCCTTCAATCACTTCAGCCTCTTGTGCAATTTGTACCTCTTCAATCTCAACTGATGGAGATGGAATTTGAGGTGCTTCAGGTGCTGCTTTGAGTGGTTCTTTGGGTGAGGATGATTCTTTCTTAGTTCTCTTCCTTCTTGTCCTAATCTCAAGACTAGCTACCAATAGCTTCCCTTCTCCTCTCTGCAATATTAACCTTGTAAGCATCACAAAAATTGCAAATATTAAAACCATTAAAGCAAAGAAAGCAAGCAAACTTGTGCTCTGATACCAACTTGATCTGAAATGATTGTTAGTTATTGTTTTTCTAATATAATTTTTAGATTTAAATAAAAATTTCTTTGGTTTGCTTATCCATTAAGAGTTTATCCATGAGCATGTGACTGTCAATTCATAATACTTGGTGAAATTTAGTGTTTTTTATGAACTCAAAAGCATACAAACTAATTTCTGAACAATAACAAATAAGAACACAAAAAGCACAAATAACATAGCTCAATACACAAGTTTTTGATGAAGCAGTTCACCCCTCCTGGGCTACATCTCCTTTGTCCAGCTTCATAGTGTGGGCCTTTGTATTAGCTTAAAATGTGAAAAATTCTTGTTTACAGTCTCCTATTGCCTCTGCAACTTGCTCCAATGGCTCCAAAACATCAAAATATACTAGAAAATGACTCTTCCTGAGCTCATTTTGGTTGAAAATTGCCTCAGTTATGGAAAAAACAAGATTTCCTACATTTTCTCCTCTAAATCTAGGATTCCACCAGTTAATTCTCTAAATTTTCCAAGGCTGCCTAAAACTACTTTGGCATGGTCGCCTAAAAAGGTGCCTCCGCCAATCAGATCGCCATGTTAAACTGCGCTTAATTAGATATAAGTGTGCTTTAACACTAAGATATGCACTTGTTTAAGTTTAAGCACTTTTAGCGCTAATTGCGAGTTCATATGAATTAACTACGACTTAACATAATAAATCATGGACTAATATCGTATTTAAAACTTCGTTGGTGGTAGCACTGGACGTTAGTTTGGTGCTGTCGGACATGTGGGAGGCGGCTGGCCCCCTCCAAATCCCAAATTGTTGGCGCGTTTAACTTCAAATACAATCAGAGAACTATTGTGTTAATACCCATGGTGATAAGAGAGTTGGTAAGTCAGTAGGCTGGCGGGCAGCAGGTCTGGGGTTTGACCCCAACCCCCACCATAAACTTTTGTTCCAACGTGCAACATTTCTGCCACCAAGTTGGCTCTGCCACCAAAGTTAGAGCTCCACCATACTTAGTCTACCGTCCTATAAATGTAGTGAGCTCTGCCGAGTTGTAAGGTTTAAGACTTAGGCTAATATATATATATATATATATATATATATATATATATATATATATTGTTGTTTGCATGCTATATTGTTTCTCTAGGTTTTTTTGTTGCTAATACCCCAAGATGATATTCAATTGATACTATTGTCAGGATGTTGATACTCTGTTTCTCAATACTATGTGTTTTTTACAACACCAACATGAGTCATCACGGGATGTTAATCGGTCATAGTAAAATTAGAACCTTGTGCAAGAAAAGTGAACTACTTCTTGATGACACAACCAACTCGACTATGACAATTATGGTTTTCCATTGTTGACCTCTTTCTATTTGAAAATACTGTTGCACATTATTTTATTATCGTTAAATTTGTTGTAATTTTCTATGTAAGGCTCTAAATTTTGATAGCATGGGAATCAAGAGATTCTCGAAGCTGATTATGGTTTCAAGGTTAGACATGATGTAATCTATAAGAGAAAAAGCCCTATACCTCAAGTGGGGCAACAAGACTACTGTATTTTTGGAGAAATCGTGTATCTGTAATCCTTTTTCTCATATTAATGCAAACTCTATGGTTCATGGCTTCATAATATTGCGTCGAATTAGTTTGTGAGTTTTGAATTACCAGCTCCTTGCTAAGGAGGAAGGGATCTCCTCTTTAGCAAGGATTGCTATGACGATAAGATAGTATAGTAGTGTACTTAACTTTATCTGAGTTGCATTACTTGTTATTTCATTGTTACTTTTACATATCTTCATTAATGTATTGCAATTATTGATTTATTAATTATCATAATAGCCGATCTTGATTACTTGTTTATCAACATAGGTTCTAGGTCGACACATTTATCAATGTGTGCTATTTATTATTTTATTGCTATAGCATTTGGATTTTGTTAGATGCATTGTTGTGTGTTTATTACAGTGTGATTGCACATATTGATCAAGTGATGAATGTAGTGAGCCTCTTGACTGAGTGAGGTTTTGGTTGAATTTTTTTGCAGTTCTTTCCAGGAGTGTTGTTTCCTTTTCTGCAAGAGTAATATTGAGTGATTTTATTGTGCAAGTGTGCTTTCATTTCATAATTGTGTACAGAATGCTTTTGATGTTGAAGTGTGATAGTGATTATTTTGGTGTGTTGAGAGTGCACAGTTACAACGACTTGATTTTGATTGTGTGTCATGTTCACAGAGAGTTTGGCATTAGACAATGCTAGTTAGCATTGCTACCTATATATAATTTGCGTAATAACCTTGGAATAAAAATACTTGCCATGGTTGATAATTTATGTATGAGTGTAATTAATTGATCCTAATCAAAAGACAATTAATTCACCCAACACTAACAATGACACAAAATATCAACACTCATGAAATTAGATGCGTGGAGAAAATTGTCCTTCACAAGAATGAAATATTTAGAGAACTATTCTCCCCTACTAAGCCTCCATGATATCTAGATGCCTATCAACTAGCTAGAAAAGAAATTATGGAAAACCATTCCTCGCTTCACAATCCATTTTCCTTTCCTTTTTCTTAGCATGCTTACCTAGCACACATCAAATCATGACTCCCTCACCTTAGCTAGGTTCCAAATCTCTTTTGGAAGCCCAAAACACACTAGCAACTATCCAATTCATAATTTGAATCTTTTTGGTTGTATTTGGGCACCCAAATCAAGCTATATTCATGTAGAATGCCATAATAAATATTCCACTTGTGAATGGATGCATTCTACTCACAAATTCACCTTTCTAGTAACCAGGGAAAATTTTAAGGATGGATGTTTATCTCAAAGTTTAGAAACCTTGGCATATCTTAGTGGTCCCTAATATGTAAATTGTAAAAAATTTTATGTTATTTTTATTAAAATATTTAGTTTTCTAATCATTATATATATATATATATATATATATATATATATATATATATAATTTTGGCAATTTATAGGGTAAAATAATTTTATACTATAAAACTTGGGCGAATCAATTTAAAATAAATGGAAATTGGCGAATCCTTTTTTGGAAAAAGCATGGAAAGCTAGCCCACCTGCGAATATTAGCCCCTAAAATTTTCCCTGTTAGTAACTCATGCATCCCTCTACTAATTTTTTAATGGATCAATAACCCTTGAATTATTATTTCTCATGAGTTTCCCCTTTTCCCCACACCATTTTTGGGTCAAATCTAAAATCTGAGATGGTTATTTGTCCATAGTACTTATTGAAGTGTGAGGTAGCTTCCTAAACACCTCTAGATCCTCATAATTATGGTAGGTGGTTGCTTCATCTACCTAGCTCTTCATTCAATGAGTTGTTTATTGGTGGGAATGTAAGAAAATAATTTCAATTTCAATTTTTTTGGCACACATATTTTGGTTAGGTTTTTATAACCATGGTGGGAATGGCTAATTCCTACAACACCTTCACTAGCTCCCACTTATGGCATCATAGTCTGTACTAGTGCTTACATTCCTATTTAGATTCTCAACATTTTTAATTAATGGAGAAACATTTCATACACATTATTTCTATGTTATCCAATTTTGTTTCATCTTAATGAGATATTTGTCCATAGTACCTATTGAAGTGTGAGGTAGCTTCCTAACCACCACTAGATCCCCATAATTGTGGTAGGTGGTTGTTTCATCTAAGTTATCCACTTTTGTTTCATCTTAATGAGGTATTTGTCCATAGTACCTAGTGAAGTGTGAGGTAGCTTCCTAACCACCACTAGATCCCCATAATTGTGGTAGGTGGTTGCTTCATCTACCTAGTTCTTCATTCAATGAGTTGTTTGTAGGTGGGAAGGTAAGACAATAATTTCAAATTCAATTTTTTGGCACACATATTTTGGTCAGGTTTTTATAACCACTGTGGACATGGCTAATTTCTACAACACCTTCACTAGCTCCCACTTATGGCATCATAGTCTGTACTAGTGATTACATTCCTATTTAGATTCTCAACATTTTTAATTAATGGAGAAACATTTCATACACATTATTTCTAAGTTATCCACTTTTGTTTCATCTTAATGAAAACACAAAAATTTCAATATATGCCTTAACTACACAATTAAATATAGTAATCCTTGAGTTCAAAAATTGGTTGTTACAGATATAACATGCTCGATCTATTTTTATCTTTTCAATTTTCTTACTTTAGTGGGAGAAAACATGTAATAATTAAGCATTCTTTACATTTTAAATCTCCGTGTCATTAGTCAATATATTGATAAGATGCATAGTGACAACCTATATATGTATTAGGAGGATTCCAATTCTCCTTTCGACATGATAGAGATCTTAAGATTCACATGGGAAACACCACCCAAAGTGACAATGTCTTTTCTAGCACCCTCAACCAATAACAATTAGGTCACTTCTAAGAGGCAAATATTAAATGTAGAACCCTTAGTAGTCTTGATACCTTAGGACTTAAGAAATGTAAAATATTTTGGTCCCCTTGTGGGACATCGAGGTGGTCGGTTTATTGGGATATTATCCCCTGCACTTGGTTTCAAATCCCATGGGGGGACACTTTTGGCCTGTTATGATAAGGCTAAAGGAGTAGGCTCCCCCTTATCCGTGGAGTCTCGACTCTTTCTAAGTCATAAATTTTTGGTATATCTGGCTTGCAGGCTATTGGATACACTCTTGGTGTTATAGTGACAAACACTAGATTTGATCGTGGGCATTGCCCAGATTAATCCAACGAGTCACCAATTCACCATGGCTAAAAAAAAAAAGAAATGTAAAACATAGTAAAACCCTCCACAACCCACCAACAACCTACTAAAAAATTGAGACAGTTCAAGAAATCATTAGATAGTGTGAAACTCATATTAGTCCTAAGAAAGAAAAGCCAAATGTTATAGAATAATCCCACCTTCTCCACAACCACACTTCAAACAAAAATTAAAAAACATCACTTTCAATAAAAAAAAAAATACAAAACAAAGTGGAACCCTCCTCAACCAAACCAGGTTGAAAGAGTAAGGAGTTCCAAATATCCTTAGAAAATGGTTGATGCATAATGGTCGTAGAAAAGCAAAGCTAAGTGTTCTAGATTAATTCTACCTACCCTCTCACCAAACATAATGCATAATTTAAAAACCATCATCTCAAACTTGTGTGAAGAATGTGGAGACGGCAAAGGCATGACAAACTTTAATGCCTATTCTCCAAAATTGAAAGCTCATTCCTACTTGCCTTAATCATTTAATCTAGAGAAATCAAGAGCTCATTCCTACTTGCCTTAATCATTTAATCTAGAGAAATCAAAGCAACTTCCATTTGCTAGGCAGATAGTCTCACAAGATTGCCATCGTGAAATATTCAAATCGAGCGAACGGGTATCTTCCGCGTGTCAATACATCACAGTTGCCATATCCTATCCATGGCTTTTTGAAATTTGATAGAGGCACGTCTCTCCATATCCAGGTTAGAAGGCATTAACTAATAAAGGCGGCCATTGGATTTAAAAATACAAAGGTCAAAGTGTGATTCTAAAACACGAACACGCCAAGGTTGGCAGCAATTTGTTGTTGACTCCATACCTAACGATTATCACAAAATCCGATTAACCTGTCAATTACAGGTGTCATACATGACGTAATCACATTCGCCACTGTAAAAATGAATCCCATGTTTCATAATGATCGTTGACTACCAAATTTTTGAATAAACCAAAATTTCTGAGCTATTTAAATGTTATAAATTCTGATTTATTTATTTTATTTTTTAATTATGAGGATTTTGTTTTTTAAATTACAATGAGTTAGGGATATGATACGTTGGAATAATTTGAATAAAGTTTATAATTAAAATTTTTAACTATTATTATAACACCAAACATATATCAAATATTTCACAAATTGAATATATTAATTATTTATAAGTAGTAATTGCTCTTAAAAGTGAAAAAGTATACTAAAGGAGATTATCTTGCCACTCACTCGAATGCAAGTATTGTGAATCATTGTTAAGAGTGCAACAAAATTGGTTCTCAATAAGAATATGTAGATGACAAATATCTAAAGCCACTCTGAGACATTAAAAAGGGGCATATAAATCTCTGAAGAGTACTCCACTTGTTATATTTTAACGATTGATGAGCATAATTAGGCTGTTATTAAGATTGAAGAAGGCATTTTCGGTATTTAGAAAGGCGTTGTTGTCAGTTCCTTTTGTGCAGTCTAGTGTCGGAGCAAGAGGAATGAGAATGCCAACATAGAAGGTGGAACTGGAGTAGAGTGACACTCTTCTAGAGGTGGAAAGAGAGACACTCTTTCATGAAAACCAATCTAATTTTGTTAATCATTTTCTGGTTAAGTTCGTTTTTGTGCTAGTTTTGAACTTCTAAGTTCTAAGTTTTGTATATATAGGAACCATGATAATATAAAAGTCTTTTCAGATTAATCACATCATTAGGATTTGGTCGACGTTTTGAACCAACTAATGTGGTTCATCCCCAAGACAAGGTGAAAAGCCAATCGTTCTAATTGAATAAATAGTGTGGATGCATCATTACCCTATATTAGCTGAAGAAAATTAGCCGTTAAAAATTATCTGTTTAAGATTGGTCGTTTAAAAACTAGTCGTTAATGAGTTAGTTAATTAGTTAATTAAAATTATTAAGTGATTAATAAATATTGACAATGATTAATGAAATTTTATTTTAATAGATATTATAATAAAATGTATTATGTAATATTTAATTGATTAATAAATATTAATTTTTTTATTTTAATATTAATCAAATAATTTTTTTAATTAATTATTACATAATATCTTTTTGCTCCCTTACTTATTTCTCTTAGTTTTCTTTTTCCCTAGAATTTATCTTAATTATTCTTTAGGTTCATATATTACCCAGTAATAAATTCTTTAAAATAATTTAATTTTTTTATCTATTATTTTAATATTTATTAATCAATTAAATAATTTTAATTAAATATTACATAATATATTTTATTATAATATTTATTAAAATAAAATTTTCATTAATCAATTTAAAATTTTTAATTGAATATTACATAATAAAATTTGTATTATTATAATATTTATTGGGTCAAATTTTATTATTATTATAATATTTATTGGGCCAATATTTATTAATAACTTAATAATTTTAATTAACTAATTAACTAACTCATTAACAATTAGTTTTTAAACGACTAGTCTTAAAAGAATAGTTTTTAACAACTAGTTTTCTTCAACTAATACCAGGCAATGATGCATCCACACTATTTATTCAATTAGATCGATTGGCTTTTCACCTTGTCCTAAGGATGAACCACATTAGTTGGTTCAAAACTTCAACCAAATCCTAATGATGTTATTAATCCGAAAATACATTTATCTAATCTATGGATCACAAAAGTCTCATATCTAATATAAAAGTCATTTTAGAAGAAAAAAAAGAAATTTAAGTGAAATGGCTAGCACATCTCACTTGTGGTGACTGCAATTCCATAATTTTTTTTTTTGAATAGGAGTTAGCTTCTAAAGTAGACAATCTTGAATTCAACAACCAATTTCTAGGTCATGCCTACAAAATACCAAGCACACCGTCTGTGATCTTAGGTTTGGGCTTGCAAATAAAACTATGAATCCTTGAATGCTTCAAATAATTGTCCAAGTCCCCATAATTTTCCATTTTGGGGTAAAATCAACACATATGGCATTGATTTTGGCCAAGCTTTGATAGATTACAGGCACATCCAATCCATCAGATTGATTAAAAGAAGACGACACAAAAGTGACATTACTCCATAATTAATCTACAAGAATTAAATATTTCCTTCCACTCTAACTGAATCTCCATCACATCTTTGCGTCGTTCTTCATCATTGCTAAATATTTCTGTTACCTCTTTTACAATATCATAATATAGTATAATCATAATAAAAGAATAAAAAATACTTATATTTTAATAATATATATTAATTTTTTTATAACAAATATTATAAATTTTATATAAATTGACTTTAAAATATACAAAGCCTAACATAGATGGCTTTGTAATATGGTAAATCTGGAACAAGCGATCCTATCGTAGAGGCATTGGGGGTATATCTTGTTACATTAGGAAGAACATCTCCCCCCATGCTAGGATTTATAAAAAAGACTCTTACAACCAATATATTTGGATAGAGATTACTGACATTAATGATGAAAAAACCTACATAGCTATCTGTTATTTTACCCCTATCAATTCTAACTTCTATAAGAAAAAAAATTTAGATAAAAATGGTCCTTACAATGGTTTAGAGAATGATATTTCTAGCCTGAGGAATGAAGGTAATATCCTCTTAATGGGTGACTTTAATGCTCGAACTTCAAGCAACCAAGATATTCTTCTAAGCAATTATTCCAACCCTAATCCTTGTTGGTTAGACGAAGACCTTACTCTAGCTAGCTGGTACAAAAGAAGCTTTGAAGATCTAGGGGATTTTTTTTTTTTGGGTCTGAGCTAGTCAAGCTCTGTAGTGCTCAAGATCTCCTAATTTGAAATGGTCTAAAGAAGTGGCCCAATTCTAGCTAGATGACCTGTATCCATGGGCTTGGTAGCATCGTGGTAGACTATGTTATTCACGATATCCTTTTATACAACGAAATAATAAATTTTGACATCTTAAACGACCACAAGCCTGACTCTGATCATAGACCTTTAATTGTAACTCTCAATTTTGTCATGCATAGAGAGCCCATAGAAGATAATCCTTATAGCCAAAAGAACTTAATATTTGATAGGAATAAAAATGATCTTTTTCTAAATGAATTAAAAATTAATTTAATTCCTTTATCTAGTATAGACAACATAGAAGACCTCTATTGTAATTTTACTACAACCATATCATATTCTATTAACAAGTTCTCAATTGAAGTTTCAAGTAATAAAAGAAATAGCAAAACCAACCCTTGGTATGATAAAGATTGTAAAAGGCCGAGGAAAGAAATTAAGGAAGCTCTTGATGAGTCTCTTAAAATTGGAAAGATAAAAATATACAAAGCCATAACTAAAAGGAAAAAAATGCAGTATATTCATAAAAGACAAGAAAATATCTTATACCTCTCTAAGGTAGCTCCTAAGAAATTCTGGAGGCAGATTATAACTAGAAAAACTAAAGTTAATAATATAATTTATTTACATGACTGGAATTCCTATCTTAAAATGCTTTATGAATCTCCAAATGTCATTGATAACTTTGAAACCCTGCTCACACCGAGAAAATTTTTCTCATTAGAAGAGATATATTTTGGGGTTAAGCGCCTGAAAAATGGAAAAGATAAGGACATTGAAGGTTACTAGGTAGAAATATTAAAAATTCAAGGTCCTGTCCTCATCCCTCACATCCACAAGCTTTTCAATCAAGTTGTCAAGCAAGGGTTCCCTAAACCATGGACTCAGAGCCTCATTATTCCTATTTTTAAAAGTGGGGATACAAATAAGCCCTCTAATTATCAAACAATTATGATTATCCCTCTCTTAGCCAAGTTATATGGTATTATTTTAGAAAATAAGTTGACCATATGACTTGAAAGTGAAGGTAAGCGGGCTAAAGTCCAAGCAGGTTTTAGAAGGCAACACTCAACAACGTACCACCTTGTTACGATTAGGATCATTGTGGAGGAATGTCGTAATGATAAATCCAATCTCTTTTGTTGCTTTGTGGAATTTAGAAAGGCTTTCGATACGTACCTAGAAATAACCTATGGAATAGATTAGAAGAGCTAAAGGTTCCTTTTAAATTGAGAGCGGCCGCTATAAGGCTATATGAGAATGTAATTGCCAAGTTTAAAAGAAATGAGGGGTGGTCGAAAGATATTAAGTGTAATATTGGAGTTAAACAAGGTTTCCCCCTCTCCCCTACCCTATTTGGCATTTACATGGACAAACTAGAAGGTTGTTTAGAGGAATCAGGTTGTGTTGGCATGATCTTAGCTGGAATAGTCATCATCCTTCTTCTCTGTGCTGACGATATTATTCTTCTGGAAAGGTGCCCATCTGATCTTGATAAGAAACTGTGACTTCTTAAGGATTTATGCTCTACCATGGGTACAATTGTTAACACTGACACAACAAAAGTTATGCTCATCAAATCCAAGAAGGACACTTACGCTAATTTTGTATATGACAATAGAAACTTGGAGGAAGTGTCTTCTTACAATTACCTAGGAATTGATATTCATCACAAGCACAACTGGAACTATAGCATTGAGAAAAGGATTAATGGAGGGTGGAAATCTTATTTTCGTCTTGAAAATAATTGTAAAGCAACAAACCTTGTGACGTGGGATAAAAATAAGCTCCTATTTGAAACTTTAGTCACTCCTATTATCTTGTATGGATGTGAGGTTTGGGGTTGCAAAATATCTAGAGAATCCTGGAGAAATATCGAGCAAATCCAGAAGCGTTTTATAACGTATAACCTCAAAATTAAAAGAAATACACCCTATCCTATTCTCCTTATAGAAGTGGGTCTTTCCCCTATTGAGAGCCTAGCTATGACTAGGCTCCTGTTGTACAAGCACAAAATCAATAACATGGGATACCATAGACTTCCTAAGCTAGCTTTAAATTCCAGCCAAAACCAACTAAGGCTCAAGCGAGGTTGGTATAAAGATACCAAGGCCTGGGTAAACCATTGGGAGATCGACGAAAAATTTGCATTGCGAAATATTAATAACATAAAAAATATTGTTACTTCTAAGTTTAGATAGAAAATGTGGTGTGAGAAAGATTTAGAGGCTAAGAGAAAATTAAGATATTATAAGGAGGTCATCAACCCTACTCTAGAAGATCAAAAATGTCTCTTTGTTTTAACTAGCTCAAAGAAAAAAATTAATATAGCCAAGGTACGAACTAACTCTCATGAGCTCCATAGTGAAACATGTCATTGGACAGTTCTTAAAACACCATGGGTGGAAATGATCTGCCATCTCTGTGAGAATATGAACATTGAGGATGAAAATCACTTTCTCTTAGAGTGCCTTGCATACACCCA
The DNA here is from genome assembly GCA_034641835.2 of Pinus albicaulis. NCBI lineage: Eukaryota > Viridiplantae > Streptophyta > Pinopsida > Pinales > Pinaceae > Pinus > Pinus albicaulis. The sequence continues at coordinate 777,207,779 of CM076569.1, read as the reverse complement.
CATTAGATCTCAGTTTCATAATATTTGTTGCAATACCGAACTTCCTAGCCTTTTAGCATGTCAAAATTATAGTGATCTTGGGACGCTTCTCCCCAAGCTCTTTGAGCATAAGAGTACAACTTTAAAACAAACTAAATAATTCATTTCTTAGGTCAAATAGACCAAAGTTTGGTCTCAATGGACATTAACCACCACCACCACCACCATCATCATAATTTTAATATTTTTATAGATTTATTTTTTAAACTCAATCAAACTTAATTTTATAATAAATTAATTTAGAAACCAATGAAAAATTAAAATATCTAAAGATATAGAGATTAAATATATATATATATATATATATATATATATATATATTTAGGATGAGATTTAGAAAACTTTAAAGGACATGCACTTCCCAACAAATTCCATGGGCAATGCCACTTGTTAAAAATACTTATATATTATTAATATATATTAAAATTTTGTCTAATAAACATTGATTTTTTTATTATAAATTTATTTTAAAACATTTAAATATAAAAAATATAAATTATTATTCCAATATTTTAATAGATTTATTTTTCAAAACTCAATAAAACTTAATTTTATGATAAATTAATTTAAAAACCAATGAAAAAACAAAATATTTCAAAATTTAGAGATGATCATCTTTCTTTTTTCATTTAGAATAAGATTTAGAAAACTTTAAAGAACAACACATTTTCTAACTAATTTCATGATAATTAAGTGCCATGTGTCATTTTTTATTTAGAGAAAAAAATAAAAATACACAAATCCTTATTGATCAAATCTGCCCAACCAAACCTATCATACAAATGCTTTTAATATAAATATATAAAAAAATTAATTCTAAAATAATTTTTATAAACCTAATAAATAAAAACCAACAATATCGATGGAAATGGAGCCCATAAGAAAAGGTATTAAATCTCAAATAAACAAATGCAATACGTACATTCAAAAGTAAGGGAGGAAGTATATTTCAGCCAAACCGTTGTAGATTAAACTTTCTCCTATTAAAGAATGCCAAAATTGAATTAAAAGTTAGAAATTAAGTAAAAGGATATATTAAATTGGTATGAGTTAGTCATTTTCATAATAATTTATTAAAGCCTATAGAGACATATAGATATTCTAAATTTTCCAGTCTTGAACTTCAAATATTTTAAAAAGAATTTCTAATTTAAAAAAAAACACATACACATACTTTCACAACGAAGTTTAGTTGTTGTTTTTTTTTTTTTTTTTTTTTGTAAATATAATTTAATATTATATTTTTAAAATGAATATTATTAGTTTTATGAGGTTTTGAATAAAGTGTTGTTAAGATACTCTTTGAAGTGAAGTCATCAATTCAATTCCTCACTCCGATTGAGGTGATCTATTTGGACATGATGATAAAGATCTAATCCTACCCACCTTAAAAAAAAATAATAAATATCATAAAATATTATTTTATTATATATTTAAAAAAATAATTATTATATTATAATATATTAATTATGATATCATATATTTTGAAATTTATATTTATAAAAAATATTGTTGAAATAAAATTATATATATATATATATATATATATATATTCTCAAAGAAAAAAATTTAATTGTTTTTTTTCAAAGAAAAAAGTTGAGCAGAACTAGTAATTTCCCTAGATATATGTAACAACCCTCCAGTAAACTCATAGTTCAACCTAGGACTGAGACATCCAAAGACCACTGGAAATTGGAGTCGAGATCCCGAAATTTAATGGCCATGCATATCCTTCCAGTTTTACTATGAAAAACCATGGTGTCCCCTTGTGGGATTTGAAATCGGGTGGAGGGGATAACATCCCAGTGAGACAACCACCTCGTTGTCCCACAAGGAGACAAAAAATCCAATTGTTAAAAGTATAACCCAAAGGCACATGAGGGCGTAGGAAAAAAAAAATATAGTCACATAGGACATTTTTAAAAATAATTCAAGCCTTCAACCAAGTTTATAAGGTCTCTTAAACTCATTGCAATCAAAAATACAAAAAGGTAATAGAATTTGACTACTTTCAATGAAGCATGAACGTCACAGGTTACTAAAATTGCTTTCTTAAAGGCCTACAATGACATTTTACTTAAGGTATTTAGTAATGAGAAAGCCCAAATGTGAGTGCGACACCTCCTTGGATAAGGCATCTACCTATCCATTAAAGTCTCTATATGCATGTGTAAATGAAATCAATTAAACTGATTAACACATTTTTTTAGTTGCATAACTATGTTGATAAGTCCTAGGTTGATTACTTGACCATGATTTTGCATCTTTTTAATGACATTGTTGGAGTCACCAAAAACCTATAAATGAAAAATTTCACAAGCAATAACAATATATAAAAGACCATATAAAACATTTATCCAAATTTATTAGATCCCTAACCCAAATAGGCTTTTCCCAACAAATATTGATGGTTAGTGAGGTGGAGTGAGAAAACTAGATCATAATGTTGTTCTTCTTCTTGGATCGATATATCAAACGAACCCCAAGATATCCTTTTGTCAATCTAGGGCTCCTTTGGGGATGTGAGTCAAATTTATTTGGGTGGACAAAGACGTTTCATTGAAATTACCAAGGCTTATGAAGTGACTAGTGTTGGAGGGCCAACCTATTTTTAAATAAGATTTTCTTGTGTACTAATTAAATGTCCCTTGACACCTTGACATGTTATTAGAAGGATGTTGAATCCTTTTAATGACCATATACCAAAATATCATTTAAAGAATTCCATGATTTTTTGTTTTCCCTATGGTTTTGTACTTGGTTAAATTAGTATTCAATGTGATCCCAAACTAACACTACAAGTAAAAGACCTTCTAGCGAAGGTTTTTGTAGAAGCCCCTATAAAAATAGTCCAAAAATCTGTTTGTAGTGGAGGTCACTAGTGGAGTTGGGAAAATTTTCTTTTTTACAGTGCATCTCTAATACACTAACACATCGGTGCATTACTATACATATACACACAAGTGCATAATAGCATATGGTGCACTGTGGAAAATTTATTTTTTATTAAAAAAATAACAATTATGTGCTAAGTACATAAAGCACACCAATACGTTTACTACTCGATAGCACCAGAAAAGGGTTAAATTTTAAAAAATGTCGGTTGTAAAATTCATTTTTCCTAGTCCGATGCTATACTCTGACGATGACCTGGAGCTAAACCAGTACACTAATTCCCTCATGCATACACAATATAGCACACTATTGTGGAGGTCTTAACTTAAAAATAGCAGTGCAATTATTATATTATAAGCATTGGCGTCATTAATTGAACTAAAAGTCCTGGTGCTTAATAGAGAGTGGTGTGTTGTCGAAGCGTTACATTTGTATACAAATAAAAACAAAGTTGCACCACTTATATATGACACACCGGTGCTTATGTTACTCGATAACACCGCATAAAGGTTAAATTTAAAAAAAGTGAGTTATAAAATTCTTTTCACCATTTCGGTGCTATATTCCCATGAGGCACAGGTCTTGTTCCTGTATTCAAACTCCCCTATGTGTAACTACCAAGGCACCAATGTTTATACTACTCAATAGCATCGGACAAAGGTTAAATTTAAAAAATGTCGGTCGATTATTTTCACCATTTCAGTGATAAATTCCCGCGACGCACCAATGCTATTCAAATGCCTCGGTGCATACATACCAAGAGTAATGATATAGGTTTTTTAGTTAAAAAAAAAATGGTGCTCTTGGAAATAGTATGCACTAGTGCTATTATGAGATTGCACGAGAACAAGGTTAAATAAAAAAAAACTACCAGCCGTAAATTTAATTTTTACCATTTGTAGTGTTATAGAGCTCTCAAGCACTAATGATACTCTTGGCTCACTCAAGTGACTTGCCGTCAATGCTTCTGTTGCTCACCATCCTTCCGTCTCGTGCTCAGTGTTTTTGAATTTTCTCAAACGATGGTGAAATTTTTTGTTTTCATATTTTTCATGTGAAATATGCCTCCCCAATGAGAAAATGTCTAGCTAATGTCTATGTTTATCTCTAGTTTAATTTTCTAGCAGATTAGAATTGCAAATTAGGTCCAAAATCCATTGTTTTTATTTTTTTTCCCTATGCGGTGCGTTTGACAAATTCGGCTTGCACCGGTAGCGGTGCATACTGTAATTTATAGGGTGCACCGTAATCTGGTGTGTGACCTTAATTCATCGCAGTGTTTTCGTTGTGTTTGGTAAACTAAAACACATCAGGAAAGGTTATAATTTTTACATCGGTGCATACGGTAAAAGTTACTCCCAGTGTGTTTATATTTAACCAAATGCACTGCACACATAATATTAAAAAAATATAGCTCAATGTGTTCGATAAGACAAATGTCCCATTTCAGTGCGAAAAGGTTATCTGTACGCACTGGTGTGCAATTTTGTCTTGACGCGCCGTGTTGAAAATAAAAATAACCATGTGTTTGTATGTAGGTAATGCCTATGTTTCTCTCTAATTTAATTTTTAGCAACCGTTAGAATTGAAAATTAGGTCAAAAAATCCATTGTTTTTTATTTTTTTTGTGCTTGGTGCGTTCGACAGGTTCGAATCACACTGGTAGTGGTGCACCTTGCAAATTTACAGGGTGCATCACAATATGATGTGTGACTTTAACACACCGCACTTTTGCATGTGCGTTTGGTAAATTAAATCGCACTAGGAAAAACTATAATTTTTACGGCAGCACATATGTTAAAGTTACTCCTAGTGCATTTATGTTTACTAAATGCACTACACGGATAATAATAAAAAAATATATCTCGGTGTGTTCGATAACATGAACGTCTCGTTTCAATGTGAAAAGGTTACACGTACACACTGGTGCACAATTTTGTCTTGACGCATTGCATTGAACCAAAAATGGTGTCAGCTAGATGTACGTATCATAGCCGATGCTTTTCTGTTTGGTGGCACTTGAGTGCCAGTGCATTGCGGTTTTCTGGCGCACCAGGGATGGTTTTGTTTTTTAATTGAAATTTATATGTCCATATTTATAAATACATTTTACATTTAATAAAAAAAATTATGTTTTATGAATGATTATGATGTATTTTATATGTCAATCATGTAGTAGAGACGTCAACAGAGGGAGAAAAAATAGGAGAAGGAACAAATGGAAGACTAATACAATATGGTCCGACCATGGGAGGCATAAGAGAGGGAGATAGATTTATACCCTCGCCCTATTACTACAACAACCTGAGCACTCTTGAGGAATTTAGGCCTCGTTAAGTACTATGAAGAGGCTACATCCCTGAAGGAACACTCTGGTTTGTTGGCACAACTGATTCCTCAGTGGCAATCCCACCAATAGTATTTTCGTCTCAGTCCAGGCATGGAAAGGCCATTTGAGAATGACATATATTTTATCACTGGCCTATCTAGGAGAGGGGAAGATTTTCCCCAGTTCCGCAATGTCCCCCATGGTGTTGCAGTAGAGAGTCAATTTGTCTACCCTCAGAGATATGTTGGGGATCATATAATGTCTGTAGCATATTCTCAGGTGTTTGGTGGAAAACTACAAATTGCTTCTTTTGGTGCACAAGAGGTTAGTTGACTCACTATTAGTGAGTATCATTACAAACTACACCAGTGATGGAAAACACATTGATTTCCCTCTTTTGTTTTATGTCGATTCTTTGGTGTAGAACCCACGATGTATCAAATGGTTTGCCTTTTTTTTGTGGAATTTTTGTAGGGTTTTAGATAGATATCGTGCTATGATACATGGGATGGAAAAATTCCCTTTCACTTCAAAGTTTTTGTTGTTTATTTTTTGAGAGGTTTCTGGAGACGAAGCCTAATTTTAACCATCACCCTCCTAGGCCGATGACTAAGGTGTGGATGTGTAGGTGGGGCAAGATGGTGCCCAAGAGGGGCCTGCTAGCGTATCTGACCAATATTTTTTTCAAGGTAGTGGGGCTACTAGCCAAGATTTCTGGCGAGGCACTAGGGTTATTGGCCATGATTTCTATCGTGGAATTGGGGCTACTAGCTAGTGAGTATGACCTCATGTTTATAATGGTACCATGTTCGTACGTGGGGATGGATTGGAGATAATGTCCCAACATCATATTCTGATCTGTATATGAAGTTGTTTGAGGTTTATGTAAATTTAAAGTGATTCAATTAGTGTTTTAAGCCTCTTTTATTAAATTATTAAACACACAAACTTGGAATTTAAACTGAGTTTTTGCAGAAAAACATAAGACAATAGGATCATAACAGTAAACGCACAACAACAATTGATGAAGGAGTTCACCCCTCATGGGCTACATCTCCCGGTCCAGCTTCCAATGATTGGGCCTCTTTCATTATGCTCAAAAAATAGTGTTTTCATACAATTACAGTGCTCAAATGGCTCTACTAATAGCTCCAATGGCCTTAAAGAACTCAAAAACCCTAGTCTAGCCTCTTTATTCTCCCAAAAAGGATAAAAAATGAGAAATTTATGCCTCTTTCTCTCTTTTCCCTGATTACGTAGCTAAACTCCCCAAAATTTGGCCCAGACCTAGCATGGGTGCCCCGAGTGTGGAAACTACCCTCTAAACTTGGCATGATTCCTGCTCGGCAAACAAAATTGTAGGACAGTTAGTTTGGCTAATAAGCCCCCAAAATTTTCACGTGCACCTGGTCACGTGGGCCTTCATAAGGCTAGGGGATGGCCCCCTTTTCTAGTGGTCTACTTGATGGTCACGGTCGAGTGATCACATATGGCAGTCTGCGGCGAAGATTTATCATGTGGTGAGAGTTGACGGTAAGGGTTGGAAGTTCGGTTAGTGGGCGGTTAATACCGCGTGGTTCACATGTCGGATGAGAAGGCGGTTACAGTTATGGTTAATGCTACGGGGGCGGGTTAGGGCCTAGCCCCCAACCCTTTGCTCGAGGTGTTGTGGCACTGGGGTGGCCAGGAGCTAGGCCTTAACCCAACCCCCTTACCATATTCGCCCATATTAAACATGAAATATGCTTTGAAACCATTATATAACAAGAACTTCGACAGTGGTATAATGGTAAGTCCGTTGGTTTTTGTAGTGGAGGTTCAGTGGTAGAACCTGGTGGAACCTAATTCAAACCCTTAACAAATTTTTGGTGGCCCCCATGCTTCCACATGGTGGCCTCTGGTTGGGCCACGTGGTAGCTTGTAGTTGGCAACTGAAACAACCCAACAACCAATCAAAATCGGCCTAGTCAACACCAATAGGAGAATGCCAAGTGTTGCACTGCCATTGGCTTCTGAAGCCTAGTCACCCTTGCACAATTAGTAGGGCCAGTCAGCGGTATGAACTGTTGACTGGGCAGCCTGCACATCTTTTTTCCCAAAATTTGCATGTTTGGGAAAATGAACATAACTCATTTCTAGGAGCATATAGTGTCGGTTTTGTGCAAAACAAATTGCACCAAATTCAGAACGACGAGATTGACGCAAACCCATAGGTTTCGAGCCATTATGGAAAATTTCATTTTTGAGCATATTTTTGAGCACCGGATCACTCCTCCCCACTGGAAGCTTTTGGACCTCCAAAATCTCTTTATCTTTCAGTAAATAGATGAGGGCTCAACCACCTTACCCTTCCAGTCTTCATCCACTGAAAATTACTTGAATGCGACACTTTGAGCCTTTCTTGAAAACCAATAATTTTCCCTAACTTTGGAGACCTTGACTTGTTGTTGTAGATTGTTAGGTCCCTATATTACTTGTGTAGTCCCTTATTATTGTTAGTGTAGCCCCCTTATTGTTATTGTTATACCCCTGTAGTCCCCATATTGTTATTATTGTGCCGTATAAAACCCCACTATTGTTATTGTTGTGCCCTTACATTATTATTGTTAGGTCGACTAGGATTACATTGTGACCCCATCGACTCCTATATATAGAAAGGAGGTTTTTTAATTTGAATCATCCAATAATTTTTCATTTATGTAATGTAAAGGAGGTTTCCCCCTCAAAGTGGCTGATTTCTAAGGCATTGATCTCTCGTTTCTTCTATTTTTGGAGTTGGTTCATAACATTTGGTATCTGGTTCAAACAAGAAATCGTGGAATTTTCGCTATAAATTTTTTTCTACGAAGTTTCAGAAGCTAAAAAAAAATCAATTTCGTAGAAATTCTAAGGAACTTCGGGTAAAAATTTCAGATCTTGGTTCACAATATTTTCGGTGATCTGATCTATGGAAGTTAGGGTTTTTGCAAGCTCCCGAATTTCATCTCAAAGAGGTGACCTTGGGAAAATTGTCATAACTCTCTCTATGAGCATCGGATTTAAATTTTGTAACAGGTGGCCAAAAGTACACTGAATTTAGTTTCCTGTGTATCAATTTCAGAGCCAAAGGAGAAAACAGTGACACGTGGCACGGTGTACAAGTTCACTCTACTGAAACAATCCATAATTAGGTCATTGTGGGAGATTGGGCATAACTTTGACTTGAAGAATCAAAATCAGGTTAGACCCATGGCATGGAAAAGACAATTCAGAGGGCTGCTAAAGGACCAAAGCTAAAATCTCAGGGATCCAAAATTACAGAGATACGTAAGTTTCAATATCGAGCTCCTTAAAAGCAAGAAAAAGGTGTGTATTTTTTTTTCAAATTTCATAAGTCTTGTTTGAAAAACTAGTTTGAAGTGATTGCAAGGGCATATTGAGGCATAGATATCAATATTGGGTTCTAAAATGCCCCCTTAAAAAAAATTCAACACCCATTAAGCCCTAATGATACTCTACTATGACTCATGAAGAGGAAGAAGTGCAACATGATATATCAAAATTACAAGACCAAGTGCACCAAATTTCGCTCTCGCAAAGAGCAACAAAAAATGAAATGGAAGTTTTGAAGAAAGGCATGGAAGCTAAGATGGATGGTTTGAAGAAATACATGGAAGCTAAGATGGATATTTTGAATAATGACATGGAAGCTAAGATGGATCACATTGATGAAAAAATGAAAGAACAACGAGGTGTAATTTCACAATTATGCTCACTAGAAGTTCCAACATCAAAATAATCTATTTTTCCAGACCTCCAAAAAGTATTGGACAATCATTCCAAGGTGTTTGAAACTCCCAAAGGAATCCCACCTATTCGTGATTATGATCATGCTATTCATTTGATTCCAGGAAGTGTTCCTCCAAACATCAGGCCTTATATATCCTTATGTCCAAAAGAGCGAAATTGAATGTATGATTGTAAAAATGTTAGAGGCTGGTATAATTCAACCTAGTCAAAGTTCTTTCTCTGCTCTAGTATTATTGGTGCACAATAAGGATGGATCATGGTGCATGTGTCCAGATTCTAGGGAGCTCAATAAGCTCACTATTAAAGATAAATTTCCCATTCATGTGATTGATGAATTATTGGATGAATTACATGGATCAATTTAATTTACCATGTTGGATCTTTGTTCAATATATCATCAAATTAGAATAAAGAATAAAGATATTTTGAAAACAACATTTTGAACTCATGAGGGTCATTATGAATTTTTGGTCATGTATTTTGGCCTTACCAATGAACCTTCTACATTTCAAGGGTTGATGAAGTCCATATTTAAACACTTCCTTTGAAAATTTGTGTTAGTATTTTTTGATGATATACTAATCTACAATAGGTCTTGAAAGGATCATGTTCAACATGGTTACAGGGTACTCAAACTATTTAAGGAGAAACAATTATATGAAAAAAACTCCAAATGTTTCTTTGGAGTACAAGAGGTGGAATATCTGGGTCATATTATATCTCAGGAGGGTGTTAAGGTAGACCCTAACAAAATTAAAGCCATTAAGGAATGGAAATTCCCCACAACCATAAAGTAGTTGTGAGGATTTCTCGGGTTAACAGTGTATTGTAGCAAGTTAGTTAAGAATTATGGAAGAATAGCAACATCTCTAACAACATTATTGAAGAATGATGCATTTTCATGGACTCCTAAAACAACTAAGGCCTTTGAACATCTTAAAGAGGAAATGTGCCTATCACAGGTCTTAGCTACGTTAGACTTTACAAAAACCTGTATTGTTGAATGTGATGCCTAAGGAAATGGAATTGGTGCTTTTTTAATACAAGAAGGAAGACCCATTGCTTTTGAAAGTCGTCCAATCAAAGGAAAGTATTTACAGAAGTCTATTTATGAGAAGGAAATGTTGGAAATACTTCATGCACTAAAGAAATGGTGACCTTACCTAATGGGAAGAAACTTCAAGGTGAAAAATGATCGTGATAGACTTAAGTACTTTTTGGAGCAAAGACTATATTCATAAGAGTAGAAAAAATGGGTCATAAAGATGTTGGGTTATGAATTTGAAATCATATACAAAAAAGGGAAGCTAAATGTTGTTGCAGATGCACTCTTAAGAAATGACGAGGAGGTGGAAGCATTGCTTTGTGCCATTTCTATTATCCAACCAGATTGGATAACTGAAGCAAGGGAGGAATGGAAGAATGACGAAGAAGTGTGGACACTCATTCAAAAGTTGCATCAAGATCCTAGTACATTCGATACATTTAGGTATAGTGAAAAAATGTCTGGAAGGATATCTTCGTTGTTTTGTATCTTATAAACAAACACAATGGGTCAAGTGGTTACCTCTGGCTGAATGGTGGTATAACACTTCCTTCCATACTGCAGCAAAAATGACCCCATTTATGGCACTTTATGGATATCATCCACCGTCCATCACATCATATTTAAGAGAAAATTCTAAGCTTAAAGCAGTGGATGATCACATCGAGCATCAACAACAAGTTCTCCAAATCTTAAAGGATAACCTAAATTTGGCACAAAATCGAATGAAACAATAGGAAAATCAACATCGCAGCGAGAGAAGTTTTGATGTAGGATACTGGGCATTTTTACGGCTACAACCATACAAATAAATGTCACTCAAGCAAGCTAAGAAGGATAATAAATTATCGCCAAAGTACTATGGTCCTTATAAGCTGTTGTAAAAGATTGGTACTATGGCATACAAATTAGAGCTTCGTGATTCTTTTTTAGTGCACCTAGTTTTCCATGTTTCATGCTTAAATAAGGTTATAGGTGACAAAATTCTAGTTCAAACAATATTTCCAGAACTTGATGAGGAAGGAAAAATCATATTGGAACCTGAAGCAGTCACAGAAACAAGAACTCGACAGCTACGAAATCGATCAATTTCAGAGTATGTCATCAAGTGGAAGAACTTACCCATTGAAGATTCCACATGGGAGGATGGAAATTTTATATAGAAGCATCCAGAGCTACTCAAGCGTTGAGGACAACACTTTTTTGAAGGAGAGGAGCATGTTAGGTCCCTATATTACTAGTGTAGTCCCTTATTTTTGTTAGTGTAGCCCCCTTATTGTTATTGTTGTATGCTTGTAGTCCCCATATTGTTATTATTGTGCCCCATAAAACCCCAATATTGTTATTATTGTGCCTTTACATTATTATTGCTAGGTTGGCTAGGATTATATTGCAACCCCATGGACTCCTATATATAGAAAGGAGGGTTTTTCATTTGAATCATCTAAGAATTGTTCATTTATGTAATGTAAAGGAGGTTTCCCCCTCGAAGTGGCTAATTTATGAGGCATTGATCTTTCATTTCTTCTATTTTTGTAGTTTCATAACATAGATACCATCTTGCTGCAATTTCCCATAATTTGCAGAACATCAGCCTATCCTTGAAGGAATAAACACATTCTCTCCTCAGTCGTCAATCAAAGAAAACTTGAACAACTTCAAATTATTCTAACATTAAACAATGTTGAAATTACGATGTTTAGCATGTCTTGCCTTGTGCTTGGATTGAATCTTGATCAAATGTGATCGCCATCACCATGCAACATCCCATTTCAAAGACAATACATTATGAATCCCACAAGAAGAAACTTTGAACCCAATTCCCTCTTTGTCAAATTTCTTTGACCTTTGCACTCTCTTGCATTGGCATCTTGTTCACACCACTGCTCAACAATGATGCATGCTGATGTAGTTTTACATCATCTTGTTTACCTCTTTTAAAAGGCAACATGTTAGACACCTGAAACATCTTATCACAACCATTAGCAACCTCAATGAAATCAGATTTTTTGTTCGATGCATCTCCTTGAAAGGCCTCATTCAAAAAATCTTCATGCTTTAACATTAACAAAGAAATTTTTTGACTAGCATTAACAATTCTCTTCATTTGTCCATCATGCATAAGAGACAAACTCGTCTTCTTACTATGCGCTCTAACAATGTACTCAATCCCATTATTGAACAAGTGATAATTATTCTCATGACGATGGAATATTTCTTTGCTATCATAAAGATATGGTCTACCCAAAACAATACCAAAAATATCAAGTGGAACAACATCAAGTTCAACTTAATCAAGAAATTTTGCAGTGATTGCAAATCTAAGTATGCACTTCCTCGTCACCTGCAAATTTTCATTCGTACATATCCAACCTAAAGTATAAGGTATTGGATGAGGAATGGTCTCTAAATTCAACTTCTGACTAAGGATTTTCAAATAATATTTACTTGTGAACCACTATCAAATAGGGTGTCAATCTTAGTATGATTTGAAATAACTCTAACATGGAAAAGATCAATTATTTTTTCTTCATCTTGAGTACTATTTAGACAACTTGAAGAACTATTACTTTAAATATACTTACCTTTCAAACCCATTGCGGTGATATTTGTTTCATCTTCGGAATTAGAGCCTAAATTATATGTTATTGTTGCAGTTTTCTTCTCCTTCTCCTTGTTTTTAAGCTTGTTGGGTCTCATCTCTGGATGAATTTTCCAACAATGATCTTCATCATGTCCATATTTGGAATGATGTTTGCATGTGAGTTTTCCTTTACCCTTTCCTTTCTCTTCAGACTCAAAGTTATCCTCACTTGTCTCCTCTGAAACATGTTTCCCTCTTGCCTCTAGATGTGTGGCTTGAACACAAAATTCATCTAAATTTGAAGGATTAAAAATTAGAATAGCATGACTTAGGTAGCTATGCAAACCTCCAATTTACTTCAAAAAATTTTCTTGAGATGTCAAATCTACACCCAAAATTAGTGTTCTTCTCCTAAACTCTTGAGTATAGCTTTGCAAACTTTGTCCTTTACCTTGCTTAAAGTTTTTTCAGTCCATTATAGCCTTTTGCATGTATTTTAATGGATAAAATTTTCTCCTTAAGGAAACAAAAAAATCATTCCTAGAGGTTAAGACCTTACCATTTTTCTTCATGTCCTCTTGAGTTTTGTCTTCCCACCAAATAAGAGCTACACTTTCCAATATTAGTGAAGCAAGTTGAATATTGGTGTCATCATCCTTGACTCTTTGTATCATGAAATACACTTCAAGCTGAAGTACCCAAATTGTCTAATCTTTCAACATATACCTCTCCATCATACATAGGAAAATAAAACTTAATGTCAAGCTTAAAAAATGAATTTTACCATGACCTTTTAGAGAATGTGGAGGTGTTTGTGAAGGGCTTGTTGTGGAAGAAGAGGATGGTGAATATGGTGGTATGGATGGTGGCGAGGAGAATGGTGGTGTCAAAGGTGGTTTTTCATGATTCCCATTACCTTTTTGAGGATTATTGCCATCTCCTCCTTCTCCTTTTGAATACTTATCTCTCACCTTGCAACCTTGTTCTTCTCTACTCATAGGGAAATTTCACCATTCTTGTCATATCAAAGAATGCTTTCTTGAATGCTTATTCATCCTCTAACATATTTCCAGGCTCTTCTTCATGTGACATACTTGCTGAAGCTTCAACTGCAATTTGAGGTAGAATTTGTGGTGGAGATTGTGGAAAACTTGCTCTCCTTTTCCTTGACCTAACTTGAGGACTTGCAACCACAATATTTCCTTCTCCTCTCTTGAGCTTCAACCTTGTAAGCATCACATACAATTTCAAACAATTAAATCCTCAAAACAACAATAAAACTATGCTCGGATACCAAAATTTATTTGTATATGAAGTTGTTTGAGGTTTATGTAAATTACAAGTCATTCAATTAGTGTTTTAAGCCTCTTTTATCAAATTACTAAACACATAAACAAGGAATTTAAACTCAAATTTTGCAGAAAAACATAAGAAAGTATCATCATAATAGTAAACACACAACAACAATTGATGAAGGAGTTCACCCCTCTTAGGCTACGTCTCCTGGTCCAACTTCCAATGGTTGGGCCTATGAAATTATGCTCAAAAAATGATGTTTTCATACAATTACAATGCACAAATGTATCTAATGATAGCTCCAATGGCTTCAAAGCACTCAAAAACTGATGTCTAGCCTCTTTCTACTCCCAAAAAGGATAAAAACTGAGAAATTTATGTCTCTTTCTCTCTTTTCTCCAATTCTGTAGCTAAAATCCCCACAATTCAACCCAAACTGAGCATGGGCGCTTCGAGCATGGAAAATTCCATCCAAACTTGGAACAATTCGTACAACCGTTAGTTTGGCCAGTAAACCCCTAAAATTTTGCGCGCACACCTGGTCATGTGGGACTTAATAAGGCTAGGGGCTCGCCCCCTTCGCTGAAAATCTACTTGATGGTCACAGTCGACTGGTCACATGTGGTGGTCTACAACGGAGGATTATTTGGTAGTGAGAGCTGACGGTAAGGGTTGACGGTCCGGTTAGCGAGCGGTTAATACTGCAGGGTTCACATATTGGATGAGGAGGCAGTTACGATTATGGTTAATGATATGAGGTGGGCTAGGGCCTAGCCCCTGGTCGTCCCCCCGCAGGATCATCTTCATACCAGATGAGACTACGAATGATATAGGTAATATTAGTTTTTTCTATAAATTAATATAGTTTCATTTTATTATCTTAATTAATTAGAATAAAATTTATTCTAGCACTTTCTTTAACTTGTTGTATTAAATTGTTTACTGAAATTGTCTAATTATTTTTGCGTACTGTATATTTTGTAGACATCAAAAATTTCGTTGGGTACATGCCTCCTCCCCCACCTGAGGGAGATGCAGAGATGGGAAAGGCCTCAGAGTGTGAGGCACATCCTTAGATACAAATGGGGTGTGGGCACATGGGCGCGTAGGGTCGTCATGATATTCATGATGGAGTACTACGAGTGCTCTGAATGATTTTGGTTGATGAGGGAGTCCACCCTGTGAGGGCTCGAGACGTCAAGGAATATCCTAGGCTCCTAAAGCTCTTGAGGGGATTTCCACATGATATGATGAGTCTTATGCATCATATCGTCAAATCTACCAGGCTACTGGTAGCGAGGAGGGATAGGCATGAAGTAGATACATCACATGAGTCTTCACCCATTGCTACTCCATCAAATCATGATGTTGAGGGCGGTGATGGTGCTTTTCTTAGTATGGCCCCATCAGATCATGGTCAAGGTGTCAGTGATCCTTCTGGTAGTACTCCACCTCCTCATCATTCACCTCATGATCACCCAGTATTGGAAACGATGCCTCATGTTTCTCCTGAGAGAGTAGACCAACCACCTTCTCCTACACCTCATAGTTCGAATGTTGAGGTAGTAATTGACCATCTATCGTCTTCTGCTACAGATGAGACTGCCACTAGTACATCTGTTGTACCAGATATTTTATAATAGTTATTTAACTTGATGTAGGTATTTGAATTGTTGGTGTGTTTATATATATATATATATATATATATATATATATATATATATATATACATGGTGCATTTTTTTGGTTCATGTTGATGTACTTAATTTATATGTTGGTGTTGATGTGTATATTTTTAGGTCATGTTAGATATGTTCATTTAATGTGCTTGCATATAAATGTGTATGTGATAGCAGTTGTTTAAAATGAGATGTATATTTGAGGATGTGTGCGGTGATGATGTTATATTACAATGCTAGTTTTTTGTTAGACGTGATTACGATGATAATGCCCCGTTAGATTACTAGATTTTTGTGCTAGATAAAGACATTTATATGTGCTAGAGGTGTATATAATTAGATGATGTTAGCGAATTTGAATGTGTATTTTAGATGATCTTTATGTTTGTTAGATGGTTATCATCATGATGTTTATTTTTATGAAATAATATTTATTGTATATTATGTATTGGTGAAGTTATATCAAAATTTTATATATGAAATTACATGCAAAATGACTTATTTAAAAAAAAAAAAAACATGTATTTATAAATTACAAAGTTTAATATGGTTGAAATTATAATTGTACAGTTACCATAAATATTTCTCTATTGCTTAAATAGTTCATACATATTCATTCTAACCTAATTAGTAAAATAGTTCAATACTCTAAAGGAAAAAATAATTAAAGGTAAAATAATTTAGCTAGTTCTTATTAAGATGAAAATGTGTAACTCATTCAATTTTTAATATAAAATATTAATAATAATAAATTATTCAAAATATATAATTTAAACAATGAAAAATTACACTATGGTCGATCTATAAATAGGGATAGAAAACCATTATAGATCCATCTTAATCACAAATTTATGAAACATTAAAAGAGATTAAATATTTTGAAATGCACATTTTTTTTCAAGTTTGGCATTCTGAAAAGAGATTTTCATATAATGAGATTCGATCCCTCTTCACTCTTGGAGATCCATTGTTAAGATGGATATATATTGGTTTATAAAATTCAATCTATTATTAAATTTAAAAGACTTAATTCATCATTTTTTATAATTAATTTATATTTAATATAACTTAAAAATTCTATTTTAATAAAATTTAATTTATCGCTAAATTTATGAGAGTTTCAAGAAATTTAAATTTAATATTTATAGCAACTCTTACCAATTTAAATTAGAAATTTCTCTCTAAGGATGAGGATCAAGAAATATAAAATAAGGCTTGTGAAACTACTTGTAGTTGGGGATTTTCTCTAATGGAAGTTCTCCCTAAAAGAGGCAAGTGAACTTTTTTCTAGTAAGAAAGATATAAAATTTTGGTTCTTTATTTGCTATTGTGGTTTAAATTTATCTTTTTTTTAATAATAAATATAAGTTAACTAATACAAAAGTCATACTATATTAGATTTAACTTTTTGACAAATAATATATTTGATTATTTCTTAATAAACGACTAAAGAAATATTATTTTTCCACATACTTATCAGACGATAATCACTAAAAGTCATGTTTTCACATTTCTCCAAGGTAATATTGCATCATGTTTATAATGATAAATACATGTCTACTTTAAATAATTTACTTATAAATACATAAAAATAGATATTTATTTTACATAATCCAAATAGGAAAGAAAAATGCATCACTAAGTCTATTAGAAAGTCAAACAAATGCCTCTTAATTAGTGTTACATTATTTATCATTTAATTCTTAGCTATAAAATATTTATTAATTCAACTTTTATTTATAATTACCATTGGAAAGAAATGTCAAAACTCTTCCATTATCCATGAAGAAAAAATTAAAACCTCTCATGCATCCATGTAATCCATTTGTTTCTCTTATGGTACATAAAAAGATGAAATCAACATTTTATACATGGATATGATCTCCTTTTAGTTTACATAATGTTGCAAGAACTAGAATTTAAATATAGTAAACATGGCTTTACCTCTCATGTCAAGAATTTAATCTTACATATTAATACACAATTTTTTCATTGTTAAAGTACTCATAGATTTATCACTACATAATTTATATTGATTTTGATATAAACCTAAAGAAAAAACATGCGAATTGATTAAATAAGACAATAAGTATCTAAATCTAGAATAAACATTGAATGTTGTTTCCAAATTCACTATTTTCTCATTTTGGTTATGTTCTTCTCATTTCCTATTTGAGAAGGATTGCCAACTTGAATCCTTATTATCATAGATATTGTACACCATGTTTTAAACTACATTTATATTTATGGAGATATGTTGCATAGTGAAAATAAGGGAGGTCATTTTAATATATTGAAATTTTTTGATGATGGTTGTAGTAGGCCTTTTAGTATATATATATAACACATATATGATTTTCCTTCTCCATTTTTGTCACTTTGTGAGTTATTTTAGATTGATACTCACAATATCATTTGAGAAATAAGATAATATGAGTATATTTAGATTGATATCTTTATAAAATATAGTTATAAATTTAAAACTCATGCTTAGAATTACAATATTTTGATCCATCCTAATGTCTATCCAAAGCCTACAAAAAAAATATATTGTAAATTAGATTTAAACACATTAAAAAAATATGAAAATCTTATTTTTTAAATTATAAATTACACAATTGGAAATACTTAGTTTTAAGTGTAAAAATGTTTCCACTGGAAAAAATTGTGTAAAACTGTTTGTGAATCTTACCAATCATATACAATGGCAACAAGACGAATAAAAAAACAATATAATTAGTGAAATAAATAAAACAAAAACTTACAACAATAATATAAATGATGAAATAACACAAGTACATATCACTCTCCGTTTTCATCACCCTGATTATCTTCCCCGCTTGGCATGATAACATGTATACCTCCTCACAATTCCTTCAATTCATCTACCAATGGTTGTAAGTAGATATCCATATTCTTCACTTGTATTCTACTAGGGACTATGAGAGCCAACATAAATTGTTCATTCTTCACAGACAACCATGGGAGATATTGTTATTGATCAATACTACATGCCAAATAGAATAGTTGGTGTTTCAGAGGGAATATGGTTTAATGCCATAAATGGCTATGCTGAGTGATAGAATTTGTACTTCATCCTTGAAATTTTCAGGCCATGCATCCTTTATATGCTTAATGGCTATTAAATGTGTTAGGACTCACATAACTCTTGAATCACTTCTCTATGAGGCATTCCATCCCTGCAACATAGCTAATTCTTTACAACAAAAGAGCCTTTGAATCCTTGGGATTATAGGAATGTGCCTCAATATCTTATGAGGAGGACTATGTGATTTTTCCATTTTTTATTATTTATGATACATGTTGTTCCCACATTTTGGACATATCTCTTTGTTTACATATTCTCCTCTATATAGAATACAGTCATTCAAACATGCATGATATGCTATGTACACAATACCCAACATTTTTAACAATTTCTTTGCCTCTTTGCAGCTACCCAACAAGACATTATCACTCGGAAGAGCCTTATCTTTAAATTACTTGCAGTTAGTGGGAAAAATAAATGTATAATGTTAATATTTAACGTTCATAAAATCAAATTTTTTTAATTTTGAGTGCGTGAAAATATTTCTCAAAATATAAGGACTTGATCGACCATGCAGAACAAGTACCTCAATATTTTCAAGAAACATGCATTCCACGTTTCACCTTTGGGAAATTGATTCATTGGAAAAGGAATTCACGTTGGAAAGAAAAATTGAAAACAAAATTATGGAGACAAGGAAGCCTACCACTCACAACTATAAATATGGAAGTATTGCTACTCCTAGACTTCCACAACCTACAAGGTTGACACCACAACAATTGGAAGAAAAAAGAGAAAAATGGCTTTGCTAAAGTTGTGATAGAAAATAAACTAAAGGTCATAAGTGTGTTGAGAAGAAATTATTTTACATAGATTGTGAATAGGAGCAATAAAATGAACAAGAAAAATCAAAAGAAGAGGATATACACTAGGAACCAACCCTAGAGAAAGAAGAAATGAATCTGACCATATCCTATAATGCATTGGCAGGAATTACCACCCCTCAAACTCTCAAGATAGAAGGACATATCACAAAGAAAAATGTGATAGTGTTGGTTGATTCAGAGAGTACCCATAATTTTATTCATTGTAAGGTAGCCAAGGAATTGAATTTCTTCCTATACCCAACACCAGAGTGTCAAGTGATGGTTGCAAATGGAGGAACTATAAATTTCTCTGGAAAGTGCCATAATATCAAGCTAACCATGGGGGAATATGTATTGAATAGTCCAATGCTTTCCATTCTAAAGGGTGGTGCTGATGTTGTACTAGGATTACAATGGTTACAATCTTTGGGGACGATAGCTTTTAATTTTCAAGAACCTTTCTTGAAATTTTTTTCGGAAGGAAAGGAAGTTGAATTACGGGGTATCGCAGGGAGCTTTTGAAGAAATAACAATGAGGTGTAATTTCACAATTATGCTCACTAGAAGTTCCAACATCAAAATCATATATTTCTCCAGATCTCCAAAAAGTCTTGGACAATCATTCCAAGGTGTTTGAAACTCCCAAAGGAATCCCACCTATTCGTGATCATGATCATTTTATTCATTTGATTCCAAGAAGTGTTCATCCAGACATTAGGCCTTACAAATATCCTTATGTCCAAAAGAGTGAAATTGATCATATGATTATAGAAATGCTATAGGTTGGTATAATTCAACCTAGTCAAATTTATTTATCTGCTCCAGTAGTATTGGTGCACAAGAAGGATGGATCATGGTGCATGTGTACAGATTATAGGGAGCTCAATAAGCTCACTATTAAAGATAAATTTCCCATTATTGTGATTAATGAATTATTGGATGAATTACATGGAGCAATTTATTTCACCAACTTGGATCTCCGTTCAAGATATCATCAAATTAGAAGGAAGACCGAAGATAATCCAAAAACAACATGTCAAACTCATGAGGGTCATTATGAATTTCTGGTCATGCCTTTTGGCCTTACCAATGCACCGTCTAAATTTCAAGGGTTTATGAATTCCATTTTCAAACCCTTCCTTAGAAAATTTGTGTTAGTATTTTTTGATCATATGCTAATCTACAGCAGGTCTTCGAAGGATCATGTTCAACATGTTGACAAGGGTCTCAAACTATTGGAGGAGAAACAATTATATCAAAAAACCTCCAAATGTTTCTTTGGAGTACAAGAGGTGGAATATCTAGGTCATATTGTATCTCATGAGGGTGTTAAGGTAGACCATAAAAAAATTAAAGGCATTAAGGAATGGAAATTCCCCAAACCCATAGAGCAGTTGTGAGGATTTCTCGGGTTAACAGGGTATTAATGCAAGTTTGTTAAGAATTATGGGAGAATAGTAGCACCTCTAACAACATTATTAAATAAAGATGAATTTTCATGAACTCCTAAATAAAGTAAGGCCTTTTAAAATCTTAAAGAGGCAATGTGCCAAGCACTGGTCTTATCTACGCCAGACTTCACAATTTTTTTTATTGTGGAATGTGATGCCTTAGGAAATGGAATTGGTGATGTTTTAATGCAAGAAGGAAGACCCATTTCTTTTGAAAGTTGTTCAATCAAAATAAAATATTTACACAAAGCTATTTATGAGAAGGAAATGTAGAAAATACTACATGCACTAAATAAATGATGGCGTTACCTAATGGGAAGACACTTCAAGGTAAAAAATGATCATGATAGTCTTAAATAATTTTTGTAACAAAGAATATCTTCAGAAGAGCAGAAAAAATGGGTCACAAAGATGTTGGGTTATGAATTTGAAATCATCTACAAAAAAGGGAAGATAAATGTTGTTGCAGATGCACTCTCAAGAAAGGATGAGGATGTGGAAGCATTGATTTGTGTCATTTCTATTATCCAACTAGATTGGGTAACTGAAGCAAGGGAGGAATGGAAGAATACGAAGAAGTGTGGACACTCATTCAAAAGTTGCAGCAAGATCCCATTACATATGATACATTTAGTTGGAAAAATGATTACTTATGGTACAATGATCACTTATATCTCTGTAAGAATTCCCAACTAAAAAAAATATTCTTTTGGAATTGCATGCCTCTCCCTTAGGAGGATACTCAATATTTTTAAAAACTTACCACAGGGTGAAGAATTCTTTTTTTTGGGATGGCGTTAAATATGATATTCAAAATTTTGTGGCGGAATGTTTAGTTTTCCAACAAAATAAAGTTGATACAATTAAGAACCCAGGTCTGCTATAGCCTTTATCCATTCCAAGTCAATGTTGGTAGGAGGTCTCAATGGATTTTATCACAGGTTTACCTAAGTCTGAAGGAAAGAGTGTCATCATGGTGGTAGTTGATAAACTTACCACGTATGTGTAGAAATTATAATACAAAATACATGTATGTCTTGGATTCTCCTGATCTAACAATATGCTACTGTTAAATACAAAATCACTTCTACAAATCTTTACGGAATTTAAAACACAATCGCCAATTACAATATCATGAAGAAATATCAATCACACACAACAGAGATAATTTTACCGAGGAAAGATTATAGCTAAAAACACCACTATCTTCTATTGTATATTATATCATGGATCACGAAAAAATTACATACAAAGCTCAAATCCAAGAGCTCTCAGTACATGAGCTAATTATCTCACACTGTCATACAAAAATTGGCAAGTTCCTTAGCCAATTTACTGTCTCCAAAAAACTTGCCTCCACTGCGCAATCCCTGCTGATAGTAATCCCTGAATGAATGCAATCTTGCTGTAGAAATTTTATGCACTAAGCATGCATATGTCCTTGATTCACCTGATCTCACACTATTTTAACTTCATGCAAAATACTGAATCAATTCCACTTGTTAATATTTTGCAGAAAAATTAATTGCACACACATGTGAAGCATAAACAAAAATAATCAATCGCACATAACATAGTTTTTAACCAGGAAAGCCTAAAGCTGAAAACCCCAAATATATATTATGTATCATGGAATCATATGACAATCCTCATACAAATCTTATCAAGCTATTAGTATATTACAATCGTCATACACTAATCAGGAACAATCTTGCAAATCCATGCACCGATCTTTGATACCTGCTAGCCTGCCTCCACTGTGCAATCCCTGTTGAAGAATAGCTCTAAATGAATTCGAATTACTATTGCCTTCACTGCACAATCCTCATTGGAAACTCCAATGTGTGTGTGATGCAATCAATGCATCACTATAGTCACAACAGATAGTCCATCTTGCCCTTTCACCTATCTCTCCACTGGGTCTCCACTGAAACTGCCATGCACTGTAGTTATCTGTTGTATTGTTCAGCTGATTAATGAGTTATTATTTGTGAATTAATTAAATAATTAATTCACTCCACTCTCACTAGTGTATCATTAAGCTAGAATAGATACAACTAGCTCAACTGAGTCTAACTGAGTTAAACTAAATACAACTCCATAACTACTTCTTCCAACTATGTCATATCTCTGCCACTTGAGTTCTAGCTGAGTCCTCCATGCATTAGCTCAAATAAACCATTGAGAATTGCGTAATTCCCTTAGTCCACTGATGTGCCACATCTGTGCACTGAAACAAAGTGCTCCAAGAGAATAAGTTGTTGTTTAGTGTCTGATTATTATTAAGAGCTAATACTAATCGACATGCATCTATTTTTAGATCAACGATCTATAAATAGACTTCACTCAATATTTTAAAAATAGAATTTCATCTATTTTTCCAACTTGATCAACCATCCACAAATAGCATCTTGCAACTTCTGAAATATGATCACCATGTCTAAAAAGAGACATAGTCTAAAAATAGGCTTGCGCCAAAAATAGCCTGCGAGCCCACTTAGTGAAGGCGACTCTTTTCACTAAGCTCATCATCTTGTTGAATCTCAACACTCCCTCTCAACAAGATAGGGATTATCTTTCACCCTGATCTTGCCTCTATGGTATTCGAATTTTCTCCTGGTGAGTGCCTTCGTCAGAATATCTGCATCCTGATCCTTCGTAGGAATGTACTGAAGCAACATGATCTTCTGATGCACAAAATCTCTAATACGATGATACCGGATATCAATATGTTTAGATCTATCATGAAACACAGGATTAACCGAGAGTTTAATGCAACTCTGATTATCACAATGCATCACTATGGGATCTAAATGTGAACCGAACAAACCAACCAAAATCTTCCTCATCCAGATAGCCTCACATGCAGCTTGACTTACTGCCATGTATTCCGCTTCCGCTGCACTGAGTGCCACGGATATTTGTTTCCTGCTGTACCAAGAAACTGCCATAGATACGATACTGAAAATCCCTCCTGATTTGCTCTTTCTGTCTGTTGGGCTTCCTTCCCAATCTGCATCTGTGAAGCCATGTAAATTCACCTCATCCGTCTGTCTGTACCATAAACCATACTCAAATGTGCCCCTGAGATATCTCAAATTTTTTTTGCCTACCTTCCAAAAGAGCTTGGTAGGCTTAACCATTTCTTATGAAAGTTGGTTCACCGCATAGCATATGTCTGGTCTTGTATTGACTAAATACATGAGCGAACCCACCAACTATCGATAAATAGTGGCATCCACTACCTCTACCGATGTAGCATCCTCTTTCTTCCAATTTCCTGGAAGAGGAGTGTCGATAGGCTTGCAGCCTTGCATGTGAAACTTCTCCAGTATCTCCCTGGCATACTTTCCTTGAGACACAAACATTTCACCTTCCCGCTGCCATATTTCCAATCCAAGGAAATAATGAAGGAGGCCCAAATCCTTCATCTCAAACTCCTTTGCAAGATCTGCCTTGCATGAGTGTATCAACTTCTCATCACCTGTTAGTATTAAATCATCAACATAAAGTACAATGATTAAAAGCTTACCCTCAACCACAATCTGGTACAGGTTTGCATCCGCCTCACTCTTGGTGAAGCCAAGTCCAGTGAAATAGCTGTCGATCTGAGTGTACCAAGCACGATGTGATTGTTTCAACCCATACATCGCTCTTTTGAGCCTGCACACATGTGACTCACTATTTAAGATCTGAAATCCTTCAGGCTTCTTAATGTACACCTCTTCCTCAATGATCCCATTAAGCAACACGGTCTTCACATCCATATGATGAATGTGCCAACCCATATGCGTTGAGAGAGAAAGGATGGTCCGTATGGAAGAATATCGTGTGACAGGTGCAAAGGTTTCTTCATAGTCAATCCCCTCGATTTGTGAGAAGCCCTGAGCAACAAATCTTGCCTTATACTTCTCGACGCTCCCATCAGTAGCTTGCTTTACCTTGTAGATCCATCTTGATCCTACAACTGATTTTCCCACCGGCCTTGGAACAATCTCCCAAGCACTATTTCTAACAATGGAGTCATACTCTTCCACCATGGCATCTACCCATGTGGGATCCTGCGATGCTTCTTCAAAAGAAGATGGCTCTTTCATGGTACACTTGCTCATAAGAGCCATGTATCTAGTAAATCGGTCAAGTGACTGTCTCTGTCTACGTTGTGATGTAGGAACTCCTACATTCTGTGCCGCATCAAGCTTTAGTCTCTCAGCTTCTGTGGTATGCTTTCTGCCTTGTCTGATGTTTGGTTCTGCATGAGTGGACTCCTCCACTCCATGAATCTCATCCTATGGCTGATCCACATATAGAGGCTCATCTTTGTGAACAAGAAGTTCCACTTCCGTATGCAAGTGTAGCTCCCTCTCAAGCGACAACTTCATGGCTTTCACCTCATTGAATTTTATATCTCATCGCACAACAGTCATCCGACTGTCTGGAAAATACACATGATAATTATGGGGTGTTTTTGTGTACCCAAAAAATATCCCAACTTCTGCAGTCGGCTCCAGCTTCTTCTTGGCGTCCTTTGTCACATGAATGTAAACAGGTGAGCCAAAAATTTCCAAATGAGAAATATCAGGCTTCTTACTAGTAAAATCTTCTTCAGGTGTACTCATGCCAAGTACTCTATGAGGACAACGGTTTTGCACATAAACCGAAGTGTTGCATGCTTCCACCCACAAGTGCATTGGTAGGCCCTGGTCATGCAACATCGCTCATGTAGCACCCATGATCATTTTGTTCTTTCTCTCCACGACCCCATTCTACTGTGGGTTATGAGGCGCTATGAGTTCTCTTCGAATTCCTTCTTTGCTACAGAAGTCTTTGAATTTTCCCGAGATGTATTCACCACCATTATCGCTTCGTAGAGCTTTCACTTGCTTCCCCAACTCCTTCTCCACCAATGCCTTGAACTCACAGAACTTTGAGAATGTTTCACTCTTCTTTTGCATGAAGAAGATCCAACATCTACGAGAATAGTCATCAAAAAATATAACATAATACCTATGTTTTGCTATTGAAGCAACTAAGGTCCACACGCATCTGTGTGAATTCTTTCCAGGATCGCCGAAGCATGGTTCTCCTTCTCATGAAAGGTGGTCCTCATAAACTTACCCATAGTACATCCCTTGCACTGATCTGACTGTGCAAGAGTATGCTTGGGAAGTCCATTAGAAATCTGTTGCAAAATCTTCAAAGCGCCATGGTGAAGATGGCCCGATCTCCTATGCCATAATTCGCCCTTATCCTGACTCACCACTTTTTCTGCTTTACCCACCATTGCAGCGCAACCATCTAGCTCCAGCTTGTAGATATTATTTATTAGAACCCCTATCTTCTTGGTTTGGCCCGTTGTTTTATGTCGAAGGAAGGATTTTCCCTCACTGAAAACAACATCATAACCTTTGTCTTCGAGCATTGTGACCGAGACCAAGTTATTCTTTAGACTTGGAACATACATAACATTCTTCAACAATAATGGATTACCAGACTCCCTCTGAAATGTAATGGTCCCAATGCTAGTTGCACTTTACTGACCATCATCGCCCATCTCTATATGCATCTGGAGGTCCTTGTCCTCCAAGTCACTAAACAACTCTTTGTCTCTCGTCATATGGAAAGACGCACCACTATCAAGATACCACACTGACCCCATGCAGCTTGAAACCAAGCATGCAATCAAGGAGAAATCAAGCTCAAATTGTGAGGCTAAGGCCTCTCCAGCTATAGATCCAGCAGCCTTCTTGTTCTTCTTCTTCTGTGGATAGTTAGTGGTGAAATTCCCATGTTCGTGACAGTGAAAACACTTCACTTTGGACAAATCCTGCTTCTTGCCTTTAGCATTGGATTTTGAAGGATGTTTCTTCCCCTTCCCTTTCCTTTCTTTGGCAGCCAAAGTGAAATTCTCTTCATCTTTATTCTTTGATGAAGATCCATCCTTGGTACCCTACCTTATCTCCTCCTGCACAAGATCTGACCAAAGTCGCTCCCATCTTGGCAGTTTCTCCCATCCATTGACAGAGTCTTCGTAGCTATGCCAACTCTTTGGAAGCCCAAGGAGAGCCAAGCTCACCAATTATTCTTCATCAAAAGTAACCCCCACACTTCCCAGTTCATCCTCGCAGTGGACAAACTTCGTGAGGTATTTTGGAATACTGTCGCCCTTCTCCATTTTTATTTTTCTGAGCTTGTCTTTAAGCGCCAACTTCCTCTGGTCACTTCTGATTTGGAATAAGTATGTCAAAGCCTTCCACATCAAGAATGGAGTGGATTTCCCATGAAGGCTAGACACAATATGGTCCTTCACACCTTCCAACAGAATTCTCCTCGTCTTTGCTGTCTTCTTTTGCCATGCGTCAAGTAATGCAACATCGCTAGATCTCGGCTTAGGAACATCACTATCGATGAAATCCTTCCGCCCATTATCCTCCAGCATCGCCTCCATCCTGTCTTTCCAGGCTATGTAATTCAAGCTCCCATCAAGGGCATACTCCAATCGCAACCCATTGAAAGACATTTCAATGTATACTCAACTTCTGACCAAGAATCTTCTGTAGCAAATTCGAATTGTCCACCAGCACAAACTCACAATTGCAATCTTCAATCAACAATGCTCTAATACCATGTAGAAATTATATGCACTAAGAATGCATATTTCCTTGATTCACCTGATCTCACACTATTTTAACTTTATGCAAAATACTGAATCAATTCCACTTGTTAATATTTTGCGGAAAAATTAATTGCACACACATGTGAAGCATAAACAAAAATAATCAATCGCACATAACATAGTTTTTAACCGGGAAAGCCTGAAGCTAAAAACCCTAGCTATATATTATGTATCATGGAATCATATGAAAATCCTCATAAAAAGCTTATCAAGCTCTCATTACAGTACAATCTTCATACACTAGTCAGGAACAATCTTGCAAATCCATGCACCGATCTTTGCTACCTGCTAGCCTACCTCCACTGCACAATCCCTGCTAAATAATAGCTCTAAATGAATTCGAATTACTCTTTCCTTGACTGCACAATCCTCATTGGCAACTCCAATGTGTGTGTGATGCAATCAATGCATCAATATAGTCACAACAGATAGTCCATCTTGCCCTTTCACCTATCTCTCCACTGGGTCTCCACTGAAACTGCCATGCACTGTAGTTAACTGCTGTATTGTTCAGTTGATTAATAAGTTATTATTTGTGAATTAATTAACTAATTAATTCACTCCACTCTCACTAGTGTATCAATCAGTTAGACTAAATACAACTAGAGCTCAACTAAGTCTAACTGAGTTAAACTGAATACAACTCCATAACTACTTCTTCCAACCGTGTCATAACTCTGCCACTTGAGTTCTAACTGAGTCCTCCATGCATTACTTTGTTTATAAAACCTCGGGAATTTCTTATAATTTCTTTAGGTCCACCGAGACAGCCCACATCCAGGCACTTGTAAACAAAGTGCTCCAAGAGAATAAGTTGATGTTTAGTGTCTGATTATTATTAAGAGATAATAATAATCGACATGCATCTTATTTTAGATCGACGATCTATAAATAGACTTCGCCCAATATTATAAAAATATAATTTCATATATTTTTCCAACTTGATCAACCATCCACAAATAGCATCCTGCAACTTCTGAAATATGACCACCATGTCTAAAAATAAACATAGTCTAAAAATAGACTTGCGCCAAAAATAGCCTGCGGTCCCACTTAGTGAAGGCGACTCTTTTCACTAAGCTCATCATCTTGTTGAATCTCAACACTTGCCTGCCTTGACTGCGCAATCCTCATGGGCACATCCAATGTGAGTTTGGTTGCATGTGTACAACCAGATAATGTCACAACTGATAGTTTACTTCCATTTCATCTAGAACTCAACTGGGTCTCCACTGTATTGGACATGCATGCAGTTAATAATAGTAAATCTTCAGTTGCATGTGAGACAGATGATTGTGAATTAATTAATAATTAATTCACTTGATCTCTCACTAGTTTATCTTCAATTATAACTAGCACAATTGAGTTTAACTCAATTAACTGAGTAAAATACTTTACAACTTGCATAACTGCACTTCCAACTCTGTTACAACTTCGAATCACTTAGTTACAACTAAGTCAACCTGCATGTCCCAGCAACCAACCTCTTAACTCGAAATTCCTTTAGCTAACTTATTTTCCGCTTTAGTTAACTATTTCCAAGTGCTCATTGAGAATAGATTATAGTTTATTGTCCAACTAATATTAAGGGATAATAATAGTTTCCATGCATCTATAAATAGACATGCATTCTATAAATAGAATATGCACATACATCTATAAATAGACATGAATTCTATTAATAGAATTTTCTCATACATCTATAAATAGACATACACCTAAAAATAGCCTGAGGTTCCATCCTAGTGTAGGAGCTTAATTGTCACTAAGATCTTCTTGTTGAATCTCAACACTCCCTCTCAACAAGAAAGTGATTATCCTTCACCCCGATCCTATCTCTATTGTATTCTAATTTTCTCCTAGTAAGTGCCTTCGTTAGAATATCTACATCCTGATCTTTCGTGGGAATGTACTAAAGAAACATGATTCTACTATGCACATAGTCTCTGAGATGATGGTTCCAAATATATATATATGCTTATATCTATCATGAAACACATGATTAATCGAGAGTTTAATGAAACTCTGATTATCACAGTGAATCACTGTTGGATCCATATGAGAACCAAACAAAACAAACAAGATCTTTCTCATCCAGATAGCCTCACATGTAGCTTGAATTTCTTCCATGTATTCCGCTTCTGCTGAACTGACAGTGCCACGGATCTCTAGTTCTATATGTACCAAGAAACAATTGTAGATCCAATGCTAAAGATCCCCCCTGATGTGCTCTTTCTGTCTGATGGGTTGCCCACCCAATCTGCATCCGTGAAGCCATGCAACATCACTCCATCCATTTTTTTGTACCATAAACCATACTCTGATGTGCCCCTCAGGTATCTCAGGACATGTTTGCATTCCTTCCATAAGAGCTTGGTAGGCTTAATCATAGCTTGAATCAGCTGGTTAACCGCATAGAAAAATCCGGTCTTCTGTTCACTAGATACATTAGCGAACCCACTAACTATCGATAGACAGTAGCATCCACTACCTCTCCAGAAGTAGCATCCACTTTCCTCCAGTTTCCTGGAAGATGAGTATCCATGGGTTTGCAACCCTCCATGTGAAACTTACCCAGTATCTCCCTTGCATACTTGCCTTGAGAAACAAAAAATTCACCATCTCACTGCCATATTTCCAATCCAAGGCAATAATGAAGGAGGCCCATATCCTTCATTTCGAACTCCCTTGCAAGATCCTCGCATGAGTGTATCAAATGCTCATCACTAGTCAATATTAAATCATCAACATAAAGAACACTTATTAAGAGTTTACCCTCCACCAAAATTTGGTATAGGTTTGCATCTACTTAACTTTTGGTGAGGCCCAGTCCGGTGAAATGACTGTCTATCCGAGTGTACAAAGCACGGGGTGCTTGCTTCAACCCATACAATGCTATTTTGAGTCGACACACACATGAATCACTGTTGAAGATATCGAAATCTTCAGGTTGCTCTATGTACACATCTTCCTCAATGATCCCATTGAGAAACATAGTTTTCACATCCATATGATGAATGCGCTATCCCATCTGTGATGAGAGAGAAAGGATGGTCATTATGGAATAATACCTTGCGACATAATCTATCCCCTCGATCTGTGAGAAGCCCCAGGCCACAAATCTTGCCTTGTGTTTCTCAACACTCCCATCAGTAGCTTGATTTACCTTGTAGATCCATCTCGAACCTACCACTGATTTATCAACTGACCTTGGAATGATTTCCCAAGCAGTGTTTTTTACAATGGAGTCATACTCCTTCACCATTGCATCTACCCATGTGGGCTCCTGCACTGCTTCCTGAAAGGAAGATGGTTCAGTCACAATACATTTGATCATGAGAGCCATGTATCCAGTAAATCAGTTAGGAGATTGTCTTTGTCTGCGCTGTGAAGTAGGGGCTCCTACATTCTATGCAACATCAAGTCTCAGCCTATCATCTTCCATGGTATTCCTTCTGCCATTTCTAATGGATGGCTCTGCGTGAGTGGACTCCTCCACTCTATGAACCTCCTCATGTGGCTGATCCACATATAGAGACTCATCTTTGGAACCAGCAGTTCCTCCTTTGCATGCAAGTCCAACTCCCTCTCAAGCGACAACTACATGGCTTTCCCCTCATCGATTTTTATATCCCGTCGGAAAACAGTCATTCTGCTGTTTGGAAAATAAACACGATAATTATGGGTTGTTTCTATGTACCCCCAAAAAATCCCAACTTCAGCAGTCGGCTCCAGCTTCTTCTTGGTGTCCTTGGTCACATTCACATAAACAAATGAGCCAAAAATCTTAAAGTGTGAAACATCTAGTTTCTTACCAGTGAAAGCTTCTTCAGGTGTACTCCTGCCAAGTACTCTATTTGGACAATAGTTTTGCACATAAATCAAAGTGTTGCATGATTTCGCCCACAAATTCATTAGTAGGCCTTGATCATGCAACATCGCTCGTGCTGTACCCACGATCTCTTTTTTCTTCCTCTTCGCGACCCCATTTTGCTATGGATTATGAGGCGCTATGAGTTCTCTTCGAATTCCTTCTTTGCTGCAGAATTTATTGAATTCATTAGAGATGTATTCTCCACCATTATCGCTCATAAGTGCCTTCACTTGCTTCCCTGACTCTTTCTCCACCAATGCCTTAAACTCACAGAACTTTGAGAATGTTTGTTCTTTCTTCTACATGAAGAAGATCCAGCATTTACGAGAAAAGTCATCAACAAATATTACATAGTACTTATGTTTTGTTGTTGAAGCAACTGAGAACTATCCAGACACGTCTGTGTGAACTCTCTCAAGGATCCCCGAAGCACAGTTATCCTTCTCATGAAAGGTGGACTTTACATACTTCCCCATGGTGCAACCCTTGCAATGATCTAACTGAGCAAGTGTTCCCATTGGAATTCTAGTAGATATTTGTTGCATTAATTTCAAGGCTCCATGATGAAGATGGCCCAATCACCTGTGCCATAATTCACCCTCATCCCGGCTCGTCAATTTTTCTGCCTTGCCTTGCCCATCATGGCAACGTAGCCATATACCTCTAGCTTGTAGGGATTCTTAACTCAAACCCATATCCTCATGGTTTGACCCATTTTTTTATGTTTCAGGAAAGCTTTTACATCGCTAAAAACAACGTCATAGCCTCTGTCC
Source organism: Pinus albicaulis (assembly GCA_034641835.2). Taxonomy (NCBI): domain Eukaryota; kingdom Viridiplantae; phylum Streptophyta; class Pinopsida; order Pinales; family Pinaceae; genus Pinus; species Pinus albicaulis. The sequence goes on along the minus strand of CM076569.1, from coordinate 777,175,434 downwards.
TCCAACATTGCGAATGAGACCATTTTTTTCTTCAGACCTGGAACATGCATACCATCTTTCAATTGAAATGGTTTACCTGACTCCCTCTGAAAGGTAATGGTACCAATCCCGGTAGCACTGTACCGTCCATCATCACCCATCTCTATATGCATCTGGAGATCTTTCTCCTCCAAGTCACTAAAAAATTCCTTATCTCCCATCATGTGAAAGGAAGCGCCACTATCCAAATACCACACCAATCCCAATGCAATTGACACAATGCATGCGATAAATGAGAATTCAAGCTCAAATTGCGAGGCAAGGGCCTCACCAGCTACAGCTCCAACAACCTTCTTGTTCTTCTTATTTTGTGGATAGTTAGTAGCAAGATGCCCATTTTCGTGATATTGAAAACACTTCACCTTAGACAAATCCAACTTGTTGCCTTTAGACTCAGATTTAGAATGGAATTTCTTCCCCTTCCCCTTCTTTGCCTTAGAAACCAAAGCACAATCCTCTTCATCATCATGCTTTGATGAAGAGCCATCTCTGGTGTTCCGCCTGAACTCCTCCTGCACCAGATTCGACCACAGTCATTCCCAATCTGGAAATTTTTCCTGTCCGTTGACAAGCTCACCAAATCATCATAAAAAAAAATCATTCCCACACTCCCCAGTTCATTCTAACATTGGAAAACAAATGTGAGATACTTTGGAATGGTGTCACCCTTTTCCATCTTGATCTTTCTAAGTTTATCTTTGAGCGCCAATTTCTTATGGTCGCTGCTACTTTGGAATAGATCCATCAAAGCATTCCACATAGCATATGGTGTGGATTTCCCATGGAGGCTTGAGACAATGTGATCTCATACTCCCTCCAACATAATCCTTCTCTCCTTTTCAAGTTTCTTTTGCCATGCATCAATATTGGCAGCATCTGACGAAGTAGGCTTAAGAACATCATTGTTAATGAATTCCTTCAAGCTATTGTCTTCGAGTACTACCTCCATATTTTCCTTCCATGTAATATAGTTCGAGCTTCCCTCGAGTGCATACTCTAACCTCAAACATTGAAATCCATTTCGATCTTGAATCAACTAAAGCACCAAGAAAGTCTTTCTGCAAATTCAAATTCTTTCCACCAACAAACTCAGCTCCTGCTTCACTACTGAAATTTCCCATGTTCTAATACCATGTAGAAATTATAATACAAAATACATCTATGTCCTGGATTCTCCTGATCTAATAATATGCTACCGTTAAATACAAAATCGATTCTACAAATCTTTGCGCAATTTAAAACACAATCGCCAATTACAATATCATGAAGAAAGATCAATCACACACAACACAAATAATTTTACCAGGGAAATATTATAGCTAAAAACCCCACTATCTTCTATTGTGTATTATATCATGGATCATGAAATAATTACATACAAAGCTCCGATACAAGAGCTCTCAGTACATTAGCTAATTGTCTCACACTGTCATACAAAAATTGACAAGTTCCTTAGCCAATTTACTGTCTCCACACAACCTTCCTCCACTGCGCAATCCCTTCTCATAGAAATACCTAAATTAATGAAGTCTTGCCTGCCTTGACTGCGTAATCCTCATGGGCACATCCAATGTGAGTGTGGTTGCATGTGTGCAACTGGATAATGTCACATGTTATTGTTTACTTCCCTTTCACCTAGAACTCAACTATGTCTCCACTGGATCTGACATGCATGCAGTTAATAATAGTAAATATTCAGTTGCATGTGAGACCAATGATTGATTTCTCACTAGTGTATATTCATTTACAACAAGAAAAATTGAGTTAAACTACTTTACAACTTGCATAACTGCACTTCCAACTCTGATACAACTTCGAATCACTCAGTTACAACTAAGTCAACTTGCATGTCCCACCAACCAACCCCTTAACTCAAAATTCCTTTAGCTAACTGATTTTCCACTTCAGTTAACTATTTCCAAGTGCTCATTGAGAATATATTATAGTTTATTGTCCAACTAATATTAAGGTATAATAATATTTGACATGCATCTATAAATAGACATGCATTCTATAAATAGATTATGCACATACATCTATAAATAGACATGCATTCTATTAATAGAATTTTCTCATACATCTATAAATAGACATACACCTAAAAATAGCCTGAGGCTCCATCCTAGTGTAGGTGCTTAATTTTCACTAGTATCTTCTTGTTAAATCTCAATAGTATGCACACTTTTGTGCATTATCTCATTCATTTAAAGTGATTATAGTTGCTACTGCACTTATGGAAACAATTCAAAAGCTACATGGAAACCCAAATATTATTGTAAGCGACAGAGATCCCATTTTTACTGGAAAATTTTGGACGGAATTATTTTCTTGTTTGGGTACTCAACTAACTCATAGCTCATCTTATCATCCTCAATCCGATGGTTAAACTGAGATAGTGAAAAAATGTTTGAAGGATATCTTTGTTGTTTTGTATCTGATAAACAAACACAATGGGTCAAGTGGTTACCTCTGGTTGAATGGTGGTATAACACTTCCTTCCACACTGCAGAAAAAATGACCCCATTTATGGAACTTTATGGATATCATCCACCGTCCATCACATCATCTTTAAGAGAAAATTCTAGGGTTCAAGCGGTGGAAGATCACATTGAGCATCAACAACAAGTTCTCCAACTCTTAAAGGATAACCTAAATTTGGCACAAAATTGAATGAAACAACAAGAAAATCAACATTGCAGCGAGAGAATTTTTGGTGTAGGCAACTGGGTATTTTTACGACTACAACCATACAAAAAAATTTCCCTCAAGTAAGCTAAGGAGGATAATAAATTATCACCAAAGTACTATGGTACTTACAAGGTGTTGCAAAATATTGGTACTATGGAATACAAATTGGAGCTTCTTGCTTCTTACCGAGTGCACCCAGTTTTCCATGTTTCATGCTTAAATAAGGTTGTAGGTGACAAAATTCCAGTTCAAACAATATTTACAGAACTTGATGAGGAAGGAAAAATCCCATTGGAACATGAAGTAGTCACAGAAACAAGAACTCGACAGCTACGAAATCAGTCAATTTCAGAGTATCTCATCAAGTGGAAGAACTTACCCACTGAATATTCCACATGGGAGGATGAGAATTTTATACAGAAGCATCTAGCACTACTTAAGCGTTGAGGACAATTTTTTTTTTAAGGAGAGGAGCATGTTAGGTCCCTATATTATTAGTGTAGTCCCTTATTATTGTTAGTGTAGACCCCTTATTATTATTGTTGTACCCTTGTAGTCCCCATATTGTTATTATTGTGCCCCGTAAAACCCCACTATTTTTATTGTTATGCCCTTACATTATTATTGTTAGGTTGGCTAGGATTATATTGTGACCCCATGGAATCCTATATATAGAAAGGAGGTTTTTTCATTTGTATCATCTAAGAATTGTTCATTTATGTAACGTGAATGAGGTTTCCCGCTCAAAGAGGATTATTTATAAGTCATTGATCTATCTTTTCTTCTATTTTGTGAGTTGGTTTCATAACAGAAACTAATGTAAAACAATGACAAAACTATGCATCCATGAATTACAAATACTATGTACGAAAAGTATTTGTAAAAATTAACAGCAAGTGTTGGAAAATTAGACCCCATTTCTGTAACTGCATCTAGAAGTTAGGTCATGCATAGTAACTCTCAGCTCATATCTACCCTAGTAAGTATGTTAAAGTGGGTAAATGTGGGGTGGGGTGTTATAGATTGGTATCAGAGCTTCGAGGTTCAAACACTTGGACTGTATGGGCTTCATCATAGGTGAAATGAAGAGTAAAGGGATTAATGAGTACAATCAATTTATTTTTTGTTATATATTTTCTTATGTGGAGTTTTAGAAGCTAAAAAATTGTCCATATTGAGGGTAAATCCAATTAATATTGTGGTTAAAATTTCAGATATTGGTTCATAATATTTTAGGAATTATGATTTAAGGAAGATAACCTTCTTGAATGCACCTTTAAACATGTCATGTTGGAATTTATACCATAAATGATCTTTTGTAGGGTTTGAGAAGATGAAAAATTGTCCACAATGAGGGGAAATACTACTGATCATGTGGTATAAATTTTAGATATTGGGTTACAATATTTTAGGAGATATGAGTAGAGGAATTCGAACCTTCTAAATGCTCCTAAAATCACTCCTCAAACATGTCACGTTGGAATTTCTGTTATAATTTTCTTCTGGGTGGTCTTAGATGTTGAAAATTAATTTATAGTGAAGGGAAATCCTACTGATATTGTGGTAAAAATTTCAGACATTGGGTCGCTATATTTTAGGATATATGACTAGTGGAAGTTGAGCTTCCTGAATGCTCCTCGAATTATGCAGCAAATAAGATTGTGTTGGTATTTTTGTTACAAATTTTTATCTATGAAATTTCAGAAGTTGAAACTTGAAGCATAGTGAGGGAGACAACCACTGATAATATGTTTTAGTTCCCATAATTTTTAGTACTACATTTTAAAATATATGTATTGAATCATTCACTATATTAGTTGCATACAAAGTGTTTGATGAAATACTTAAATGGTTCAATGATCCATTGCATACAGATTGTTTGATAAAATTCCCCAATGAGTATATTGTTTGTGGTTGGGGATAGAATTGATATGTAATATTATTATTGTATCTGATATATGCTTACTTGTTTGCAAATATATTTTTTATATTAGTTTGTAATTAAAGCATTTGAAGAAATTATTACATGAAAATGTAATACTATAGTGGTTGTTTGAAGAAAATGTAATAATATGGAAATTTTTTAAAGAAAATGTTGTTTTATGGGTAGGATAGTATTGTTGTGTGATAATGTTGTTGTATCTCATCTATTCCTATTTTCATGCAAATAATTTGAATATTTTCATGGAAGGAATTTGAAAGGTTGCATGCAAGGAATTTTAAAAGTTGCATGTAAAGGATTGGAAAAGTGGCATGATTATGTGGCATGTGTTTTAGTTAGTATGTTACAAGCAGAATAAGTGTAATGTTTCTGATTTGATCTCATACCAAATGTATGAGAAATGAAAATCAAGTTGTGGCAAGTGGTTAAATTTAGTATAGATTTGGAGATCCCGTTTCCATAATTGGACAGTAGAGATTGAGCCATTATAGTAGCTACCTCATTCTACCTTAGTGTGGACCATGGATAGTAAGGGGGTATGTTTACGAGTTGTTTTAATGTTTGATTAAGTGCATGATATGAGGATGTTCTTATAATATTGCATAAAGGAATGATATTATCTTAAGACAGTTGTACTAACACGATATTTGCTGAGACAACTGATATGCACTTTAATAAGTGCAAGTGGGTGCTAGCTGTAGCACTATGACTAACGAGTATGAGTTGATTGTAGACTATGTCATGGTTTTTAGTCTTGTTAAATGATGATTTCAATTAATAGACACGATGTCTTGATCTTTGGAACATGTGACTAACATGTGTGATCAATTGTAGGGCAACATGCTTGGTATTAACATGGCAAGGTAGCAAATGATTTGTGTATATAACTAAAATTTGAGTGAATGTGATAGCACATAATAAGACAGAATTGAAGCAATCTAAAAAGGTAAAAAAAGGGATTTGGGTGAGAATTATTTTGGATACGTTTGGAAACTGCAATTCTAAATGAATGAGTGCTTCATATGAATACAAGAGGTTTTCTTAACCTTGATTTTTTCTGACATTATGTGGATATGTCCTATATTCATGAACATGTATTCGAAATTTTTTTATCTTAAGGTTAATATTTGAGATACAAGGATGATTTATAATATTATAAAGGCATGAATAAAAGCATTATCTAATGTTGCGTGATGTAGGGAATCATGTGGCAAAAGGGACTGCCATAAAAATTTGAAGAAGGCTCGTGTAGAGATTTTATTTATGAATTGTTGGAAGCAATGGGAAACCATGGGGGATTGAATCATAGTGTATGTTGGAAGTCTTGTGCTTTCAGTGTTTTGTGATTTGTTTTTCTTGATTTTTAGTTTTTATTTTTTCTAGTGCATGGCCATGCCACTCTGTTTATGGCATTGTATTGTTGTTGGTTTTCCATGGCTTTCTTAATTTTTCATTTTTTTCTTTCCTTTTATGTTTTAAGGGTCTTGGGAATTGGTTGGGAAATATGAAATTTAACGGAACACGAGGATAAATTTTTGGTACCCAACAGGTAATGAAAGACCTGGATGAATCTTGACACATGAATAAAGGGAAATTGAAGGCATGAATATGAAAAATAGTTGGACTGGTTGGGTCATTGAGGTAAATGGAAATTGGCAGGACAATCATGAGAAAGGTAACAAGAAAGGTAAAGTAAATGGGCTTCAAGTAACAAATTCCTTGGCTAGGTTGGGAACTGTTGTTCTCAATATTGTGCTTGCCGTGCACAGATAAAGGGAGTTCTTTTAACCTAGACCTTATCATATTTGGTAATTATGTTGTGATTATGATTATGCTTATGTGTATATATATATATACATGTATGTATGTATGTATGTCATTGTATGACAGGGTTGTCATGGATCATTCTTGTGGAGGAATGATTGCTTATGTTGGTGAATGGCATGAAGAGGTTCCTAGTCTTATGAGGAATCAAGTGGGAAGAGTAGCCTTGGCAAGATCTATGCGGTTAGTATCATGTGGATATGAATTGATATTATTTGCTTATACTATGCCCATGTTTATGTTATGGACAAGCTATGATGAGGGATACATCAGTCGAATGAAAGAAGTGTGATCTGTGGCATGATGGGACAAGCATGGATATTGGAAAGATGTTAGAGGCAAGGTTGTCTGGAAGAGACAATGTGGTCTATGCATGTGGAATACTAATTTTGTGTATATATGGTGTTGTGAAAATGTTGTATATGCGGTGTTGTGTACATATGGTGTTGTATACAAGTCATATATGTGGTGTTGTGTATATATGGTGCTATGTACATGTTGTATATGCGGTGTTGTGTACATGTGGTGTGGTGTACATGTATTACATATGGTGTTGTTTATATATGGTGATGTGCACATGTTGTACATGTGATGATGTGTACATGTGGTGCGTGCGCATGTGGTGCTACGTACATGTTGTACATGTGGTGTTGTGTACATGTTGTGCACATGGTGCTATGTACATGTTGTACATGTGGTGATATGTACATGTGATGCTGTGTACACGTTGTGTAGGTGGTGCTATGTACATGTGGTGTTGTATACACATTGTGCACATGGAATTGTGTACATGTGGTTCTATGTACATGTTGTACATGTGGTGCTTGTTGGGTGTGAAGCTTGATTATCTTGTTTATTTCGTATCACAGCGTTGGACCCCTGTACCTTAATGGGGCGGCAACGCCACCCGTAATTAAACGCTGCCTGGGGGGGTCCAGAGGGGGGCTAAAAACATATGTAAAATTTCCTTGTAAAAGTATAGTAATTTCTAGTCAATCTGGGTCGTTCATTAGGCGGATGATTTGACGGTAGAAGTTATGTTTAGTTAAGGTTTTTCTCCCTAGAAGGAAACCCCTCGCATGTATGAGTGTATTGTATTGCAGCTGTGCATTGTATTGTGTATTCTCAGAGCAAGAAATAAATAGGGAGAATATGAGAGAGAACAAAAGATATTACAACAGATCTACTGTAGGTTGTGTCTCTTCATTTTTCTGGATAATAGAAAGGAAGGACTGGCTGTTCAGGGTGGACGTAGCCCAAACTGGGTGAACCATGTATATCTGTGTCTCTCTGGTTTTATGTGTTTTGTGTGCTTGTGTTTTCCACATATTTTATGTGTTTCATTGCTCTATAATATATAATTTTCTAACAACTGGTATCAGAGCCGAAGGTCTATTTGGCCGATAAACTCGCTGGAAAGAAGGGTTCCTAGTTCGAGTGGGAGCAATGGCGGAAGATGATAAGTTTAGGGTCGATAAATTTAATGGCCAAAACTTCCCGCTGTGGAAGATGTAGATGGAAGATTATCTGTATCAGAAAGATATGTACCTACCATTGAACGAAAAAATAAAGAAGCCGATAGCTATGATAGACGTAGAATGGGAGATTCTCGATAGAAAGGCACTCAAAACAATACGGTTGTACCTTGCAGTGTTGGTAGCCTTCAATATTTTGAAGGAAACAAAAACAGAGGGTTTGATTAAGGCATTGGCGAAACTATATGAAAAACCCTCAGCCTCAAACAAGGTATTTCTTATGAAACATTTATTTAATATGATGATGTTGGAAGGTGGATCTATTGCAGACCATTTAAATGATTTTAATATAGTTACCAGTCAGTTAAGTTCTGTAGGGGTAAATTTTGATGATGAAGTTAGGGCTCTTTTATTTCTGTGCTCACTGCCAGAAAGATGGAATGGTTTAGTTATGGCCATTATTAACTCTGTCTCTGGATCTAGTACTTTAAAGTTTGATGATGTTGTCAGTGCTATCCTTAGTGAGGAAATACGACGGAAAAGCTCCGGTGAGACATTGGGTAATGCTTTGAGTGCAGAGTCTAGGGGAAGAAGAATGGAAAGAGGAAAGGAATATCCAAATAAAGATCAAGAATAGTGTGCTGGAAATGCGGAAAGAAAGGACACCTGAAGAAATACTGTAGATCTCGAAAGGGAAAAGAAGGAGATGCGCAACAAGAAAACAATCATGAAGAAAATGTGACAGGTGATGTGTTACAAGATGCCTTGATTCTTTCTTTCGAAAATGTTACTGATTCATGGGTAGTAGATTCAGGGGCTTCATTCCATGCCACACTTGATAAGAAATATTTTCACGACTATGTTCAAGGAGATTTTGGACAAGTCCATTTGGGTGATGATAAACCCTGTAAAATTGTTGGAATGGGTAAGGTTCTTGTAAAATAGCAGAATGGAAACCAATGGCTATTAAAGGAGGTAAGGCATGTTCCAGATCTAAAGAAAAAAATGATTTCAACAGGGCATTTGGGTGGTGAAGGTTGTGTGACAAATTTCACAGATAAAACTTGGAAGGTCACCAAAAGAGCCCTGGTAATAGCAAAAGGCGAAAAGGTTGGTACATTGTATTTATGCAATGGTATTTCTAACTCTGTTAATGGTTTAACTTCCAAAGGAGAAGATGCAACACTATGGCATCATAGGCTCAGACACATGAGTGAGAAGGGGATGAAGGTTCTTCACTCAAGAAATTTATTGCGGGGTTTGAAGAATGTTGATTTGGATTTCTGTAAGAATTGTATTTATGGAAAACAGAAGAGAGTCAGATTTCTCAGAGTTGGGAAAGAAAAGAAGAGCGAAAAATTAGAGCTTGTGCATACAGATGTATGGGGACCTGCTCAGGTATCATCTCTCGGTGGCTCTCATTATTATGTTACTTTTATTGATGATGCAAGTAGAAAAAATTGGATTTATTGTATTCAGAATAAATTTGATGTATTTGAAACTTTCAAGAAATGGAAAGCTTTGGTTGAGATTGAGACAAGAAATAAGTTGAAGTGTCTCAGATCAGACAATGGAGGTGAATATTGCAGCAAAGATTTTGATAGGTACTGTTCAAAGCATGGAATTAGCAGAGAGAAGATAGTTCCAAGAACACCACAAGAAAATGGTGTGTCAGAAAGGATGAACAGAACAATCATGGAGCGTGCAAGGTGCATGAGATTACACATAGGATTTCCTTTGCAGTTTTGGGCAGATGCTGTAGATATTGTTGTTTATCTAATAAATAGAGGGCCTTCAAGTTCCTTGGATGGTGGTATTCTAGAGGAAGCATGGACAGGTAAAAAGGTAAACTAATATTTTTTAAAGCCTTTTGGTTGTGAGGCCTTTGTCCATATTAATAAAGAAAACAGAACAAATCTTGAAGCAAAATCAAAGAAATGTACCTTTACTAGATATGGTGTTAATGATTTTGGTTATCGTTTATATGATTATGAAAATCACAAAATCATTAGGAGCAGAGATTTAATATTCAATGAAAAGGTCTTGTATAAGAATCAGTTGCAAGAAAAGAAACAGGAAAAAGAAAACAAAGAATACACAGTTCTTGACGAAATCACAGAAAAAGTAAAGGTGCATGGAAACAATAATAATCAAAAGCCACAACAAAAATAACCACCAGAACAACAACATGCACCTCAAACACCTGAAAGTGGTGTCAGAATATCTACCAGGATAAGTAGACCCCCTGAACGATACTCTCCTTCATTATATTATTTATTGTTGACTGATTCTGGTGAACCTGAATGTTATGAAGAATCAATGCAGGTTGAAACCAGGAAGAAGTGAGAGCTAGCCATGAAAGAAGAGATGGAATCCTTAATGCATAACCATACTTGGGACTTAGTCAGGTTGCCTGCAGGTAAAATTTCATTGCAGAATAAATGGGTTTATACGCTGAAGGAAGAAGATGGAGGAAAACAAAGGTACAAAGCTAGACTTGTAGTGAAGGGGTTTGCACAGATTACAAGTATTGATTTTGATGAAATATTTTCTCCTGTTGTTAAGATGACTTCAATCAGAACTATTTTAAGTCTTGTAGCAGTGGAAGATTTGCATCTTGAATAGTTAGATGTAAATACAACATTTCTCCATGGAGATTTGGAGGAAGAGATCTATATGGAACAACCAGAAGGATATGAGGTCAAAGGGAAAGAAAAATTAGTGTGTAGGTTAAAGAAGAGCTTGTATGGCTTAAAACAGGCTCCAAGGCAGTGGTATCTAAGATTTTACAGGTTTATGTATGAACAAGGTTATACTAGATGTCACTCTAATCATTATGTTAATCTGAAAAAGAAAAATGATGGCAGCTATATTATATTGTTATTGTATGTAAATGACCTGCTTGTTGCAGGGTCTAACATGCAGGAAATAAATGTGCTCAAAAGAAAATTGGCAAATTCATTTGCAATGAAGGAATTGGGAGCTGCAAAACAAATCCTTGGTATGAGAATAACTAGAGACAGGAAAAATCACAAATTAACATTGTCTCAGAATGAGTACATACAAAAGGTGTTGAAAAGATTTAATATGTAGAATGCAAAACCAGTTATTACACCTTTTTCTAGACATTTCAAACTTAGTAAGGAGATGTGCCCCAAGACCCAAGAAGAAATGGACTATATGTCTAAAGTTCCATATGCATCGACAGTTGGAAGCTTAATGTATGAAATGGTCTGCACAAGGCCTGATATTGCACATGCAGTGGGAGTTGTAAGAAGGTACATGAACAATCCAGGAAAAGAACATTGGATGGCAGTAAAATGGATTCTTAGATATTTAAGAGGTACCACAAATCAAGCATTATGCTTTGGTGGTTCAAACATTGCTCTACAAGGATATGTTGATGTATATATGGCAGGTGACAGAGATAACAAGAGGAGCACTACAGGATATGTATTTACTGTAGGTGGAATAGCTATCAGTTGGGTTTCAAAAATCCAAAGTGTTGTTGCACTTTCAACAACAGAAGCAGAGTATGTTGCTGCTACAAAGGCTAGTAAAGAAATAATTTGGTTACAAAGTTTTATGGATGGATTGGGTAAGAAGTATGATATGGGCACATTATAAAGTGATAGCCAAAGTGCCATTCATCTTGAAAAGAACTCAAAATTTCATTCTAGGACTAAACACATACAACTCAAGTACCATTTCATACGGTCAATATTGGAAGATGGACAGTTGAAGCTGGAAAAGATACACACTAGCCAGAATCCTACAGATATGCTAATAAAAGTTGTAACCAGGGAGAAGCTGAGAAAATTCTCAGTTTCAATTGGTCTTCAAGGATGACGATGAAGATGAGAAACAACCAGGTCCAAAGAGGAGTCATTGTCGAGCAAATGAAGCAGCGATGGAGTTGCTACAATCAGTCTCCAAGTGGGAGATTGTTGGGTGTGGAGCCTAATTATCTTGTTTATTTTGTATCACAACGTTGGACCCCTGTACCTTAATGGGGCGACAATTTCGTATATAATTAAACACTGCCTGGGGGGTCTAGGGGGTGCTAAAAACAGATGTAAAATTGCCTTGTAAAAGTATAGTAATTTCTAGTCAATCTGGGCCGTTCATTAGGCAGATGATCTGACGGTAGAAGTTATGTTTAGTTTAGGTTTTTTTGCCCTAGAAGGCAACCCCTCACATGTATGAGGGAATTGTATGGCAGCTGTGCATTGTATTGTGTATTCTCAGAGTGAAAAACAGATAGGGAGACTGTGAGAGAGAACATAGAATATTACAACGGATTTGATGTAGGTTGTGTCTCTTCATTTTGCTGGATAATAGAAAGGAAGGACTGGCTGTTCGGGGTGGACGTAGCCCAAATTGGGTGAACCACGTATATTTGTGTCTCTTTGGTTTTATGTGTTTTGTGTGATTGTGTTTTCTACATATTTTATGTGTTGCATTGCTCTGTAATATATAATTTTCTAACAGTGCTATGTACATGTGTTGTGTACATGTTGTACATGTGGTGTTGTGAACATTTTGTACATGTGGTATTATGTACATGTCATACATGTTGTGGTGTACATGTGGTAATGTGTTATGTGCATTGTGTTGTCATTGTATCATGATATGTGTATTCATTGCGTTATACTTTGTGTACATATATGTAATGTGTTGTACATTGTGGTAGGTGTATGTATTATGTTGTGTTGTACACTAGGTTTAGGTGTATGTATTGTATGGTGTTGTACACAGTGTGTAGATGTACATGTTGTGATGTATACTATGTGTATGTGTATGTTATTGAAGAGAAGAGAAGTACTGGGTGCTTGTTGAGTGTGACAATCGATTTGGTATGAGTGCGAGCAAGACAAAGGCCAAAGACAGGAACAAGGAACCAATTGAAGGATAAGTATCAATATTTTATTTTAGTCTGATTATGCATGTGATCTATGATTCTGTTTTATGACGATTGCATTTTGAGCTAATTGAATATGATATGCTTATACATGATTATTTGATCAAAGAGCTAGTTTGACTTTTTGTGATAGGAAGTAAACTGAATTGAAAGTATACCTTATTGATAGGACAAAAATGATGCATGGTTTCAATTTATTTCAATTTCCTTTAATCTAATGGAAATAATGTGCTTAGTACAGGAAATCATGGAGAATGTCTGGTTTGGGTGGTTGGAATTGGTTTCCAGAGAATCAATAGTAATAGTGAAATGAATTGAAACATGCAATAGAATGTTGGTAAATCACTTTAGGAGCAGGGCCATTGTGGGAAACTGATACCCAATAATGTCCATTGATTTCCATGAGCATGCTATGACTAGTAGTATGGTTTTAAGCATGGATATGCCTTGGTTTTTGGACCTTTTAATGCGAGGAAACCTTGCCAAGGGATCGATCACTTGAGGGATTGTGTAGCAAAGAAGGGGATATCAGGGGAACTTGGAAGGCGTGTGACTACATGGAAGGGGGTGACTAGATTTCCCAAGGGAATATGTAGAAGAGAAGGGAGGGTTGGAGAATTAATTTGTTTTGGTCATTAACATTTCCATATGGAATTAGAAGAATATTGGGAGTGTGCCCTAGAACAATGAGCCAGTAACTTTTCATTGTGTTATCTATGATAACAACTAGGTTTTTCTAGGTTGGTCTTAGGTAAGCTAGGTTGGGTAATTCATATGAAAATAAGGTCATGAAGTTCATTATTTTTCAAAAAAAATGTTCATAGTTTAATAAGTTTTAATAGTCATTAGACATGCAATAAAGGTCATGTCAAGGTAAATTCGACAAATATGATTGCATGGGTAATATAGGGTAATTCTGTGACACTTGGTATTTTTTTGAATTCCGCAGTGTAGTCAGTATAAAACAATCTGATTTCTCTATGGAAGTGTCTGACAGATTCGTAGAGAATTTTCCCTCCTGAGTGCTGGAAACGCTATGAAATCCATTTTTTCTAGTAACAGTGGGAAAGGTTGTGTTTTGTCATGATTTCATTGGTCAGTGCACACTTGGTCATCATGGTCCCATTCTGTTATTTGTCATCATATGTCATATGCATGTGTGGTTATCATTACTCCTCACATCATTTCATTTTTCCCACTCATTTCCTCTTTCCTAATTTATTCTGATTCCTAATTCGAAGAGAAACACCTCACATTCATCCTTGTAAGTTGTTTTGAACGCTTTTTCCAATAGTCTAGAGTATTGAATTATATCGTGTAGCTATCTTAAGCTAAGTGCTACCTATGTTAAGGGATCTGCTTGCTGTCTCAAAAGAATTCTGCAAGTGTCAAAGAAGGAGTTGATCAACACTGTGTTTGAAAGTATGGCCTCACATAAAAAGTCAAAAAAGGGTGGCACTCTGGTCAGATATGAGCCCATGGATATGAGGCTAATTTCAGAATATCACAACTTCTCACAAGATTTTTCCAATGCAGGTTTCATGCGTTTCTGCCAGAAATTGCAAGGGTATCATGCATAGGTGTCTAAAGACTTTGCTATAAATTTCATTGGTACAGGTTCGAAGGTGGTCATCCTCAATTTTGTTGTGTCTCCTGACACAATTACACAGGAAACTGAGATCCCAAGTTTTGAAGACGAGTGGTTTAAAGAAATAAGGTTCAAGCTGCAAAACTATGATGATTTTTTGAAGGAGGAGCACACAGGCATATACATGAGCTTAATAATATCCAGGACTTGCCTTAAGGACAATTATTCAAAAATTTTGATGGAGATTCAAAAATACTTCACTTGTGAAGGTATATTTTACATGATCTATCAATACCACTTCAAATTGATGCTTCACTTCACAGGTAAATAACCACTGGATTTACCATTTTTTATGTTTAGGAGTTTAAACAAAATGGATGATAAGGTTCAAGCTAAACCTGAAAGTAGTGACACTTCCATTTTCCACCATGGTTTGATAAAATTTATATTTATGGAGGAGTTAAAAAATCTAAACAGGGATTCTTCCACTTTTCTGTTCTTGAGTGGGTATGAGGTTGATGTCCTCACTCCTAGAGAGACACCTAGATCAAAGGCAAACACTCCAAAGAAAGATAAATACTCTAGGGCTGAAATAGAGGTTGAGCATGAGGTGGAAGTGCAGACAGAAGTGCAACCTATAGTGGAGCCTATGGAGGTAGAAATTGAGCAATTGTAGGAGACAATGGTGGCTAAACAAACCTCTACTAGTGGTAAAGTAAAAAATAACATAAGAACCCAAAGAAGGATCACTAGAATTCAGATAGAAGGGAAAGGAAAGCTAGAAGATATCTTGTAGGAAATTGATATTGAGGCATCCCCTGGTGTGAAGCATGTGGAAGTTAAGGGAGAAAAAAAATGAAAAGGAGTCTTAAAGCTAATAAATTATACTTTTCCAAAGAAGACTCAGGTTTTGTTTTTAAACCTAGGAAACCACTCACTAGGTCACAATTATCAAAGGGAGAAAAACATGAGAAGCTGCATAAGGAACCAGAAAAGGAGAAACAACCAACAAGGGAAGAAATAATTTAATTATCTCCAACAGAGGCAGAGGTGATCAAGGGAATAAAGGGCAAGGAAAATTTTCAAGAAAAATCTGAACTAGATATCTTAAAAGAGCAACTTAAGGATGCTAGAGAAGATATTTTGGAAACTAAGCTAGAGTTAGCAAACCTCAAATAAGAGAGGCTGGAGATGACAGACTTTAAAAAAGAAATGAGCAAATAGATAGATTTTTATGATGAAGTTGTAGAGGGGTCAAGGAATATGTTAAAGAGGAAACTTCCTCTGCACAAAATGATGAAACATATCTTTAGGAGGAACATGTGGTTGCAATCAGAAAGAAGGAAGTTGCAAAGCTAGGTTAGAGAATTGGAAATACAAATGGAGATGGTGCAAGTAGAGTTGAAGAAAAAAGGTCTAAAAATGATTGCGATGGAGGATAAGCCTACTTCTCCATGAAGGATGGTAAGTCACACCTTTTTGACTACTTTTTGTCTTAAGATATAATAGAAAGGAATATACAGGGTTGCAAATATGTTTTTAGGTTTAGGAAAAACAAATTGCAAAATTTTGTGAAACTAGGCAATTTCATAGCGAGCTCTAGGCTTAGGTTGAGTTTTCGCTACGAACTCACTGTAGAATTATTTAAGGCAAAAATACCTAGAAAATATCATACCAGGGGTAACTGTAGGCATTTATATAGCTTATCAAACCCAATTAAGATCCTCTCACATGCATAAGAGGCAAAAAAGTTGCGGAAGTTGGTGTTACAGAGATGCTATGAAAATTATGCTACAAAACTGCCTAAATGATCTGTTTTTCCAGCGTTCTAAATTTTCGGTCCTTTTGAGGCATTCAATGCATTTCATGAAGGAGATGAGTCATCAAAAGGGACTATGAAATGTCATTGGGACATCTGTTAATGAAGACAACTCAACAGTACACTTCACAGGATTGACATGGCTGACAACACATCACTTTTGCCACTTGACTTGAAATCTAGTATGAAAGTTTTCCACCTAAACATGGTTGTTTGGTTCGGTAGTGATCATTAGCATGGGTTATTAAATTTTTTTGTTGAGTTAGTTAATAATCATAGAGTCCTTTTTTACTAGAAACTCCTTCAAACAAAATATCTCTATTTTTATCAATGTAATGGAATCCTTTTTGGATTAGATCTCTATATCAAGTTCGAGAGTATAGCTCAGGTGGAAGACCTATGTAAAAGAGATATCACTCTATAAATGGGAGTTTTTTAGAATTAGAGGGGTTGATGGATGTAAATGACCAGGCTATTATGTAATTTTCTTTCACTCAGTTAATATACAGTTGCAGAAGTGTTTGTTCAAAATTGAGATTCATATTGAGACTTTTTGTGTTTGTGTCCATTTATATTTTGAATATTGATTCAATTTTATTATACATGATTACTTGGAATTCATAAAATTTTATGCTCAAATTTCCTTTATGTATTATGTTAGGTGTCATAGTTATTGTAAAAGCTCATGTGCCTCAGTTTCTATGAATAATACTCATTTGTAATTGAATTTCCATTTTGAATCCATGCCCAGTGGTAGCCCTCACTCATCTTCCACCTAAAAAAATCATCTAAAAACATATAAGAGTTAGCCATCTTCATTATAAGCTTGTTTCTTGAATATATTACCTTTTTATTGAGAGATCCCTCTCTGGTTGGAAGGGCTAACTTCCAACCCCAAGTGGTTTGAAATAGTTACTTCAAATTGACTATTGAACAACCCAATTAGTCCCAGTTTGGTGATAACACACTGAGAGAACAAGTAGTGAAAGGATTGTAGCTTTGGACATTGGATGCAGCTTTGACTTTGATAGTGGATTCTAGACTTCTTGGGAAGGAGGTGAATCATGTTACTACTTTTGAGGGTGGAGGTGTGAGCCTATAAATTCCCTTGTTGCTGATGTAGAAATCGTATTCTTTTATTTGTTGGTTAAGAAAATGTGGATATGTGTACATGTGTATATTATTTTAAATACTATATCGAGTCGTGGTTATAAATCTCCATATATAGTATGATAATTTTCTGGTTGAAGCAAATGTGCATAACTATATGTTTTTGTCATTGTAAATACCGTATTGAGCTATGTTATAAAGCTCTATTAAGTGGTATGTTTGTAATGTTTTCATCAGTTGGTTATTTTAAGTAATGCAACGAGTTGTGTTATAAATCTCCATAAGTAGTATGTTTTTCTGGTTATAAGCATCATTGAATACTAAGGACGGTGTTCCCCCAAGGGGGAAGGGTTTGTAGTGTAGAAATTATGTTGTATATTTAAAATTTCTCATGAAGTTTTAATCAAAATCTTAAGACACAAACCTACTCTACTGTTATGTGGAAATTTATTCAAAATCTAGAACAATAATTTCATACATGCAATAAGGAATAACACACATGCAACAAGTATTTTTCTCTTGGGAAAGAAATTTGATAAAAAAACCAATGTCCACTTGCATTAAATTAGAAGAATAGAGATGTATTACAATTTCTTTGCTCAACTAAGTCACAACTTACAAGTGATAACCTATCTCTATGCTCACTAAGAAGCTCTAACCCAAACAAAGTCAATTTTTTCCTCTGCTTGAGCCCCTACTTCCTTGCGTTGTTCCTTTAGAAATTAGGTCCCTATTATTTAGGAATTTATCCAAAATGGATTGTGAAATTCCTTAGGTAGATCACCTGACTACATGAAACACCTGTACACTCAATACTAGTCTACAAATGATGTTACACTTCCTTGGAATATTCACCAAGCCTGGGGAACCCGAATTATTTGCATGCAGTAGCCATTTTGGGTTGATTGATCAGTTAAATAGATGATCACTGAGATTTTCTGAAGTCCCACTACACAATTGACCCTCCACTAGTTCCTCCAACACTTAGAACTAGTTTAACTAAAAACAAATTGAAATAAATAACCTTGATTGCTAAAAATTAGAAATCACACATGCTTAAATGAATTGTAACTCCTCCAACTCGAATTTCTGAGTAAAATGAGTGACACAAGCCATGTAACACAAGTTAAATGCATCCAAGTTGTCTGCTGATGTGGAAATTCGAATTTTCTCAATTTAATCAAGGAAAAATCAAATTGAGAATTTCTCACTGCATTTTTCAACACTACCTCTTAGAAAGAAAGGGATTATCAACCACCCCTATCCTGCACTATTGGAACTCAAACTTCCCTCTTGACAAGGCCTTTCTCAAAATGTTAACATATTTTTCCTCTGTCGAAATGTGCTGTAACAAGATTATCTACCTCTACACACAGTCCCGTAAATGGTGATATCAAATATCTATATGCTTGGATTGATCGTGAAAAAGAAGATTCTCAAAGAGCTTAGTGAAACTACGATTATCACAGTAGGTCACAGTTGTATCCATCATCTGACCATACAATCCAAAAAGTATCTTTCTCATCCATATTTCCTCACATGTTGTTTGATTGAAATCCATGTATTATGCTTTTGTCGATTTGAGCGCCACATATATTTGCTTCTTGTTGTACTAGGAAATAGCTGCGAACCTAACAATGAAAATTTATCCTAATGTACTTTTTCATTCTGATGGAATTCCTGCCCAATCTGCATCTGTGAATCCACACAAATTCACTCCCTGTATCCATCTATACCATAGTCCAAACTGGGCAGTTCCTCTGAGGTACCGTAAAACATGCTTAGCTTCCCTCCAAAATAATTTGGTTTGACTAACCATAGCTTGGCTCAGCTGGTTGAATGCATAGCACATATTTGGTCATTTATTCATAAGATACATTAGTGAACCCATTAACTGCCGATAAATGGTAGCATGCAATTCCTCACTTGAAGTGGCATCCTCCTTCCTCTAGTTTGTCGCTAGAGGTGTCTCCATGGGTTTTCAACTGTCCATGTAGAACCTCTATAGTATCTCATTTTCATACTTGCCTTGAGACACAAATAGTTCCCAATCACCTTTCCATACTTCCAATCCTAGGAAGTAGTGCATGAGACCCATGTTCTTCATTTCAAACTCTTTTTCCAGGTCCTCCTTGAAATATATGATCAACTATTCATCACCAATTAAAATCAAATCATCAACATATAAGACAATAATGAGCAATTTAACTTCTACCAAGATATGAGAGGTTTTCATCTGCCTCACTTTTGGTGAAGCCCAAATTGGTGATCTAGCTATCGATCCTGGTGTACCAAGCATGGGGTGCTTGCTTGAGACCATGAAATGCTCGCTTGAGTCTTCACACATGAGAATCTCGATCAAAAGTATCAAATCCTTTTGGTTTCTCAATGTACACCTCATCCTCAATAAATCCATTAGGGAATGTTATTTTTACATCCATTTGGTGTATCTTCCACCCCATCTGCATATCCATAGAAAGAATTGATCTAATGGATGAGTGCCTTGCTATAGGAGAAAATATCTCCTCATATTCAATTCCTTCAACTTGAGAGTAACCGTTGGCTACAAATCTGGCCTTATAATTTTCTATGCTTTCATATGCTCCATGCTTTACCTTGCAGATCTATCTTTAACCCACTACCAATTTATCTGTTGGTATTTGAACCACTTCTCAAACATTGTTCCATATAATGGATTCATATTCCTCCATAATTGCATCAATCCATATAGGTTTATCCGTTACTTCCTCAAAACAGGACGACTCAGTATCTACAAGATCAGTCATTAGAGCCATTTGACCAGTGTACCGGTCATGTGACCTGCTCTGCTTGAAAATTTTTGAAGGAGCACCCAAATTATCCCTCACATCCTGCAAAAATATCTCAACTTCCCCTGTCCTTTTCATAGCTTCTATGGGTGGTTCTTATTGAGTGGTTGTCTCCACTCTCATCTCCTCAATTTGTGGCTGCTCCATAATTTCTTAAGGTTCCCCCTTTGGATATAAAAGATACCCTTCTTGTGGGACCTGAAGCTTCCTCTCAAGAGAGAACCACATTTCTTTCTCCTCATCAATTTTTACATCCCTTCGCACAACTGTCATTTTTAGGGATGGAAAGTACACACAGTAGTTGAGATGAGTTTTTGTGTAACCCCCAAATACCCCCAATTTTACTGCCAACTCAAGCTTCTTCCTTGATTCTTTGGAGACATGGAAGTAAATAGAGGCTCCAAAAATCCTAAATTTCGACACATCTAATCCCAGAGAAAGCCTCCTACAATGTAATCATGCCCAAAATTCAATTAGGACTCTGGTTCTGCGAACAGACTACTATGTTGCATGCCTCAACCCACAAATGTAGAGGTAGGTCTTGTTCATGCAATATCGCCCTTTCTTATCCTAAAATGATACAATTATTTCTCTCATCCACCCCATTCTGCTATGGGTTGTGGGGTGTTGTCAACTCTCATTGAATTCCTTCTTTCACACATAAATTTTTAAATTCATTCAACATGTACCCATCTACATTATTTCTCCTGAGAGTGTTAAACTTCTTGTAGGTTTCTTTCTCAACCAGTTCCTTGAACTATATGAACTTGGAGAATGTATAATATTTTTTCACATGAAGAAGATCCAACACTTTTGTGAGAATTCATGAATAAAAATGACAAAATATTTGTGGCTAGCAGTGGAGGCTGTCGAGAAAGGTCCACAAAAATCAGAGTGGATCCTTTCGAGGACTACATGTGCTTTGATTTCCCACTCACGGAATGTGGATTTTGTGTACTTCCCCAAAGTACATCCTTTGCATGTATCCTTTTGCTCAAGTGTTCCTTTGGGGAGGCCTATGGTTATCTGCTGCATAATCTTAAGGGCACCATAATGCAAATGGCTAAGTGTTCTGTCCAAATTTCACCAACATTGCGACTCTGCACCTTATCCTCCATTGTGCTTAATGAAAAAAAATCCTCCACATCTAGATTATAAAGGTTATTCACAGGAACCCCGATCTGCTTCACCTCTCCAGTGGCTATGTGTCTTAGGAATGCCTTTCCTTTGACGAGGATCGCATCACAACCACGGTCTTCCAAAACTGTAACAAATTTGAGATTTTTCTTTAGGCCTAGAATGAACATGACATCCTTGATCCTGAAAGGGGAGAACAAATTCTTTTGAAAGGTGACTATACCAACCCTGGTCACACTATACCTTTTGTCGTCTTCGAGCTCAATGTGCATCTACAAATATTTTTCTTCCAGGTCATTGAAAAAATCTCTACACCCTATCACGTCAAACATTGCACCTAATTCGAAGTACCAAACACTCCCCATCACTGTGCTGGCCATACATGTGATAAGGATAAAGTCAAGATCTAAGTGTGAAGTCAAAGCTTCACCTACTTCTCCTCTTGAGGTCTTCTTTCTTTCCTTTTTGTGGATGGTTCATGGCATTGTGCCCAAATTCATGACAATGGAAGCATTTAATTATGGAAAAATCTTTCTTCTTTTCCCCTTGGCTAGACTCTGGTTTGGATTCAGATTTATTCCCTTTTCCATTCTTTTCATTTCCAACAAGTGAAAATTTTTCTTAATCCTTTCCCTTGGATGATGTCCCATATTTGGTATTCTGACTTATTTCCTCCTATACCAAATTGGACCATAAGCATTCCCAATTTGGTAGTTTCTCCCTCTCATTCACCGAATATTGATAACTATGCTAGCTCTTAGAAAGGCACATAATGGATAGGCTTTCCAAGTCATCTTCAGGGACATTAACAAACCCTGCCAAGATCATCACGACACCATGTGAACTTGATGGGATACTATAGAATAGTGTCATTATTTTGCATCTTGATATTTCAAAGTTTATCCTTGAGTTCCAGATTCCTTTGGTCACTACCGTTCTTGAACAATTCTGTCAGTTCTTTCCACATCTCAAACATAATTTAATTTCTATGGAGATTTGATACAATGTGATCCTATACTCCCTCCAAGATTATTATCCTTGCCTTGGTGTTTAGGAAATTTAATGTCTTAAATTTCTTACATGAATTATCAACCGAGGTTTGTAATCTGATGAAGTATGGTGCACTATATGTGCTTAGTTAACCTTCTTCTTACTTCGTTGTATGTATTTTATGTTGTTTTTAGGGGGTTTTGTGATTTATGTCTAAATGTTAATCTAAAGAAATGAAAACTATGAAAGGAATCAATTGAATCTAGTGAAATTTAGATGTATAAGACTAAATTTGAAATAAGGAAGAAAAGGAAGTGTTCTTAAGTTGAAATAATTTGCATAAAAATGAATAAAAAACTATTGATCGGTTAAAATCTAATCTGAAAACAAAGTGTCTATTCTAATGAATTCTAATTTAATATGTCCTATTCCATGGATATGAATCTTATAACTAAAAATTGAAATTACAATGCTACTCTAGATGAAAGCAGATTAAACGGAAAACAACTAATGTATGTTCAATCACTCCAACATTCAATATGGAAGTATGATGTAATCACCCTCTTGAAATGATGTACAAGCAAATGATTATACTTTAGTTTTGAAAATTCAAATCTAGGAAAGCAATTAAAGGATGTAAAGGAAAAATCAGTAATTGCATAGGTTAAACATTCGAGCACCCAATTTGGAGTATGACAAGTCACCTTCTTGGCCTGATCTTTAAGAAAATCCAATTATACAATTGATTGAGGATCTTAATCTAGAAAAAATTTTAAAGGCATGTAAAAAAAAGCTCAATGATTGCATAGGTTGAACACTCGAGCACCCAATTTAGAAGTATGACAAGTCACCTTCTTGGCCTGATCTTTAGGAGAACCCAATTATACAATTGACTAAGGATTTAATCTAGGAAAGTAAATATCAAAACATGAAAGAAAACTAAATAACTGTGAGCTCTATTGCCTCAAAATTAATTCAATTGGAAAATAGATACATCTACCTTCTTGAGATGTTTTAGGAAAAAAAATATTACAAAGTCATTCTATCATTTATGCTAAGAAAACATTCATGACTTGATTCTATGATACCGATTTAAAAGATACAACACAATATTAATCTACTCAGAAAATTGACAAAACAAAGTAAAGAATTAAACTAAAACAATTAACGAAAAACCTCCTCCTGTGCAGGGGCCCTCTGCGACAGAATTGGTCAAGATCCTAGTTGATTATATACGCATTAAGAAGATACTATAACCATGAACACGATCCTTGTATTACGAAAAGAACAGAGTTTTAAAGAAATACATAGCGTTTCAGAAATTACAACTACCGTTCGGTCTCTGCATAACCGACATTTAAATAAAAATAAAACATAACTGTGATGAGATAATTACGCCTACAGATGGCTATTCTAACCGAAACATAGAATTGGATTTTGACTGGTTAATTCTTGATTTGCTACATCAGGGCAAATCAAGAGTTCTTCGCTCTCGGCTTATGTCCTTTGACCGTACTTTGACCACGATCACATGCACCATTTTTTATCGATTTCAATCAAGTAGAGACAAAATCCATGTGTGAATCATTCTGGAGATGCCCATGTGGCTCATTTCTCTGTTTGCTAATTTAAATGCATTCCTTGAGATAAACCATGAAATTTATGATTGATTGGAGTGTATGGACTTATGAGAATGTAAGGAAATAGCGATGATAAGGATGTCAGAGAAAGGACAATTCTGAGGTTCAACATACCCCCACTAAGAAGTCATTGCATGTTCTCATGCAATTTACCAAAAATGTGAACTTCCTTCTCCTATTGCATTTGTTCAGACACTTCTGCTAATACATCTAGTTTTCTCCTTTTGCTTTTCTTTGAAGTGACTGCCATCCTGGGCTTCCTCATAAGGATTTTGTATTTGAGATTGATGACTACCTTGTTTAGTGATTCATTCTTTCTTTTTAAATTCCTATTATTTTTGTACCACGATCCTAAGTGCAGGATGGTATTTTCACTAATCACTTTCTCCACTTTGTTCTGCTGCTTTAAAGCTTCATTCTCCTGTTTAATATGCCTATTCAATATTTCTAGTTCATAGATTTTTTGTTTAAGAGTATCAAATAGAGGTTCTTGTGGATTGATAGGAGGTTCTGGATTCACTGTTGCATTTCTCTTCTCCAGTGACTCTATGTAATCATATATTTTTTGTTGTACTTGGTCTATGCCAGGAGATATTCTTCTGGGAATACCTTCGAAATTATGTATATGAGAATTTTCAGGGCTATGTAGAGGAGAAATATTGATAGGAGATGGTACCAGAGGTTCTTCCTATAAATTTACAAACTCTGTCTCTTGTGGTAGTGTTTTCTTCAGTGAACCTCGAAGTTTAGAGATCCTTCTCAATTGTAGAGGATTTATTTTTTCTCCAATTGTAACCTTTATCCTCTTTTCTGTTTTACCTCCTATCTTGACTTTACCTTGCTTCTTATTCTTTGTCAGCTCTGCAGAGGTGAGTTCTTCATCATTTTACTGAAGTGGAGATGCAGGTCTGTTTTCCATGCTTGTGTCAATCTTCTTTCTTCTACTCTTTCTAGTCTTGTCTTCTTTAGGCTGCTCTAGTTCATCTTGGAAATGGTTTCTGATAAGAAATTTATCCCAAGAATATACTAAACTTTTAAAATGAAATTCAAGAAGTATTTTTACCAACCCATGATGGTGCATTGTATTATCTATAAACTAGATTCTCTTCGGCACGTTTGTAGACATTCTTTTTAAGATATTTAGTAGAAAGCAGGGAAGATTTATTTCACCATTCTCTAAGAAATTTATCAAAAATTGAATATGATATACATACATGCAGCCAAATCTACCTTCACAGGTGATAAAATTCTGCCGAATTAAAAGCATGTTCCTCCATTTTTTCTTAAGTGTTGAGCTAGGAATACCCTTTCTGAAAACAGAAGTATCCATACCTGGATTTTTTAGGACAACCTTCCACGATTCACTGTGAAATTATTTGTTTTTGAACCACCTTTCGCCAACCCTTGGGAGTTCTGTGGCTTCAGCTATGAATGCCTCAGTTACTAAGAACATGATGTCTCCTATTTCAACTTTTGTCCCATCAAAAGACCTCGCAAAAGACTTAGTGATCTCTTTGTGGAAGCCATCAAAGTTTTGTATAAACTTGAGCCATTTAGCCTTCTGCAACATCTCCATGATCTAAGGATATCCCTCCATATATTTTGTTCCCACCGATTCTGACCTGACTATCAAACCCATGTCTTCCATTGTGAAGAGTCTAGCCTTCAGAATTATTCTTCTCTATTATGAAGTGAATTGGATTACGGATCTGATAAAGGACGTCGAGGGTTTGTAGGAATGAGTGACTGAGATGGATTGGGGTTTTGAAGAAATGTAGATGGATATGTTACGAAAACAGGTCATGATCGTTAATCATAAATGGAGGAGTCCAATGTTGACCGTTATGAAGCATAATGCAGATGATGTGGTCGATCTATGACATGATGGAAGTCCCAATCAAATCAAATGATGACATGTCAAGGTAGCATATGATTATCTACGTTATACATGCTAATGTTTTGACCTTGCTATTAAAATAATTTTTTGCAACTTTACCTTTATAACTAACCTTTCGTTGCGTTTCTTTGGTGTTGATTCTGCAGGTACCTTTTAGCATGTTGGTTTTCAAATGTAGTCCTTCAATTCCCTGTATTCATCATTTTTTTCAGTAGGTTGTACAAATGTGTCAGAGCTGCAGAATGAAATGTACTTGTAGAATGGAATGTGGTTGCAGAATGTGGAATCAGCTGCAAAATGGAATGTAACTATAGAATGGAATGTAACTGTAGAATGGAATGTGGCTGTATAATGTGGAATCAACTGTAGAATGGAATATCAACTGCGGAATGGAATATAACTGTAGAATGCAATGTAGCTGCAAAATGAAATGTAAATGCAAGATTGAATGTAGTTTTGTACTACTTCTTATTCTAGAAAAGAAAGAGAATAAGGATTTCTGGAATTTTTTTAGAAATGGAATGGAAAATATATGTCAGAATTTATGTTTTTCATCCTGTATTTTCTGTATGAGGATGCCAATAATTGATTGGTTTTCATACTTATAAAATATATATATATATATATATATTTCAGATAGGAAAAATAAAAGCTAAGTTAGGGAAGAAGAAGGATTCTTCTTAACTAACTTCATATCAGTATTATCTTGGAAAATCTTGATAAACTCGTCTCTTGAAATTTCCTTATGATATACTTTCAATCGATGTCCATTCACAAGAAGAAGTGCCTTTTCTTCATCAATTGTCCTTATCCTGACTGCTCCATTGTCAAAGACTTTTTCAATCTCATAAGGCCCAAGCCAATGAGTCTGAAACTTTCCTTGAAATTCTTTGAACTTTGAATCGAAAAAAAGTTCCCAATCCCCTACTTGCAACTTCTTCTCCTTGATATATTTATCATGCCATTTGGACCTTTTCTGTTGGACTATACTGGTTCTTAGAACTGCATCTTGCCTGATTTCATCAAGCTCATTAAGTTGCTCCAATCTATGCTTCTGGGCTTCTGATAAATCAAGTCCCAATTGAACTTCCATCTTGAAGGTTTGAATCTGAAATTCTATAGGAAACGGGACTTGCTTCCCATAAACAAGTTCATAGGGAGTATGTCATGTTGTATTCCTCCATGTAGTTCTATAGGCCCATAAGCTTTAGGAAGCCTTTCTGCCTAATCTCTTTTGTGTAGATGTACAGTATTAGTGAGAATTCCTTCAATCACTTTATTGGTAGACTCTACTTAACCATTTGACTGTGGATGATAAGGAGTGGATTTTTTGTGCTTGATCTTGTAGTTTTCCACAAGATTTTCCACCAACTTGGATGTAAAATGGGATCCCTAATCTGTCACAATTTCTCTTGGAACACCAAAACGAGTGAAGATATCCTCAAAAACAAATTTAACTACAGAATGTTCATTAGCTAAAGGAAGTGCTTTAGCTTCTACCCACTTAGTGACATAATCAGTACATACCAGAATATATTTCTTTTGATTGGATGGTGGATTGATTGGTCCAAAAAAATCCAAAGCCCATTTTTCAAATGGTTCGATGAGTACCTGAGGTTCTAATGGCATTTCATCTAAGGGAACAGGTTTCCCCATTCTTTGACAATTGTCACACCTTTTGACATATTCTTTAGTATATTTAAAGATGGCTGGCCAATAATATCCTAAATGAAGGATTTTATAGGTTTTCCTCTTATCAGCAAAGTGTCCACCACAGGGTTCATCATGACATGCATTAAGAATCTCAGGCATTTCATATTCTCGAACACACCTTCTAATAATGAGATATGGACCTGTTTTATACAATTCATCATTAATCCATGAGTATAGTGCACTTATTTGAATAATTCTTCTTTTCTCTCTAGGAAACAAGTGTGAAGGTAACTTTCCTATGACTAACTAGTAATTATTAATATCTACAAACCAAGGGGTTTTAGTAGTTGTTGCAAAAATGTATTCATCAGGAAACTTATCCTCAACTGGAGTATCATTTTTTACATTTTGAATTCTAGACAAGAAATCAGCAACTGTATTTTTCTTTCCAGGTCGGTCTAGAATGGTGATGTTAAATTATTGCAGGAGTAATAAGCATCTTGTGACTTTGCCATTAGTAACAGATTTATTCATTAATTATCTAATTGCATAGTGATATGTATGAATAAAGGTTTCATATCTGGTAATATAATGTCTAAATTTGTTGATAGCATGAACAACAGCTAAGAATTCTTTTTCATTTATAGTGTAATTTAACTCAGTGGGAGTCAAATTATTTCTTGTGTAATAGATGGCATAGTGAATCAAATATTTTTGTCCTAATATAGCTCCCATAGTTGTATCTGAAGAATCTGTTTAAATATGAAAAGGTAATTTCCAATTTGGACCTCTTAAGATGGGTGCTTCGGAAACTTTTGTTTTTAAAGTTTCAAATGCCAATTGGAAATCAGGATTCCAACTAAATTCACAATATTTGGTAAGTAACTGAAGAGTGGGGATGTTAATTTAGTGAAAATTTCTATAAATATCCTATAATATCCTATCAATCCTAGAAAACTTCTAACATCCTTTTGACAACTTGGAATTGATAACTTGGAGATGACTTCAACTTTAGATGTGTCAACTTTAATTCCATCTCCTAAAATGTGATGTCCTAAAACAATCCCTTCAGTAAACATCATAAAGCATTTTTCATGACTTCAGTAAACATAATAAAGCATTTTTCATGACTTAATGAAAGATTTTTCTCTTTGCAACTTTTAAAAACCTTTTCCAAATTCTCTAAATCTTCTTCAAATGAATTCCCATAAAATTGTAAAATCATCCTTATATACTTCTACACAATCATGTATTAGATCTGAAAAAATTCCTAGTACTTCCCTTTGGAATGTTGCAAGTGCATTGCACAATCCAAAATGAAGTACTCGGTAGGCATAAGTTCCCCATGGACAAGTGAATGTGGTTTTGTCTTGGTCTTCAGCTGCTACCTGAATCTGAATGTGACCACTAAAACCATCCAAGAATGATAAATACTTCTTACCTGCTAATGTATCCAATACTTGATCTATAAAAGGTAAAGGAAAATGATATTTTAGGGTGGCTTTATTCAACTCTCAATAGTCAATGCATACCCTCCACTTACCATTCTTTTTGGATATAATCACTAAAGGGGAAACCCATTGACTGTCTAAAATTGGGTAAATGAAGTTCCCATTCAGCAATTTTTGCAATTCTTCTTTCACAATTTCCCTAAGATTTGGATTCATCCTTCTTTGAGGTGGTCTGATAGGTTTACAATTTTCCTCAATGTATATGTGATGTATACAAGTCTTAGGACTAATTCCTTTCATGTCAGTGTATTCCCATGCATATGAAGAAGAATGTTGTTGTAATGTTTTGATTAACTTTTCCTGTTGTGGTCTTTCCAAGTTTTTGTTTATGTTCAAAGATTTTCCTGGAAAGATTTCAACTGTATATTTACCAAATTATTCTATAGAGTATAGAGACATCTGCCTGGATGACAAATATTCAATATTGCATTGTTCTTGAAATTGATCATGTTCATATTCTGAAGATGTTTCAAAGTTTTCTATTGAATTTAAGATTTGACTATCTTCACTAATGCTTGAAATAGTAAAGAGAGATTTTATATCATTGTCATCATCAATCCATTCTTCATCTTCTAACTCTGTGATTGTTTTTTTCTGGAGGATATAGAGTGAATTTATTTGTTGAGTTACCATCAGAGATGTACATAACACCAGATCTATAGCTAATCAAAGCATCAGTTGTAGCCAACCAAGGTCTTCCTAATATTAGTGGATGTCCTCCTAGATTTTTCTTAGGAGTTAAGATCATAAAATAAATAGGATACTCCCAAGAGTCTAAGGATACTGAAGTATCTTCTAATAAACCATCTAGCTTGATTACAGATCTATCTGCTAATTGTAGTAATGTAGGTGTATACAGAAGCTTAGGAAGTTCGAGTTATTCCATGGTTTGTTTTCTCATGATCTTTATAGCTGCTCCTAAATCAATCAATTTATTTGGAATTTCAACACCATTGATATGTGTTTTTACAACTGGACTTCCTGGATCTAAATATTTTTGTATGGCAATTTTTCCCATCATTATGTCTGTAATTTTTCCTACCAATTGAATTCTTTTTATTTCTTTTGTTTTTCTTCTTGGTTTCTTCATGCTCAACTCTTTTATTTTTTTGGATAGAATTGGAATCTCGTAAATGGCTTGTAACAAAGGAATTTTGATACATACATTTTTCAATTCATCTAGAGAATCATAATTGGGCAACATGATATGATTTTCTACCCCTCTATCAACTTGTAATCTTTCAGGAAAAGGAGGGTTAGAAGTAATTACTGATGATTTATTTATGATAGGAGTTGAGTTTATTGGTTCTTTTTGTTTTTCATTTTCAAAATTCTGGTTTTGAAGAGATGTTCCTTCCTCAAAAATTTTATTTGTCTGTAGAGAATCTTCCTCAAAATTATCTTGTTCTTGAATAAATACAGAAGGATTTTTCTTTTCTAGTATTCTACCAAATCTAAGTTGGACATCATTAAGATCTAGTGGAGTAATCATGTAAGTTGGAAATTGTTTTCCTTATATCATGTAAGTATTTTGAGTAATTTTATTATCGGGGTTTGGAAATGGTTGGGCAGGTAGTCGATTTGGTCTTTGTGGAAATGGTAATGAAAGTTGTGGATTTTTGTTTTGGAGTTGGGGTTGTTGATTTTGTTGAAGATTTTGTTTAGGGAGGATAGTTTCGATAGGATAGAGGATATTGGTAGTATTGAGAGTATCTACCATAGGGATTTTGCATTCCTTGTGCCCAAGATTGAGATTGAGGCCAAGGTTAGTGCCGAGAATTCCAATTATTTGGTGGGGGTTGAGTGTACATTTGATTGTTAAAGCCTTGAGTTTGTGGTCCCTGCCATGGTCTTCTAGAGATAAAGCAAAGAGATTGTAATGAATTTGAAGTTGTTTCTCTTGAAAAATAGCCTTAAGACCTGGAATTGAAGGGCAACTCTTAGTTTCATAATTTTATGAATAAATCACACATGTCTCTATGACTTTTTCATCAAGAGGACATTCTCTTAAAGCATGCTTCTTTCTGCATTTAGGACAAAAAATAGCTAAAGCATCAGTCTCGGATTTCTGCTTGTTTTGTAATTTAAGGGTGTCTATCTATTCACTAAGACTCCCTAAGATATCTGTTTTAAATTCATCAAGCATATTTCCAATTTCTTCTCTATTTATTGTTCCAGTTGCAGATCTTTTCACTCTAGCAAGAGAAGGATCTCTTGGACTTTTCCTAGTTTTTTCTTTTCCCCTTGAGAGATGAATACATAATTCAGCAATGTCAGGTAATGGGAGTTGAGAGATATCTCCCTTCCCCGTCATGTTGAGGATATCTGTCTACTCATCTTTAATGGATTTTAATAAAAGAGCTTTTAAAGTATCTTGATCTAAATTATCCATTTTAGCTATTTTTATGTTATAATTGAATCTTTCAATTAAATCCTCCAAATTCTTATCATCTTTTTGCATTATTTTGAATACTTCATCCTTATGATTAATGGGTATGCAATAATCCAAATATCTATCTAAAAATTATTTCTTCATGTCATACCATGTCCTAATAGACTGTGTGACTAAACCCATGAACCATTTTAAAGCTGCTCCTTTCAATGTTGAAGGAAACAACTTAAGTTTTTTAGAGTCTTGTAAATAATCATAAGATCTACACAAAACTTCAAATTCAAACAAAAATGTTTCAGGATATTCACTTTTTAATCCATGGAAATTTGGAAGGACGGAAGGTGAGATATTTTTCATTTTGGCATTTGTATCTCCATCAATTATAGCAAATCCAAAAGAATTATAAATTTCCCTATTTCTTCTATTTTATTCACCTCTTCTACCTCCTCCTGCATTCCCTCTGCC
This sequence comes from Pinus albicaulis, assembly GCA_034641835.2. NCBI lineage: Eukaryota > Viridiplantae > Streptophyta > Pinopsida > Pinales > Pinaceae > Pinus > Pinus albicaulis. Next base: position 777,143,515 of record CM076569.1, on the reverse strand, counting down.
TCTTCCTCCAAACAATATATTTTCTCCATTTAGAACTTCTCCTTCTCCTTCTCCTCCTTCTCCTTCTCCTCCTTCTCCTCCTCCTGCCATTATAGATTCTTCAGAGCTAATATAAGGTTCAATTTCTAAGGTTAATTTCTCTTCCTCTGGTTCTTCTATTAATGGAATGTTGAAGAAAGGTTCTTCTTCTACTCCTCCACTAGGAATTTCTAACTCGTCAGCTAAAATATGTTCCCCTGTAGAGGTGAAAAAGGTTACTCCTTATGTTGGAGATCTAGTATCTTCTTCCTCTAAGACTGCCTCAGTGGATGAAGTAGGAGATCCTCCTAATTGGATTTCTGACCTTAAGACTTCAGGAATTCTATGTCTAGTGAAGTATGGAATATGATTTTGAGATGGTGGTATATCACTACGTGGTCTAGGTGGAGTGAGTGGTGTTGTAGGAATTAAACTTCTGCCTCTAGCTATGAATCTACCCCTAGAATCTCTTTCCCTACGCATATCATTTTTTTTTAGATGTAAGAAATAAGGCTACCTAATTACACTTCTCCGGCAACAGCACTAAAATGTTTAGGCAATTTAATGTCTTAAATTTCTTACATAATTTATCAACCGAGGTTTGTAATCTGATGAAGTGTGGTGCACTATATGTGCTTAGATAACCTTCTTCTTACTTCGTTGTATGTATTTTATGTTTTTTTAGGGGGTTTTGTGCTTTATGTCTAAATGCTAATCTCAAGAAATGAAAACTATGAAAGGAATCAATTTTTGGAAGTATGACCAGTCACGTTCTTGGACTGATCTTTAGGAACATCCAATTATACAATTGACCGAGGATCTTAATCTAGAAAACAGTTTAAAGGCATGTAAAATAAAATCTCAATGATTGCATAGGTTGAACACACGAGCACCCAATTTGGAAGTATGACAAGTCACCTTCTTGGGCTGATCTTTAGGAGCATCCAATTATACAATTCACTGAGGATTTAATCTAAAAAAGTAAATTTTAGAACATGAAAGAAAAATAAACAACTGTGAGCTCTATTGCCTCAAACTTAATCCAATTGGAAAATAGATACATCTACCTTCTTGAGATGTTTTAGGAAAGAAAAGATTACCCAGTCATTATATCATTGATGCTAATAAAACATTCATGAATTGATTCTATGATACTGATTTAAAAGCTACAACACAATATTAATCTACTCACAAAATTGACAAAACGGAGTAAAGAGTTAAACTAAAACAATTAACAAAAAACCTACTCCAGTGCAAGGGTCAAGATCCTAGCTGACTATATACGCATTAAGCAGATAGTGGAACCATGAACATGATCCTTATATTATGAAAAGAACAAAGTTTTAAAGAAATACACATCGTTTTAGAAATTACAACTACTGTTCGGTCTCTGCATAACCGGTATTTAAATAAAAATAAAAGATAACTATGATGAGCTATATACGCCTACAGATGGCTATTCTAACTGAAACATAGAATTGGATTTTGACTAGTTAACTCTTAATTCGCTACGTCAGAGAAAATCAAGAGTTCTTCGCTCTTGGCTTACGTCCTTTGACCGGACTTTGACCAGGATCACAGGCACCCTTTTTTTATCGATTTCGATCAAGTAGATAGGACGAAATCCATGTGTGAATCATTCTGGAGATGCCCATGTGGCTCATTTCTCTATTTTATCCTTGGAACCTGTAAAACCATGAAAGTAGCTACGGAACCAATGATTAGCTGCAGAATAGGCTACGTTCTATATCCAAGTCACAAAAATCCATTAAAATAAGAAGAAAATCAGAATATAACATAGAAATAATTTAAATGCATTCCTTGAGATAAAACATGACATTTATCATTGATTGGAGTGTATGGACTTATGAGAAAGTAAGGAAAAAGTGATGAGAACGATGTCAGAGAAAGGACAATTCTGAGGTTCAACACTTGGCTACATATTTCGTTCACTAATCAAGGTTTTGGTCATCATATTCGATTGGTTTTAAAACATCTGTTTTGATGTATTCTAGCAATCCATTTTCATCCAATACTTCCTCCATGCAATCCTTCCATGAAACAAAATTAGAGCTACCTTCCAATGCATATTCCAACCTTAGTGCATTGAAGGCCATCTTCTCAGCTTTGAAGAGATCCTACTGCATTGAACTCTAAATTATAACCTCATGAGAAATGAATTCAAAATTCATGGTCTAATGTGAATCATGCTATGATGCCCTGTAGAAATTATGGTGTATATTTGCAACTTCTCATTAAGTTTTAATCAAAATCACAAGACAAAAACCTACTCTACTACTCCGTGGAAAGAAATTCAAAATCTAGAACAATAATTTTAGACACGCAATAAGAAATAACACACATTCAACAAGTATTTTTCTCTTGGTAAATAAATCTGTTAAAAACCCCATTGCCTGCTTACATTAAATTAGAAGGATAGATATGTATTAAAATTGCCTTTCTCAACTGAGAAAAACATGTAAGTTCATAACCTATCTCTCTGCTCACTTAGAATCTCTGGCCCAAAAATTCAATTTTTTCCTTTTCTTGAGCCCCTATTTCCTTGCCTTGTTCCTTGAGAAATTAAGCAGAGGCCCCTATTATTTATGAATTTATCCAAAATGGATTGCACAATTCCTTGGGTTGATCATCTGGCAACATGCAACACCTGTACACTCAAGAATAGTATAAAATTGATGTTACACTGCCTTGGAATATCCACCAAGCCCGGGGAACCTGAATTATCTACATGCACTAGCTATTTTGGGCTAATTGATTAGCTAACTAGATGATCACTGATTTTGATTGAAGTCCCACTGCACAAATGACCCTCCACTAGTTCCTCCAACAATTAGAACTAGTTTAACTAAAAATAACTTGAAATAATTGACCTTGATTGCTACAAATTATAAATCACACATTCTTAACTAAACTCTAACTCCTCTAACTCGAATTTACTGATTAAATTGAGTGACACAATCCATGTCACACAAGTTAATTGCATCCAAGTTGTCTGCTGATGTGGAAATTTGAATTTTCTCAATTTAATCAAGGCAAAATCAAATTGAGAATTTCTTGCTGCATTTTTCAACATGTAACAACCCCTGGTTGATTTTCACTGTAAAAAAATATAATATCAAGGTCATGGGACACATATTTCAAGATGAATGGTGGAAAACACATCCTAGTGGGTGTCGATTTCGATTTAATATGGCCAAAGAAATTCGCGAAGCCATTGGTAAAGACAAAGTGGTAATAATTGGCATTTATTTATGAAAATAATGGAAAATATGAGAAAAGGGAGATGAAGAGTCACATATGTGCATGCAAGGGAGATTAGAGGAAAATTGATGGAAAATGAAGAAAGGGAGGCCTCAATTATAAAAAGGCTTATAAGGATCAATTCATGGCTTTTGTCAATTCGGTTTTGATTCTCTCCTTGGATTCACCCTCTCTCTCATACTCTTGCACACTTATATTTTTCTTGGAGCACTTTGGAATGCATTGGATTTGGAGAAAGAAGAAAAAGGAAAGCAGGAGATCGCAAGGGAATTGGTGGATCATCAGCTACAAATGTATTGTTTTGTGGTATTGAGTTTCATGTATGATTTCCTTGCTATTTTAGACATTCATGGGACATACATGTGATTCCTTGGTTATGAGTTATCATTGGCATGGAGATTATCCTAGATTGATAGCGGTTTCAACCTTGCCTTACAATTTCCTTGATATATGTGGTGTTGTGGGTTTTTTCCACTTTCTTGTTTTTCTGATTGGTGCTCATGTTCCTTATGGTTGTGGGTTAGAAAAAATGCTCTAAAGGCCCTGGAACAACTTGGGTTGAGTCACTAGTCCTGGAACCTAGGTTGGTGTTGATAGTTTTAATTAGCGATTAAACCTCTTAAAATTTAATTGTCAATCTGGGACTCACAAACACGAGTTGTACTGCATTTTTGACTCAGCTTAAGGTCAGAGTATATAAGTTTCCTTGTTAATGATCGTTAAGTGAAAATTGATAAAAACAATCTTCTATCAATTAAGTAAATTAACACTCATCTCACTCAAAAACAATAAATATCATCGTGCAAACCATCCTAATTTTTTAAGTAACAAAATTTTTATTTGCAAAAATAACACTATTAATTTAAAGAATTCATTCGTTGTAAAATTTAAGTTTAAATATCATTTATTACTAATCATAATATTTAAATATATGAGAAATCACTATGTGAGCAAGGATATCACTATTGGTAAGAGAACCTTTTGATTACTAAAAGAAACACACCATTCATTTGTTGGGAAAGAAACCTCTATTTGCTAGAAGTAATTACACCAATCAATTTCTGAAAAGTAAACTTATAATTACACAAATCAACATCTAGAAAGTAACTTATAATTACATAAACCAATTTCTACCTACGGGATCCCATTTTCTAGTCTGTAAAAAAAACCCAAAATCCCTATTCCTAATCGAGATGACTATTTGAAATGGACTATTCAAACCCAAGCTCTCTTTCTGTACTTAAGAAACTCATATAAAAACATATGAAAGTGAAAGGAAAACTATTCAATTGAGATTAAACTATAATTTCTATAAATAAATCATCTTCATGCCTGTTTCTACTGCAAGATAATTATACTATGGAAAATGAGAGAAACTTTGATTAAAGAAAATTCTACTTGCTATACTAAACTTTAAATTAGGACTATTTTCAATCCACTAAACAAACCTCACATCACTCACACTCATGCACTAACATTAAAAAAAATAAATCACAAATTTTTTTCTTAACCATGGCCAAAAATATTCAAGAAAACTTCAACTAAATCCTAGTATGCATTGAATCACTTCATCGATTGCTTTGTAATACATTTAACCCAAAACAAAGTATTAACTTATTGTTCCCAATGCACAATAATTAACCCTCAAATATTCATTAAAGGTTATTTTTAATTTTTTACACATGGATCTCTCGACTTTAAGAATGAAGGTCACAATAACTCTGTTACTTCAAAGAAAACACAATTGAATCGGAATATCAACACATAATTTCAAATGCATAACACAATTTGTACTTTAAACTTCGATTTATAATTCAAAAATCAATCCACGCTGCAAATTATAAATTCTAGAGTTTCGATAAATGCAAGAACTTGTGTCTAGGTGGTGGTGGGCCCTTGCCACTCCTGGATCAAGTTCAAACTAAATCAATGCTTAAAATTTAAACAAAACCATAACACTTACAGAGGATTTGTAATGTCATTAAACTGTATTATGATTCAAAACAAGAATTTACTTACATACATTCCTTCAACCATTTGTCTCATGTTCACACCTTTTCTTCCTCCTCCTTCAAAAATGTCCCCAGATTACAATACAAACCATGGCTGAGCCATTTATAAGATTTACAAGGTGAATTATTCATTTTCCTCAATTCTAGAAAATTGAACAATTTTAACAAACTGACCTCAAAGAGATTGGAATATCTTCCTAACCAAGGAGAATTTTGGAAAATGGTTTGGAGGGAGCCTAACTTGTTATATTCTAAAAAAAAACCTCTCTTTTATTTGTCTCATTCAAATCTAGTGCCTCAGAAATCATGCACAAAGTTGGATGTCTGGCTCTTTTTGCAAGGTTTTAGAATTCTGGAAAAACAATAATTTTTTTCCAAACTGCCTCCAAGACCCGCGTATAAATTTTAGAATAATTTGAATATGCAGAAAATGTTTTGAATATACATAATTGGTATATTCTTAACAAACCCATTTTATTAGATTTTCCAGATGCACCTCGAGCTGCACACAGATCGAGGTAAAACTTGGTAGTTTGGAATTTGTGCACATTTCGATCAGATTTGTTAATCAGCTCCTAGGGACCCACATGTGTAGGAATTTACAGGGTAAGTTCCTTAGATCAAACACCAAAGTTCACCGCTGACAAATAGACCACAGATCAATACACTAGTATTTGACGTGGTTAAAACCCTCAAAGAGGGAAATAGTCCACGACCTCACCCAACACGACCACTTCAAGAAATTTATTAATAAAGAAAGAAAATTTAAATAAGCTTATCTCATAAATGGTTACCAGGCAGATAACCCTCCATGCTCTTTAAATAGAGATCATGGACCAATTGGGTGTTAAGCCACGAATCAATTGTCGGTAATACCGAGGAGAGAGTGAAACGTTGGATCACTACATATCATGACCGTCAGATTATAAGTTACAAATGTAAATAGTAAAGAAACACACTTTACCTAACTATATGCTAGAATAAGTTATACTTAAATATTTCCTATGTGTCGGAATATCCTAACAACATGTGTGACCTGGATGCGATCCAATGCATGGTAATGTATTAAAACATTATTTTGGTCAATAAATTCCCTCGGTTTTCCCCAGAAGTGTGTCGGTACGTAAAAACTTCAAATTGGACATTTCCTATATGTTGGAATATCCTAACACCCCCCCTTAAGAACAAATTGGGACAGGATTGAAGGATTTACAAAGGTGACACAATAGGAGACTATTTCCTATGTGTCAAAATATCCTAACATCCCCCCTTAAAAACAACTTGGGATAGGATTGAAGGATTTACAAAGGTGACACAATAGGAGAAGGAAGGAGGCATTAGAGCTTATCCCCCCTTAATGATAACTTTCCTGAACTCCAAGCATAGATCGAAGTTTGGTAAAATTCACTTCGGTGAGAGCCTTTGTAAAGATATAAACAACTTGATCATTGGTTGAACAATATTGCACTTCAAGAACACGATCATGAATTAGCTTTCTGATGAAGTGTATGTGAAGCTTAATGCATTTCATACGCTGATGCTGAACTAGATCTTTGCATCACTGAATGGCACTCTGATTATCACACCAAAGTGTAGTTGGATGCTGCTGATGAAGACCGAATTCGGTTAGGATATGAAGAAGCCACATGGCTTCCTTGTTGGCTTCAACTACACCACGATGCTCTGATTCTGCTGAAGAATGAGAGATGGCACTTTGTTTCTTACAAGACTATGTAATAGGTCCTGAACCAAGAGTGAATACATAACTTGCAGTAGACTTTCGATCATCAGGGAACTGTAATGAATCCTGAACTGAACTGTAACTCGAATATATCAAAGGATTCTTTTAGTTTCTTTCCAGTGACTTTCATGAGGTTGGTGCATAAACCGAGCAACAAGACCAACATCAAAGGAAAGGTCAGGACAAGTATGGGTTAGATACATAAGTTTACCAACAAGTTGATGGTATAAGGTAGCATAAACTTCAGGCGAAGTACAAATGACTGAAAGCTTGAATCTAGACTGAAAGGGAGAAGGGGCTAGCTTATAGTCTTCCATGTGAAAGTAGCAAAAAAGCTCACAAGTATACTTGGACTAAGAAAGGGTACTACCTTCTTTAGATTGCAAGACTTGAAGACCAAGGAAATAATGAAAGTGTCCAAAGTATATCATTTCAAACATATTTTTGAGGCTAGACTTCACATGGTTTATAAGGTTGGGATCACTACCAGTAAGGATAATATCATCAACATAAAGAACAAAGATGATTAAGGACTTACTCACTTTCTTAGTGTAGACAGTGTCATCAGAATGGCATCTAGAGAAGCCATTATCTAAGAGAGAGCTATCCATTTTGGCATGCCACGCATGAGGGGCTTGTTTGAGACCATAAAGAGACTTTCTAAGGTGACAAACAAGGCTAGAGTCATCTTGGATAAAGCCAGGGGGTAGTTCCATGTAGATTTATTCATGCAAACCAACATGTAAGAAGGCAGATTTAACATCCATCTGATGGACTTCCCATTTAAAGGAGGCAGCAAGGGAAAGAACAAGGTAGATAGAATTCATTTTGGAAATATGGGAGAAGGTTTTAGTATAGTAAATGCCTTCGAGTTGTGAAAATATCTTAGCAAAAAGATGATCTTTATGGTTATCCACTTTTCCATCTGGTCCAAACTTTGTTCTGTAAATCCATTTTCATCTGACAAGTTTTCTTCCCTTTGGAAGAGGAACAAGATCCCAAGTATCGTTTGCCAATAATGAACAATATTATTCATTCATATCTTCATCCAAATATAGATGACCTGAAGCTTCTTCAAAGGTGTCTGGATCAAGATTTTCTGGAACTTGAGCCAATAAGGAAAAGGCTCTTTCGAACTTAGAATGTGTACGACGTCGATCTGCAGGGTCACCTGCAAGAGAACCTGCTGCATCTCGAGTAAAGCAGACCCATCTTGGAAGCTGAAGGAATATCTTGAGGAGGTGGAGGAGTATTTTCATCTTTGCTGTCATCATCTGAACTAGAAGGAATGGTGTCAAAAATAGAAGAGATAGAGAGAGGTGTCACATATTCCGAATCAGGCTCGTAGGCCAAAGGTGGCACACCCGCCGAACTAGGCTTGCAGGCGGATATATTTTCATAAAATTTTACATCTCTTATAAGGATTATATTTTTGGATTTTGGTTGAAGAAGTCCATATCCTTTGACATCTTTAGAATATTCAACAAAAAATCATTTTTCACTCTTAGGTTCTAAGGCTTTATGTTTCACATCTGGAATATGGGCCCAAGCATCACTTCCAAAAACATGAAAGTGACTTATATATGGTTTTATTGAGATCCAAGATTCTTCTGGAGTTATATTCCTTAAAACCTTAGTAGGAGTGCGATTTACTATGTAATTTTCACAGTTAATTGCTTCTGCCCAAAAATTGAGACTAAGTCCTTTAGATTGAAGCATACAGTTAGCCATTTATTTTAAGGTGCAATTATTCTTTTCAGCTCCACCATTTTTTTGTGGAGTATATGGAACAATATGTTGAAATTGAATGCCATGCTCAGTGCAAAATTTGATAAATTTGTAGTTAACATATTCTCCTCCATTGTCTCATCTTAACTTAAGAATTTGATGTCTAGATTGTTTATCAACAAAGGCCTTAAAGGCCACGAACATGTTAAAAAATTCACTCTTCAATTTTAAGAAGTATACCCAAGTGCGTCTGGAAAAATAATCAATGAAAGTTAAGAAGTACTTGCAACCAGAGAAAGAAACAACAGGAAGTGGACCACATAAATCACTGTGCACAAGATGCAAAGGGGCTAAAGCGTGCCAAGAGGCGCGTTTTTCAAAACTATCCCGATGATTTTTTCTGAGTACACATATAGAAAAAACACCATCTCAGCAAGATACAATAGGAAGACTTGTCAAAATATTTTCTTTACATAGAGTTTGAAGAGAACGATAGTTTAAGTGACCAAATCGATCATGCCATAGTTTTATCACTTCATCATTATGAGCAACAAAAACAGAGGGAAGACCTGATGACCCAAAGTTTTGAAACTTATACAACCTTGTGGAATCATCAACAATGGAAGTAGCTAAAATATGTCTAGGATATTGAGGTCCTTAATTACAACATCATGAGGTGATAATTCTACTATTTTCCCCTCACCTAAATGAGTTATCTAATAAACAGATAGAAGGTTGTAGAAAAAGGTAGGAACACATATTACATCATTAAATTGACCATTATCTAGATGAATGGTTCCAGACCCTACAACACTAAGAGGTCTATCATCACCAACATAAATATTATTTGTGTTACAATCATTTAAAGAAGAAAACATGGCTTTATTTTTGGCGATGTGGTAAGAGGCTCGAGAATCAATGAGCCACTCATGAGAATGAGAAGAAGAAGAAAAATTCAAAGCATAACCAGATCTTGATGCTTGACAACCACACGTAGAAAGTGCAATTACTGAAGATGTAGTTGAAGAGTTCTTCAAATTGATGTTGTTCTTCTTCATTTCTGCTTCCAAGGCTTCCATCTTCTTCAAACATTTTGAATCTACGTGGTCATCATGATTACAAAATCTGCAATGTCTATCTATCTTCTTCCTTTATTTATTTATTTTCCTTATCATTTTTTTGAGTTTCTCTTTCAATTTGCGGCTGAAATTGCTTAAGACCCTTGTTTGTTTTAGGACCATTATTTTTAGGATGATGCTTCTTAGGATTATTTTGATATGGTTGTTTCTGGGCTGCTAAGGCTTTCTTAGAAGAGTTTCCAATATTAATAAAACCAAGGTGTAAGAGTTTTTCTTTTTCTCTTATCGAAGAATCACAAAAGGCATCAAAAGAGGGGGACTTGCAGGCTGTTTCTTGAGAAATGAGGGCTTCTCTAGTGGAATGGAAGGTGGAAACAAATACAGAGTATGTAGGGCCAAGCTTAGCAAGAATGGAATAGATAAGGCTACCATCTTCCTTTTTGAACTTATAAGCTTCTAAAAGAAGTCTAAGGGTCTTGAATTTGGACAAAAAATCTTCAATAGAGGAGAAATTATTTGGGTCCAAAGTAAGCAACTCATTTTCAAGCTGGTGGGCTCTGATTTCATTGTGAATGCCAAAAACAATACTTAGCTTTTTCATAGCTGCATCAGGGGTGTCAATTTCTTGGATATGAGATCTAAGATCTTAAGCAATGGAAATTCTTATCAACCCTCGTGCTCGATCTCGTTTATTTTTCCATTTAGCAGCTTTATCTCCATCGGTAGGTTTAGTTTCTTGTCCCGTGGCTATTCTGTAAAGAAATTTACTTCTAATTAAGTCTATCATGTGGGGGTAGCCATTGGAAATAATTGGTGTTGTTAAGAATAACCGGGTATACACTTAATATCTAAAAAAAAATAAAGCTAAAAAGGCTAAAACTAACTGCTCCAATGGGAAGATCTCAAAAAATTAGGTTGGTTAAAAAAAATGGCTTGAAAAATGGCTTCCAAATGAAGAAGTTATGTCTTTTTGAAAAAAAAGTGTTGTTGATGCTGAATAGTTACGTGAAAGGTTGACAGTTGATGATGAAGTTCTACTTAAAAAAAAAATCCCCACACTTTTCCAAACTTAATACAATAAGTTCACTTTAAAAAAAAAAAACTTTATGTGACCCACTTTTATAAATAAGTGAGAGTCACTTTTACAATGTTACTTTTACATGTGATTTTTAAATAAAACCCTCCTTTTAAAAAACGATAACTTGCCAAATTTTTTTTTAAGAAAAAGTAACTTAACAAAAATATTTTTAGAAAAAGAAGCTTGACAAAGAGACTTGAACCCAAGACCCATATTCTCATAAACTAACTTTACACCAAGTGAGCTAGTAAACGGTTTCTTAAATTGTTTGAAAGGAGGGAGGGTTTTTCTTTTTCTCTTCGATGTGTGTGCTTTTTCCTACAAAAAAACACAAAAATCCATGCAAAAAAAATACAAGCCTTGCAAAAAAACCTTAGATTTCCGATTAGCCTTACCAACAACTATCTATTTTTCGCTATTTCTGATTTCCCAAGATCGCACAAAGACCCGGGGAAAGAGCATACGTAGCAGAAAAAACTCATCTTCTTGTTTCTGATTTGCCGAGATCGCACACAGTGCAACGTAAAGAGCATACACAAATAAGAGGTTATAGATATGGCAGTTTAAAAATATATCCTGCAATTTAAAAATAGATCTGGCAATAAAAAAATATAACTCGAAATAAACAGAGGGATTAATAAATAAAACTGCAAAAAATGCTTTATACCTCCAGATCTAAAATAACATAACTTGGGCAACCAGAAACTTTTTCGCATGAAACGAAAGGGGTTCCTCACCGTAACATACACTCTAGACACAAAAGAGTAGTTCTCCCTGCCCAAAAATGGTCAGAAATAGTATATATAGAAAATGACAATCGCATGCAGTCAAATCGGCTTCGGATTTGGATCAACAATAGATGTGGCCCTCAAAATAGCTCTGATAGCATGTAAGAATTTACAGGGCAAGTTCCTTAGATCCAAACCAAATTTCACCACTCACAAAGATCATAGATCAGTACACCAGTATTTGACGTGGCTCAAACCCTAAAAGAGGGAAAGAGTCCACGACTTGAGCCAATGTGGCCATTTCAGGCAATATATTAATAAAGAAAGAGCATTTACATAAGCTTCTCTCATAAATAGTTACCAAAAAAATGACCCTCCATTCTATTTAAACAGGGATCATGGACCAATCAGGTGTTAAGCCACAGATCAAGTGTTGGTAATACCGAGGAGAGGGTGAACCGTGACCGTAGGATTACAAGGTACAAATGTAAATAGTAAAGAAACACACTTTACCTAACTCTATGCTAGACCAAGTTATACTTAACTATTTTTTATGTGTCGGAATATCCTAACAACATGTGGGACCTGGATGCAATACAATGCATGGGAATGTATTAAAACATTATTTTGGTCAATAATCTCCCTCAATTTTTATGGAAGCGTGTCGGGATGTCGAAACTCCAAATTGGACATTTCCATACTGTACTTGTAGTAACTAGTTTAACTGACTTGTAAAGAATTTCGACGATGGAACCCTGCGACAAATGAACTTAGAAAAACCTTCATTAGAAAATCATGACTAAATCATCTCTACTAATATAAAATCTAGGAAAAATAATGATAATCAACCACGAGGCATAAGTCATGAATTGGTGATAAGTGATGGAATTATGGTGTGAAATGAGTGTAAAGGTTTAAGAATTTATTTTACCAATGGCGGTGATATATAGTGGAAAATTGGGCATATTTGAGACCCAACATCCCCCCATGCCTGAGGGTTTCCATGTCCTCATGCAAAAAAATCTCTTGCTCATTGATAGATTCTTAACATTGTTTTGTAGATGTTGGTTCTTGTGGGACAACATTGGTTGGATGTTTAAAGATGATAGTTCTTGTGGAGCCGCACTGCTTGAATACTTTGAGGTGTTGGTTCTTGTGGAGCAACATTCTTCACATTTAGTATGTCACACTAATTTTACTGAGAAATAAAAATTGAGGAAAATAAATGAATGGATTAGGGAGAGATGATGGATGAAATGAGGTGGTAATGGAGATGGTGAATGGGTGGTTGCATACTTTGTCATCATAAGGCCAATGTTTATAGGTGGTTTCCTTTATCATTTCATGGTAGTAATGACTTCATCATATGAATATAATGTTTGAAGAAGACACTATAGAGACTGCTTTTATTAATGCACCATCAGTTTTTTTCTTTTAACATGGTCTTTCTATCAGATTTTATGCATAATGAATGGAAGGAAATACAAGGATAATGGTTTATGAAGGATGAAATGAGTGGAATGAGAAGTGATGAATCATTAAGCTTCTTTAACCTTCTAATGAATTATAGAATATTAAGCCAAATTTACCTCATATTACCTTTACTTTTGATGTACTTGCTATTGTACGATGAAGTGGAAGATGAACCAGAACGCGGCTAAAATTTGGAGTTGGAATGACTTCTGATCTGGAGATGGAATGGCTGTAGATGATGTGTATAGTGATATGGATTTGTTGAAGAAGGCTGAACTGAAGATAGTAAAGAAGGTTGAAAAATTAAGGTCCCCTTATCCCCCATGCCTGAGGAGTTTTATGTCCCCAAACAAAGAAGGAAGGTGATTCCTGCAAATGATGATCAAGATGCTATATGGAAACCTTTATTGAAACTAGCAATGAATAGATTTTTCGGAGTCGAATGGATTGCAGAATTCATCCACCAAGAAATATTGATGTATTTCCTTAGTAGATGACAAGGATACTTGCCATTAAGGCATGCAGGCTCCCAGGTACCTTATCTAACCCTAACCTTAGTCCCAGATAATGTGCTGATGTCGATGGGACAAGGCTCGTTGGCAGGTGGGCCTTAAGGAATCCCACATCAACCCACTCGAGTACAAACATAATAACTTTAAAGATACATGATTCGAAGAACTTATAAAAATTTACAAACTTTATTGGGAACCCTGCCCACCAGTTACCTGGTTTTCAAGCAAAGTCCCTATCCTGTTGTGCTAGACAAGCTAGTTTTCACAAAAAGACTTATTTTTCTCTTTACTATTTCATTTATTTATTTACAATAATAAATTTCCTACTATACTAGAGAAAATATGTCCTCCTTAAAGTGAAATAGAACTTCCAATGAAGCCATGTGTAGATCAGGTACAAATATATAATCATTCCCAGATTTAACATATAAACTTTAGAAGGTATATGAGCATAAACAATTAACAACTTTTAAAGATGTGATACAAAGAGTATTTGAAGATGAGAGTGTTAATTTGACTAAATTGTAATCTACAACCAATGCTTGATGTAATCCTGGTGGTATTGGCTCATTTCTTCTTTTGGACCACTCTGAAAGTCCTCCTTGGTCGTGCTAGGAAAACTTGGATAATTGGTCTCTGGAATGCATACAAGGCTTGTTACTCGGCATGGTGAAAGTTATTTTATATCAGATTCATATGGATGATCCCCATCAGATTTTGTACATGATTTTTCGATCTCATTTGTAGATATGCAAGAGAAATCAAGGGAGACTTCCAAATCCTTTTTTGGTTGTGGAGAGATAGATAATTCCCTGAATGTGGTCAGGATGAAATCCTCTTGACATGCAGATATCCCAGTTACTATTAGTATTTGAGAAAGTACTTCGAGGGACATTCTTCAAGCTCTCAATCATTCTTTAATTTCTCCTACTGGTTGATGATCCCTGTCTCCCAACATGGATTAGTAACGGGGGTTATTACAACACCCAAAAAATGATATAACGTTAAAGATTGGAATTTTAAGATAAATGAATTTAAAAGCTTATTGGCTGAAATAAAGCTCACCACACTTGGATGTGGATTAGAGTTCTATTTAATCTATTGAAAGAAAAACAATTAGGAAATTAAATGTCTCACAGAATGTTTCAGAATATTCTAAGGCCTATGTCGCTTGTGAGGCTTAGCTATGGTTCATGTAGATGTTCTTTACTAAGTCTGTGAGATTTACACACTTTTCGAATTACATGAAACACAGAAATGAAATCACTTACATAATGTTTCAGAATATTCCAAGGCATTCTTCTACTTCTACGCATAAAGGAAAGGAAATAAAAGTTCAAAGATAAGAAAAAGAGATCATAATTTGGAGCAACCCCACCATAGTGGATGTTTTGCTCTTCAATCACGTCTTACCGTACTCTCTCCACCCTTTGAATGCCCTACAATACCCTTAAAAATATGTAATAAAAATCTTACCTGAACCAAATTACAACTCCCCGGCATTGACACCAAAATGTTGAGAGTTTTAATTAGCGATTAAACCTCTTAATATTTAATTGTCAATCTGGGACTCATAAACATGAGGTTTACTGCATTTTTGGCTCAGCTTAAGGTTAGAGTATATAAGTTTCCTTGTTAATGATCGTTAAGTGAAGAATGATGAAAACACTCTTCTACCAATTAAGTAAATTAGCACTCATCTCACTTAGAAACAATACATATCATCGTGTAAACCATCCCAATTCTTTAACTAACAAAATTCTTATTTGTAAAAATAATACTCTATTAATTTAAAGAATTAATTTTTTGTAAAATTTAAGCTTAAATATCATTTATTACTAATGATAGTATTAAATATACGAGAAATCACTATTTGAGAAAGGATATCACTATTGTTAAGAGAACCTTTTGATTACTAAAAGAAACACACCATTCAGTTGTTGGGAAAGAAACCTCTATTTGCTAGAAGTAACTACACCAATCAATTTCTGAAAATTAAACTTCTAATTACACAAATCAAATTCTAGAAAGTAACTTCTAATTACATAAACCAATTTCTACCTATGGGATCCCATTTTCTAGTCTGTAAAAAAAACTCAAAATCCTTATTCTTAATCGAGATGACTATTTGAAATGGACTATTCAAACCCAAAATCCCTTTCCATACTTAAGAAACTCATAATAAAAATCTATGAAAGTGAAAGGAAAACTATTCAATTGACATTAAACTAGAATTTATACAAATAAATCATCTTCAGGCCTGTTTTTACAGCAAGATAACTATACTATGGAAAATGAGAGAAACTTTGATTAAAGAAAATTCTACTTTCTATACTAAACTTCAAATCAGTATTTTCAATCCATTAAACACACCTCACATCACTCACACTCATGCACTAACATTATATAAAATAAATCAAAATTTTGTTCTTAACCGTGGCCAACAAATCTTCAGATAACATTCAACTAAATCCTATCATGCACTGAATCACTTCATCGATTGCTTAGTAATACATTTAACTCAAAATAGAGTATTAACTTATCGTTCCCAATGCAAAATAATTAACCCTCAAATATTCATGAAAGGTTATTTTTAATTGTTTACACAGGGATCTCTCGAATTTAAGAATGAAGGTCACAATAACTCTGTTACTTCAAAGAAAATGCAATTAACTCGGAATATCAACATAGAATTGCAAACACATAACACAGTTTGTACTTTGAACTTATATTTATAATTCAAAAATCAATCCACGCTGCAAATTATAAATTCTAGAGTTAGGTAAATGGAAGAACTTGTGTCTAGGTGGTGGTGGGCCCTTTCCACTCCTGGAGCAAGTTACTCTAGGTGGTTTTATCAGTGCGTAAAAATGAAACAAAACCATAACACTTACAGAGGATTTAAAGGCATCAAACTATTTTTTGATTCAAAACAAGAGTTTACTTACATACATTCATTCAACCATTTGTCTCATGTTCACACCTTGTCTTCCTCCTCCTTCAAAAACATCCCCAGCTTACAATATAAACCATGGCTGGGCCATTTATAAGATTTTCAAGGCGAATTACTCATTTTCCTTAATTTTGCAAAATTGAACAATTTTAACAAACTGACCTCAAAGAGATTGGCATATCTTCCTAACCATGGACAATTTTGGAAAACGGTTTGGAGGGAGCCTAATTTGTCATATTTTCAACAAAAAAATCTCTTGGATTTGTCTCATTGAAATCCATATCCTTGTAAATCAGGCCCAAAGTCGGTTGTCTGGATCTTTTTGCAAGGTTATGGAATTATGGAAAAACAATCATTTTTTACCAAACTGCCTCCAAGACCTGCATATAAATTTTAGAATAATTTGAATATGGAGAAACAGTTTTGTATATACATAATTGGTTATATTTTTAACAAATGTTGGCAATATGATGCAGAGTGTTGTCCTTGATGGAAACCCACTGAATGAAGATGAAGACATGATACAGTTGACATGTGTTGTCCTTGATGGCAAACCACCTGATGACGTTATTCTTGACTTGATGGACTTGGTAAATGATGTAAATCTGATGTGATATGATGTTTGTTGAAAATATGATGTAGAGAGTTGTTCTTGAATGACAACCCACCTGATGAAGATGATGGAAAATTACTTAATGAAGTTGTGCTTGATAGAATATGTTTTGATGAACCTTTTTTATCTACAGAGAGTACAGAAGGTAATGAAGAAAGGAATTCAATATGTGCTAGATCTATGATGAAAAGAGTATGTCTCAAGGAATACGTGGATTTGTCTAAGGGAAGTCGCGTATGCACGCGGGAAAGTACGTGCCAAGTCGCGTATGGGCAAAAGCGCTCAAAAAATGCAAAACCAGGGGTAACCACCATGGTATTGACCCATTGTATTGGGTAATGATTCGTCTAAATGACCCCGTCCAGGAATACCATCGGAAGTAATGTCGTTTTGGGCTCATGGTATTGTTTTGGCTCATGGTATTGAAAAAGGGGCTCATGGTATTGAAAAAGGGTAAACCTATATAAGGAGAAGAAATTCATTGTGCAAATCATGAGCATGGGAGCAAGATGTCTGAGCTTGAATGAATACTTCTCTCTGAAGTATATCTGAATTGAAAGGGTTTCAGTTGAATGATAGATCTGAATGTATGATGCACCAAATGATGAAGAAGGGGATCTAGATCTGAAATATACTTGTATTTGCTAGATTTGTTTATGATCTGTGATGAGGCGAACATCTAGGTGAACATCTGTTTGAGGGAAAGGGTAAAATCTAAAGTGATGTATCTGTTCTGAAGAATTGCAATGACCTAAAATATCTGAAGAACCATACGCTGGTTCGCCGCAGAGGAAGCGCGTATATACGCGGCTTTGCTGAAGAGAAAGCGCGTATGCGCAGTGAAATTAAGTCTGTAATTTGTACAGAGGTATACGCACATTTATGTGGATAGAAGCGCGTATATACGCGACATCAGTAAAAGGAAAGCGCGTATGCAAACTAGGGTTTGCTGAAGCATGGGGTATGAAATCTCTGATCTGATCTGCTCTGTTTTAGCTATCTGTTGTTGATGTTTGACTGTTCTTAAATGTATGGAGAGGGTCCAGTCTGAAAATATGATGAAACGTGGTCTGCAAGTTGTGTTCTATTGAAGTTGTTGGATCCAGTGTGAAAATTGATGAAACGTGGTCCATAGAGGAGCTGAGGGTTGTAGCCTTCAGTCAGGGGGTTGTAGCTCCCTTCCAGGTGAGGCTGGTAAACGAGATCAGGGGGTCGTAGCTCCCTTCCAGGTGAGGCTGGTAAACGAGAGCAGGGGGTCGTAGCTCCCTTCCAGAAGAGGCTGGTAAACGAGTCAGGGGGTTGGAGCTCCCTTCCAGGAGAGGCTGGTAAACGAGCGCAGGTGGGTGCCTGCGTGCTGGTAGGAGTCTGCACCAGCACATATGTTGTAAGATGTTTTCTCAATAATAAAATATTGAAGGCTGAGCAACGGCAGCGGTGGTTTTCTCCCGACTTGGGTTTCCACCTAAAAATCCTGGTGTTCATGTGTGATACTTTGTGTGATGGTTTACTCTGTTCTTACTGT